>JAJHPE010000011.1:1958725-2398981 GCA_024447655.1 Carex scoparia
AGGCACCTACTTAACTTAATTGCCATCCGAATCAAATTACTTTGATTCCATGCCCAGATCCAAACAAAACAAATGGCTTTCATTTGCTCTCTCTCTCTCTCTCTCTCTCTCTCTCTCTCTATATATATATATATATATTGACCCATCAAACTATTACAATTAAGCATGCATAAACCTTAAATAAGAGAAGCCAGACCACCCAATACTCAAATTTCACAATTCTATTCTTCAAGCGTGCCCAGATAACTAACCAAATATCTTGATCAATCCTAACAGGCGTCAAGACATCATCCAAAACAATCCACTCAAACAAAGCCTAGAAAATACTTGTAGCCATGGTGAATTATTGCACGACCGAGGTTTGGGGCCGAGATCTTAATGATTATCACCTCCTTGGTCATAGCAGTTTGTGCATGTTGGCTAACTTTGCAAATGATGATTGGATCAATAGGTCCGATTATGCTGAGTGATAAATTGCCGAGCCTCTTACTATCCTCGGCTTATGCCCTTTTCTTCCCACTCATGTCTTATACGTACTCACAAGCTAAGCAATTTAAACTAGAAGTCAGAGCTCTAGCAATTCTTTTCTGGATGGTGATCATTGAGATCATCCGTATACTCGGTGATTCCACATGGGAACTACGAAAGTCATTGGAGCAAACTGGTCCGATTATTATGGGTGGGTTATCTTATCTGCAGCTATCTGCAGCTATCCCCATTTTCCGTTGGGGATCAGAGCGAGTCTCCTCATCCTCTGGATTTCTCCTCCTGTCTATGAGATCCTGAAGGGAATTCGTTTCAACAAAGCAAACAACTCTTACCAAATAGGAAAGAAGAACACCCAACTAATACACAACTATGTGAAGAGAGTAATGCTCGAAGATGATCTCAAGACGACACCAATAGACAGTTGCGACTACATTGTTATGGGCGAGACAAATCATCAAATAGTCCATTGCCGTGACGGCTACAACCTTGGCGAGAAAAAATCAAACTCTGAAGGCTTATTCACTGTTGGCAGAGCTTTCCAGCTCAAATCATCTGAACATGAAGTGTTTACTAAAGCGTATCCCTCTTGGTGTCGACACTTGCCTTTCCCTTGCCCTTGCTAAAATGTTGAGGCGAAGGTTCGCCAAGCTCCCAGTTGATGAGGCCGGATGTAGAAAGGCCCTTGATTTTGTAGTAGAAGGGCTAATTGATGATATTGGCAGCAATAGGGGTATTGAAACAGACAAAAATGATGGAGAGAAAAACCGATCGAAGAGGGTATTTAGCATTATCCAAGAAGAGCTGCAGTTTGTTTCTGATTTTTTCAACGTCAAGGTACCGGCGCTTTATAATTTAAATAGATGGTATAATGTAGTTGATTCCATCGGGGTTGTTGTCATGTTTGTAGCATTTGGATTTACCTTACTATATTTACAACAAGTAAAATGTATTATGGAGGGCTCTTAAGCATTGCGCCAAGATTAAAAGCATACAGATACAATAATTGCTCTTACTATGTTCATAATACAAGTGGTTCTCCAGTGCTGGAAGTTTTCTATTCTCTTGATGAATACATCACTCTCTTCCTGTTTGTTTCATATATTTTCCTCTATCTTTCTCCCGTACACACAATTACATTCTCCAAGCGCTGGTGCAATCTTAATTCTGTTAAGATGTACATCAAAGACCCTGCCGACTGGAACAGATCTTACAGACCGCCACCTTTCTTCATGAAGATAGCTAATTCTGTTGTCAATTACCCTTTTAAATTTGTGTATATGTTGTTACTAATTCCACTAGCAAATTTCTTCACGAAGAAAGCTAGAACTGTTCTTGATTTGGAAGCCGAGACTATCTTGTTTTGTATAAAAGTTCCTGTGTCAATTCTTATACGCCTTCCAAAGTGCATCCGAAGAAATATTCCAAGATCATTCCCAACTGTAGTTTCCAGTACTGATGCAAAACAAGCAATACTGGAGTCGTTGAAAAAGAGTGTTGCTCGACTCTCTGTTGGAGAAACTTCACTAAAAAACTTCGATGAGGCGTCCTTACTCACCAATGGTAAAACTTCACTAAAAAACTATAACATGGAGTCCTTGAATTGGGCTTGCACGCCAAATGATAGTACCACAGAGGCCATCCTTGTTTGGCACATTGCCACAACCCTCTTTCACCACCTAGAATCCTCACCTCAACAAAATAATGATCCCCATCAAAAACCCACAACCCATGAAAATAACAATTCCATGAAGGAGGAGCGAGAGGTGGCCTTAGAGTTGTCCCTCTATTGCCACTATCTAGTGAAGTTTCTTCCTGAGCTCTTACCTGATGAGGTTGAGTGGACAAAAGAAAAGTATGAAAGCGTGATAAACGAGATATTGGGCGCCAAACGTTGGTCCTGTCTTAAAATGATAAAAGAGATATTGGGCGCCATACCTTGGTCTAGTGGTATAAAACCTACGAGAAATGAAAATTGCAACAATGTTTTACAACACACTGGATGGGTTGAAAGTTCTGTGGTTGGAAAGGGTGTCAAGCTAGCCAACCAGCTCATGGATTATGATAAAGAAGGACAACCGGTGTGGGCGATGTTGGCTGATTTTTGGGCTGAGATGATGTTGTTCATTGCTCCATCCGACAATATCGAGGGTGTCTGGTCATGAGAAAATTTTATACCGGCAAGAGTTGATTACACAGTTATGGGCATTACTTACACATGCTGGTATTGTTAACAGGTCTAAATCCACTGATCATCATGTTCATGATAGCGAGAGCAATGCGTGTTTTACTGAAGATATGAATGTTTAAAATTTCTGTCTTTTGTTCCTTTAATTTTCTTTTTGGCATATAGCAGTGTGTGTTCGGTGCTTATTTATATATGTACCCTTGCTTTCAAGACAAAGTTGCTGGTGTTGTGTGCTTATATATGTATTCTTGTTTTTATGTATTAGTTGCTTGTCTAATTAAGTTGTTTGTGGACTTATTTTATATTCAGCATATGAATACATTTTTATTTTTGTTGGATTATGTCTGTCATTAATACCATTTTTTTTTTGGGCTGTAACGAGCGAGACTTTAATTTTTCACAACTTCTATGGTAATTCGCTATCATATATTCAAAATTTGTTGTTTTACATTTTTTTTTTGCTATTTACTCGATCGGTGTGAATTATAGTTGACTTCGAGCTTATTAAAAAAATGTCTATTTTGATGCTGGTTCGAATCCAGCCCATGAATTGATAATTTTTTTTTTTTTTGAGTTGATGAATGAATGGTTCAAATCATCTGATTGCAATTTCTTTATATAATTTCCACATCTGAATAAATCAATTGGGGTCACATTTAAAGTTTCATAAAGGTACAAAATATTCATCTTGTTTGTAAATTTGTGTACATTAATTTGCACATCTAATTGGGTTTTGTCTTTTTAGCTTTTGTACTTGTATTATTAATTACTAATTAAATTATGTTTTTGTTTTCCTTAATTTTCTTATTTCATAAAAGCAAAAATATTTAAATAAGTACACAACACAAAAAATTTCTCGATAAGAGAACTCAAATTATTTTTTTTAATATCTTTTTGGGTGGATAACCGTGTAACAATTTTGAAAAAATTGAAAAATATCAACCGTAGCCATCCAATTTCAAGTATAATAAGACGTTGTGAATCAAATAATATATTGCTTATTATTTTTTTTTTGTACTTATATTGACTGTACAGAAGCATCATTGTACGATGTCAACCCTTTTATTTTGAATAAAGGAAATAGAAAGAAATAAAATGTACACATGTAAGTTTCTTAAATTAAAGTATATATAGCTGCCTAGAAAGATTTCAGAAACTGATTCAGGGAATTATAAAAAAGTGAGTTGTATAGTTGAGAAACTAGATGATCAATACTTAACAATGTTTTAATAAATTTATTTTTATAAATTCTTGGGCATAGTTATCTATCCAAATTACAAAAAAAAAAAAAAGGATAATTCCTTCCTTTTTCTATTTATTTTTTCTTCAATTAATAGAGCCCAATTCAATATACAAGCAAGGAAAGGGAAACCATTGAGAGGAAGCAGTAAGTAAGGATGCAGCTATCCATCATTCCACCATTCAATCCAAATCCAACATTCCAAAGAAGATAGCTTTATTCCGTCTCTTGCCAATTATTCCTCCAATTCCTTTTTATATATTATATTAAAGGACGTCTTATAACAGAAGCGGCAAAATGAAACCGCCAAATTCCTCATTTCTCATTGGTTCTCAGCAGCTCCCACGGATCGTCAGTTGGCGGGAGCATCCTGTCCGTTCATCTAGAAGTGCATCGCATCTCATCTAACCGTGAAATTTTGGAATTTTGGCATTTTTTTGCTGATATATTTTGTTGGAATTTATCTGACACTATATCAGGTCTACGGTGCATATATATTAGTTGATTTTATCGAATATGTAAATATCTGGATATATTTATCACATCTTTATATATATAGATTGAAAAAATGGCATATTTGGAACTCAGAGTAGTGCCCAACCCATCTTTGTTACCACTCATATCCGTCGTTTAAAGTTGAGCTTACGAACACCCTAGTTCTACTCTACTACTCATGGTTTAATATGGCTATTAAGATCTGCACTTATAACCCAATCCAGATGAAGGATGAAGGATGAAGTTAGGTAGTGGCACATTAAATTTAGTTGAACATAGCAGGCGGGTTAAAGGGCTGAAGGTTGGTCTGACTTACTAGAGCAAAATTCATGTAGGATATTTAGATCCAGTAGTCTACAAGTCCGTTGAAGCCCAATGAATTCAGCCTATCTAATAATTAATTTTGTCCCCAGAACGCATCACCCCATGTCACTCCACAATAATCTAAAATATGTGCAGTGGTGACCAGCAAAAACAAATATTACTAATAAAAAAAAATATTCATTTAAAATAAAAGAATCACAATGGTGTGAAATAGTTTAAAGCTGAAAAGGCTCACTATTTCTTTACTAAGCCAATTGGTCTTATTTGAAGTTGGGCCAATTTAAGCCAAATTATGGGTGTAGTTCCATACTTTTCGAAAGTCCTGGGATATTCGATTTAAAAAATGCTAGCATGATTATGGGTGTAGTATATTACTTTTCGAATAATCCTAGGGCATTATTCAAAAATATGGTCGATAAGCCTATTAATATATTACTTTTTATTATTTTATATATTGTATAGAGATAATAATAACTTTAATCAAATTTGGATAAAAATTACTGGCTAACATAAATTAAAGGTAATCATAGTTTAGGATCTAAATTACCAAGATACTTTCTAATTAAGGGACACAATTTTGCAGCTCGGGTGCGCGCGGTTGGTTCATGGGTTAGGGTAAAAATATGTCTTTGTTGCAATGATACGCCACGTACGGATACTAGGTTGGCTAATTCTGGCAATAAATTAAAGGTAATCATATATAGTTTAGATCTAAATTAAGATACTTCCAATTAAGGGACGCAATGCATGTCTGGTTTAAAAATATGATACTAGTTGGCTATTATATGGTAACATTAGAAATAAATCATGTACTAATTGCACATATTTGTTGATGTGAAACAATTTCTGTTATTAAAGATCGATGCTCAATTTGATACTATAAATTAAAAAAAATAAAAATTGTGCCCTTAAAATTCAACTGCTAAGGATATAGATACAATATAATGTACCTTAAAAATTAGATGTGTTAAAATTATTCAAAATTTAAAATGATCATAAAAATCCAAGTTTCTGTAAAAAGTCCAAGTATGCCCTGTGACCGGTATTGAAAATAACCATAAAAATTGAATAATAAAATAAACAAAGTAAAGGAAACCAATGATATATAGTGCAGAGTTACAAGGTGCTTTTGAATAAAACTTGGTAGCAAATCATTAAATTAAAACAAAGGACAAACAAGATACAACACTAAAAGGAATGACATGGTAACACCACTTTTCTCTTGTTCAATTTAGAAGCCCCAAATAGTACTGTGAAAGATAAAGCATCAAGAGCTTGATGGAACGTAGTAGGTATAAACTGCATAGAAAGATTGTACACATGTAAGAACTAGAAGTACCAAAGCAGCACTGAGAGAAATTGCTGCCCACGGACTGCTAAAATAATCCCGAATCAATTTTGCTCGCTGCCTGTTCCAGTTTGATCCAATGTATCTGTTCACTTCCGTGTATAATTCCTCCAAATAGTGACCTCCCCAAATACTAGCACCTTCGGTGATCTGGTTCATGAAATGAGCCAACTCCTCTTCACTGCCTAGCCAGTTCTCAAAGATTCCGTACTCTTGTAATATTGTCACATCGTTTTGTGTGTTGACTAGATTATCCAAAAATGTTACAAAGCTCATAAAGGGTTTATTCTCATATGGATATTGGGATTGTTCAAATGCTAAAAGGTTTGTGAAAATAATCTTAGTGTCATCTGTGATTGTTAGTCTAGGGATTTTCAAGACACCATATTCAAATGATATATCGAGCATATGTTTCGGGTTGGTCTTTGGTGTGAATTTCACTCCCTTTTGTTTGAGCTCAGTGGCGGGAGGGATCGCCATCGAGGATATATTCCCGGTAGAATTCGGCAATGATACTGACAAGCTTCGAGAAGTCGAATGAGGAAATCTTCTTGTGAGCAAACCTTTGATTCTATTGGTGCTGAACATTGTGGTAAGATCAAATGATTTGGATCTCAATACAATTGGTTTTTCTGGGTTGGGCACTAAATAGTGGTAACAGAGATGGACCAAATAATGAATTTCAGCTGGAGGATCTGAAATTTCATTTGGATCAACTTTGTCCTTTGATAGTCCTCGGTAAAAAAAAATAGTTGCAATGAATTTTAAAAAAGGAATTTTACATTCTTCTACAAAACCAATCTCGTACAACTTCTCAACTATAAAGAAAGGAATTTGGTTCTCTAGAAGTAGCAAATCAAGTTCTACAAAACGAGCATGCCAACCAACCTTAGAAATAGAATTTGAATTTTCTTTGAATAATTTCATGAAGTACTCGAGCACGAAACATCCGTCAAGCAACATCATCTCGACAAATGCACTGCTTTTAAGATCAACGATCTCACTATAACACCTCCGTGTTCTCTCTTCTAGCGACTTCATCTCTGATATACATAGATGCAAACTTATGTGGTCCCCACGGAACAGGAAATCCCGCAAGAACCGCCATTTTTGCTCTGCCAAGGCTCGGAGATGCTCTTGACCATGGTGGAATGGGCCGATGGAGATGACAGAGGGCTTGAAAAGATTCTTCTTGCTTTGGGAAATATTATCTGGTGTGCGAAAGATGGTGAAGCTCTTTGGCTCGTTTGTATTGCCCCATAATTTGTCGAGTTCACGTTGCATGGAGGCTTCGACATCTACAACTATGTTAGCTTCTTCCATTAATATTTTCTTCGTGAATGGAAAATTTTTGGTTCAACTTGAACATAACGACCTTTAACATTTGTATTTATATTGATCATTAATGTGGGTCCATCACTTCACCATTCGCTGCCTCGATAATTGTTGATGGACAAAGTTCTATGAATGACCTTGGAATCTGGAAAATAGAGCTTGGAGTGACCTTCAAATTATTGTGCATAGATAACCTTCAATTCAGCAAAACATTAATTTGTATTTATATACAAAAAAAAAATAGAGCTTCACCATTCGCTGGCTCCATAATTGTTGACGGACAAAGTTCTTACATACATGGAACCGACTCTGCTCCTTTTTCTTAAGTAAATGAGGATTCTTTTTTTTTTTTTTTTTTTCATTTGGATCGTTCAAGATCCATCACACTGTCTCAATTATTTTTTATTTCTAAATCAATTTAATATATTAAAATGATTCAGATTTAATTGAAGCCATACAATGAATTTTAAACGATCCGAATACAAGAAAAGAAGGATGCTCGTTTTCTCAAGAAAATGAGTAGATTTTGATCCTTCATACATAACATTCATGCATAAGAAAATAAAAATGCAACTTTTCAACAGAGCCCTTGCATTATTGAAAAATCTTTCCTGAAATAAAGTTCTAACAGTGAGCCACGAAATAAACAATGAATTTTCAGAGAAAGTTAGGTCTTTCTTAATTCATAACAAACTTTTATTCTTAATTAGGTTTTCAGAATGTGGTTCTGACATTAAATTTAATTCAATATATATTATAATTGCTTACTTTCTACTGCTTTTAGTATTGCATGCTAAGAAATGGTTCATTAATTATGACCTGCATGCACTGGAACTAGAGGCCGACGAGTAGGCATGTAATCTCAATCAATTAAAAATAAGAAAAGAAAAATCAAACCTTCGAAGTGTTTTCAAAAGTGAGACGTTTATAATGGATCTTGTAGGAATAATTTATTTAAGATAAATTATAACTTGTTTTCTCAATAATTAATGATTCAAAAGTGAAACCTTAACAAGATTTTTTTAGTACTTTGAGTGCATCGATCCAGGAACAAAAATGAGAAAATAAAATATGTCGGAAGTAGTGCTTACAGCATTTTAGTTAACAAAACATAAATTATTTTATAGAATCATTCAATCAAAATTATCCTAAACTATACTTGAAAATGAAATGTATATACTACGAAATAAAGTAAAACAATGAATTTCCATATCATCGATCAAAGAGGAAAGATGAAGTAAACAATAAAATATATGGGTGGCCACATTACGAAAAGCAAAAGTATTTCACCATCCTTTGTCGAGCCATTATGCTCCACCCCTTTCGAATAATTAAATCTTCAAATTTACAAAAGAGAAAAAAAAATCAAAAGAAAGAGATACCCCAGAAACGATAGGAATAAAAGTAATGAAAGAAATTTTGTTGCCATACCACATTCTCCAACTATCCCCATTCTGATCTCTAGCTTTCTCTTGAGCACTTTATAAGGCCACGCTAGAAATTAATTAGTCAATTGATTTTTTTCATGCTTATAAAATTTACAATATGTTACAAGAAAAGACAAAAAAGAAATTATTACAAATGTTTTAAGGCTATAAATGGAATGAAATTGCTAATCATACAGTACATGCAGCATAGGCAAAGTCAGAGACACCATTATTGAGTTCATCTATCACAAAAGCCGTAGCCATTTTGAATGATATTATATTAATTAAGGGTGTGCCAGGACTGTACAATAATTAATTTGATATGTTTGTATATATAGTAATCCAGTCAATAATAAAGTTGTATATTTTTATATAAACTAGTTATTAATTTGGAAGCAAATCGTTAAATGACTACGTACTGAGCTATATAGTTGATTCCGTTTTGTTTCTCGATTTTGTTGGTATTGTAAATGAACAACCTGCAGATTATTTGTTTATGCCCCAGAAAATTAAAGAAAATGATGATTGTAGAAAGTAACAAATGGCTAGTCGCTCAAACAATGAATTTTCATATTATCAAAGAGGAAAGATGAACAATAAAATATATGGGTGTCCACATTATGAAAAACAAAAGTACGATATGTCACCATTTCCTTGTCTTGCCATTATGCTACATCTCTTTCGAATAATTAAATCTTCAAATTTACTAAAGAGAAAACAAAATAAAAAAATGCACCACAAAATGAAAATAATAGTAATTAACTTTAATTCTAGCAATATTATTGAATCATGGTTACTTTTTTATTGGGATAGCATGTCTTTGAGATTTACAAATGTTTCTAAAGTACTGTCAAGAAAAAAAAAATGATAAAAAAAAATGATAAGATTTACGTCAAGATTTAGGTAGAATTGAAAACTAAAAATTTATTATCAAATGTTTTTCTTATACCACAAAGACAATACCCTGGTTTTACACGTGATGATGTGAATTGGACAATTATTATTATTCGCTGTTGGGCTACTGGGCATACTGTATTGTCCTTATCTTTGAATATTGTCCTTATCTTAATTTGTCGTGCGTGAATTAAAGAGAAGTTTGGGATGGATCGTTATTGGGCTAATGGGCCATAACGTAGATGCCTATTTGTAAAAAAACTAGTGGGTCCGCCCCTAAAAATAAAATCATAATCTTTAAAGGCGGAATTTCTGGAATTGTGGGGAATTTTAGGGGTGCAAACGGATACATATGGATACGGATCGGATATATTAGTAAATATATACATAAATATTTCTAAATATATATTACTATATGGCATATATCTATTATTCGGATATAGATAATTAAAATTCAAAACCATATCGGAATATCCGTATCTGCAAGGATATTCGGATATCCGTATCAAATTTTCGGATACGGATCCGGATACGGTCGGACGTTATCCGATCCGTTTGCACCCCTAGTGGGGATACTCTTTAGATAAGTGTATTGGCAAAGGAAAATTTATGGAATCAACCATTTTTTGATGTCATTAGGTGGGCATGAGTGGAGTATCCATCACTACTCAAATGGTCGCCATGGGCCGAAGATTAAGACATATCAATATTTCTTTGCCTTAAAATCAAATCATAATGTTAATTTAAAGGCGGAATATAATTTTTCTATTCCAAACCAAAGTGAATGAGCAATACTGATCAGATGGAACACCAAAACTCAAATAATTCCAGGAAGAACCCTGGTGAAATGGATATTTCAAACCCAATCACAAGTTGCTCGCATGCTAGCCCTACCATTGCTTAATTTCCAAGCAACTATTTGATAATTTTGCATTTCCCGCCTCTTAATTAGATTTTCAGATTGACTAGAAAATTGAAACCCAGTCGATCGTAAAACTAACAATTGCAGCTGAATTCATTTTATTATTTCCCCGTAGAATTTTTATGCTTATATCTAATCTGAGCTTAGGTGTAGCTGTATTGGTATCTACATCGGACTTAATTTCTGTTCTAATTTATAATAAAACGAAACAATTTCTTTTTCTAATTTCAGAGATATATGATGATTTCACAATTAATAAGCTCGATCTCTTTAATAGAAATCACTTTCAAATTCTCACGTTGGCAAAATTAAGGATTCGTCTTATACAATCTTTGGTTAATTTCTATTGTTTTTCTTTTAATGTCTCCAGAGGTGTTCCTGAATCATTCTTTGATTAGGAATTTTAGGTTTAATACATCTGTTATATCTTTCAGTTGAAATTTTCCACTAACCATAAAAAAAATTGTCCTGCCAGCTCTTATATATATATTTTTATGAGCGCTACACAATGCCATGCCCCTAAAGACATAGATGCTAACCCCGTTTATTTTTTCTAATATCCAACATTAAATGAAAAATAATACAAATGCTCAAGGTTTTTCAAGAATTTTCAAAGTGTCCAAGCCACCGAAAATCTCAGCGCTATCTTCTTTATTGTGCAGCACAGATTCTCGGTGGCCGAAGTTTTTTTTTTTCCCCTTTGAATAGTTGTAAAATTTAAAATTTAATAGTTGTTTACTTAACGTATTCTGCATTTTCGAGGAATGGAGTTATGTTTAGATGTCGAAATTGGATAGTTTAAATGTGCGGTGATATTTTTTTAATTATTATACAAATAAAACATAACGGTCAATGTGAATTGTGTTTTGTAACGATATTGTGACAATATTTTAATTTTTAGTTTAAATCAATGTGAGTTACGTTTAAATTTTACAAAAGAGGCATACAAATAAGAGATAAATACTGCAAAACATAAAGTACCAAACATAAATAAAACAAACATAAAACACCAAACATAGTATACCAAATATAAATACTACAAAACAATCTAACTAAAAATACAACACTACCATAGTAAACTAAGGTCTAGTGGTGATGAAAACCAGAGGGGGACCATAGTCTGGCTAGCACTTTCCTTTTTTCTTTGTCAGGTAGGCCTCGCCACCGGTCCTGATCAGGTGTAACAGCCTCAGTCTCGGCCTCCCTGCTCATCTGTATTGCTATCTCTCATCCTCACCCCTAGTGATTGGCGGGGGCATATGAAAAGTGGACTCTACCAACTCAGTCGCATATAGGGGTGTTCAAACGGTCGGTTCGGTCGAAACCGAACTAAAATAATCAAACCAAAATTTTCTTCGATTTTAAAAATAGAACCAAACTGAACCGAACCGAACAAACCGAAGTAAATTTTGGTTTGCTCGGTTCAAACAGAAGTAAACCTATTGGTGCCATTATTAATGAAAATTACACATGTTCATACACAAATTGTTCAATTCCAAACAAAATATGTAGATGCTCTAAAATATTTAAACTAAAATGAAAGAAAGGAAACAATAATTGAACCAAACAAAAAAAAAATCATGCTTAAACCAACATAATTCGGTCAGTTCGGTTTAGTCGGTTTTGAAAAGTCTAAACCGAACCGATCCATTTAAATCGAAATAGTTCAAAAATTCAACCGAACCGATCCATTTAAACTGAAAAACCGAACTATTTAAACCGAATTTTTTTGGTTTGGTTGAAAACCGAACAAACTGAACCGTTTGAACACCCCTAGTCACATAGTCAGGCTGAGTTTGTGACCCACTGCCACTGGCCTCTACATCGTGTAGTCTCTCTATAGCATATTGTTGTCATCTCGGAGGCTGATATCTCAATCTCGGATGTCCTGATGTCTGCAAAACTAGATCGGGCATATCCCATTGCTCGTGAGCTGCCGGATGATCTGCCTAATAATAATACTTAGCCCATAACTGACTCCGGTTACTGCCGGTATCAGGTGATTAGTTCTATAATGGACATATAGTTACAATACAAATGTAACAAGTAACATAGCGATAATTAATAATCGTAGTATGACTTGCTGGTGCAGCATTTTTTATCTCAGACTAATTAAAACAAATTAACACAAATTAACACTAATTAAAACTAATTAACACTAATTAATACTAATTAACACTACATTATACTAATTTTGATACATTTCTAGGAAACCCTAACAATTAATAACAGTTTTGGACTAAAAATAAATTTTAAAAGATAGACTTACATAGAGGAGAGAAATCTGAAGAAAAGAGAGAAAGTGAGGAGAGAGAGTAGAGAAATTTATTCAGTAATGAGGCTTGAATTTTTGACAACTTGTATGGTAGTTGGTTATCCTATATTCAAAATTTGTTGTTTTACATTTATTTTTTGCTATTTAATTACTCGGTGTGAAAGTTGATTTCGAGCTTACTAGAACAATGTCTATTTTGATGCAATACTATATATACTCCAGAGAAAAATCAATTGGGCTCAAATTTAAAGGCCCAAAAGGCCCAAAATTCATCTTGTTTGTAATTTTTTTTGTACATTAATTTGCACATCTAAATTCATCAACCCGAATACTTCATTTGTTTTATATGTACAAAATATGTCTTTCCATATATGTTATGAGGCAGTGTTCCAATTTAGAACTATATTTTTTCTCTAATAATTTTGAAAACCCAACAACATTTTCTAAATTTAAAGAAAAACAATAATATATAAATAAACACACAACACAAACAATTTTTTCTCAAAAGTAAGAGTACATAAATAAGGACCTAACATACAACTATCATATGCGAAAAGAAAATCTGATTTTTTTATTAATCGAAAATAAAATAAAATATCGCAAATGGGGATCGTTTTGTAGGAAATCGAATATAGGAAAAATGAGATTGATTATTCTGTTTCTCGGATGGTAGAAAATTTTCTGTCCAGATTAATGACTTGCTAATTTAAATCCTTAAACCTGTTAAACAAGAAAAAAAATAAAAAACCTGGACGGGATAGATTATCCCATCCAGCACTGAGCAATATTTTTTTTTTGGAGTTTGTTTTCATATAAGAGAATGAAAACAAATTTGCTACAGTAACAGGCCAGATGATCTATCCCGTCTAGTTTTTTATTTATTTATTTTTTTTATTAACAGGACGGGATAGTTTATCCCGTACAACTACAGTATCAAACGGGATAAATCATCCCGTTTTTTCTATATTTTATTTGTTTAGCAAAATGATCTTCTTTCGTGATATTTTTTATTTCTTTTCGATTAATAAAAAATCCAAAAGATAAAAAATGGTACAAATAATGGAAATGACAATTCAAACATTCATATCTCCCGTAATTGCATTGCTTTCTCTGATGATCCTAAATCTCGGTGGGTTTGGGCCTGCTTCAAAATTTCATGAAAATGGAAAAACAGCAATATATAGGTTTGGGCCTGTGTACTTAAACGCGGTATCAGGAAGCTGAATACAAACTAAACAAAGCACCTCATGCATGCACCCATGTCACATGATCTCCACGCTACCATTGACTGCCTCCTCTCCTCTCTTTCCCACCGCCATCATACTCGCCTCTCTATCCTGTCAGCTACACGCTGCCTTGTCTCTCGCTCCTTTCCCTTCCTTTCAGACACCCACCTTTCCAACCGCCTTCTCTCTCTTTTATCAAAACTCGGCAGTATAGAAGACGCACAGAAACTGTTCGACCAAATGCCGCACAGAGATATCTGCTCCTATAATACCCTCATATCTGCCTGTTCTAATGCAGGACAAATTGACAATGCACGCCATCTGTTCGACAAAATGCCCCGCAGAGATCATTTCTCTTGGAGTACTATTATCTCTACATACACCCGTAATAGATACCCTTTCGAAGCTCTAACACTCTACCGCCAAATGTTTCAGACAACTCAACCGTGTGAAATTTCTAAAGTTGATAACAGGTTCACAGTTTCTTCTGCACTGGTTGCTGCCACAGCTATTACGTGCATCAGTTATGGAATGGAGATTCATGGTCATGTGATTAGATCAGGTTTTCAATCTGACAAGGTTGTCTGGAGTGCACTGACTGACATGTATTCCAAATGCGGATGTATGAAGTATGCACGGCATGTATTTGATCTGGCAGCTGATAGGGATTTGATTTCTTGGACAACTATGATGGGGAGGTATTTCGATAATGGTTTGTGGGTTGATGGATTTCAGGTTTACTCTGATATGGTAAGAGATGGGTTTAAGCCAAATGAATTCACCTTTACAGGTTTATTACATGCATGTTCCAATCTATACCTAGAGGAGACTGGGGAACAAGTGCATTGCCAAATGGTAAAGCTAGGTGTATTCGGGCCATCCTCATTATTTGGAGAAAGTGCACTAGTGCATATGTACTCCAATTGTGGGAGTATAGACAAAGCACAAAAGATGTTTGATGGAATGTGCGAACCAGACCTAGTCTCGTGGACCTCTATAATAACTGCATGTGCTCAGAATGGACAACCTGAAGAGGCTCTCCGGTACTATGATATGATGCTACAATTAGGCATCATGCCCGACCATGTGACCTTTATTGGTGTGCTCACAGCATGTGCATATGCTGGGCAGGTGGATAAAGGCCGCATAGTTTTCAATTCGATAAAGGAGGTGTACGGTATGAAGCAAACCTCTGATCACTATGCTTGCTTGGTCGATTTGTTGTGTCGTTCAGGCCAGGTGGAAGAAGCCGGGGACATAATTGAGAATATGCCAGTCAAACCCAACAAATTCTTGTGGGCTTCTTTGCTAAGTGGAGCACGAACCCACAAGATTCTTAAATTGGGTAAACAGGCTGCGGAGGCCTTGTTTGAGATTGAACCCGATAACCCCACAACTTATGTCACCTTAGCTAATATGTATTCTTCGGCTGGTTTATTTCATGAGGTAGAGAAAATTTGGGAGACAATGGAAAATAAAGGCTTGATAAAGAAACCGGGTTGGAGTTCTTGGTAGAATGCAACACAGATATCAACTAACATCGGACGCTCCCCATCTCTAAGCAAATATCATGTTACTTCAGGTTCGTTCAGTGATACCTAAATTGAGGGAGTATTTTGTTGACAAATTAAGCCCATTTTAATATACTCATGGCACATTTTTCTAGTTTTCTACTTGGAGGCCTATTGGGCTTGACTAGTCTGATCAAATACTAGTTAATTAATCGGTCGCATAACCCTTTTTTTTTTTATAATACTAAATGATATGTTTTACTTTGCCATTTTTTTAGAAAAAGACAATTGATTCCAGACTATGGCTATTTGGAACGCATGTACACTTTGTATGTTATATGGGCGTGCTCTTTCTGTGGGTGAACATAGTGTTCTAAAATAAACCCGTGACCCGTGACCCGGTCCGGTCCGCCCGTGACCCGAGTACCGTCCGGTCCGGTCCGTGCACGGGTTCGGAGGGTCCGGCGGGTTGGGCGGACCGGGCAAAAATCCGGGTAAGGGTTGATTTTTGAAATCAAAACCCGTCTAACCCGTGACCCGTGAACCTGTGAACCCGTGAACCCGTACCGGTCCGGTCCGTGAACCCGTACCCGCCCGGTCCGGTCAAATAATTCGTATTTTTTAAAAAATCTAAATTGTTTTCAAATAATTTCAAATAATTCGGTTTTATAAAGCATTACATTTCAAATATTTCAAAATTTTTAATTGTTTTTTTTTAATCAAATAATTTATTTTTGTTATCAAATATTTTCTTTTAAAAAACCGAAAAAAAAAGCAAAAAAAAAAAAAAAAAAAAAATCCGGTCCGGACCAACCCGTGAACCCGGTCCGCCCGGACCGCCAACCCGTGGGGGTAAGGGTCCACGGACGGGTAAAGGTAGATTTTCAAAAAATTTACCCGCCGAACCCGTACCCGGCCAACCCGTAAACTCTCCGAACCCGTGTCCGGCCAACCCGTGAACCCGGGCAGGTTGGACCCGGTCCGTCCCAGTCCGGCCCGTTTTAAAACACTAGGTGAACAGACTGAAAATAAAATATTAAAATGTGAAGGACGTTCATTAGCTTCTTTTCTAGCACTGGTAATATCATAATAATGTCAAGACATGAAAATTTGTTCTGAATACTGCACCTAACTGAAAGGTACCAAATTAAAGTCAATGCTTGACTTTGTTCTGACCTTGTGTTTGTAGTATTTCAAAATTTAGTATTGGCCTACAAGAGATTGTTTGCCAAACTTTAAGAAGCTTGCAATTAGGAAAAAAAAAATTTATACCACTCTAAAACATTGAAATTATGAAATTGCTATCTCAAAACATGAAATTAGAAAATTGCCATCTTCAAATCACTAAATTCATCAAATTACCACAAATATATATTTTATATACAAATTTGATTAAAATTATACTAAAAACTATTGTATAAAAAATATATTTTCAAAATTCCAAAAATGCCCCCTCCAATTCAAACAGAGAAAATAAGTATCAAACCCTTCTCCGCTGAATCCCTCTTCTCCGCTAAATCCCTTCTTCTCCAGACCTGTGCCAAACTCTTCTCTGCTGAAAATTGCTCCGCCAAACCAGAAAAAGTTGATCGTTGAAACTGCAACAAGGCAGTACCTGTACAGACTTTGTCGTGTCCCTAATTTCAATTGGGTGAAATAAGAAGGAAAACACGAATTGCTAAAACAAATTCAAGTAATTTAATTAAACTGGAAGAAAAAGATACAAACTTTGGTGAAACTAAGTTGAGAGACGAATCTCAGTTTCTATTGCAAAATTCATTAAAAAAACAAAGTAAATGAGGTTTTTCTATATATATGCGAAAATCCTCCAGACAAAAAGCATCAAATTCTGTTATTCCTATTGCTCAATTCAGTGAGCGTTTGACACCTCCACCTCCATGTCAGACGGACCATTGAGCAGCGTAACAATCTTCTCACCGAACGATTCTTCCTTCTCTTCTCTCTTTGATATTGTGATTGCACTCTCCAGTTCTGTTGGCTTGGGCCCCAGTGTGCAGAGGTTCAATACAGCCGCTATGGCCACGGAGCAATTTCTGGTTTGGCAGAGGAGGGGGCGGAGAGGCAGGATGGTTGCCGGACCTCCAGGGTTTGGCGGAGCAATTTCTGGTTTGGCGGATAATGGTTTGGCGCAGGTCTGGAGAATGCTTCGATTCAGTGGAGAAGAGGAGGATTTTGGCGCAGGTATGGAGAAAGAAGGGTTTCGTTTGGTTATTTACTCACTTAGAGAAGATTCAAAGACCTGTTGAATGCAAGGTTTCATTGGCAAGTAATAACATTCCAATGTTTTGAATTTGATTGGCGCAGGTATCTGTTGAATGCAAGGGGCATTTTTGGAATTTTGAAAATTCATTTTTGTACAACAGTTTTTCGTATAGTTTTAATCAAATTTGTATATAAAATGTATATTTGTGGCAATTTGATGAATTTAGTGATTTGAGGGTGGCAATTTCCTAATTTTATGTTTTGAGGTGGCAATTTCATAATTTCAATGTTTTAGAGTGGCATAAAAGCAAATTTCCCTTACAATTAATGCTATACAACGTGAAGAATGTGTAATATTTCTCCCATGCAATACTACTTTGTTAGCCTCAGTATTTTCACTTGCATGGTTAAGTAAAGATCTCATTAATTTGTTATTGGTTGCAGAATTTTAATGGCAACAATGGAGCTGGTACGAATATTTAGTTATCGTCTAAGGCCTTATCGACAAGTGTAAATTAATATTGAGAGTGTTGAAGTCAAGTACTGCAAATGTGATCAGATGGTGCACTTTTGGGGCATGTTTGTTTTATATGTCAAAATTGCCTGTATTTATTTGACTTGCTTGATAAATGCATGGTTCAACTTTTTTTCATCTTATCATGATATACATACTGTCTGATTCATGAACCTAATTACTCTAGTTGTTAAAATAGCGGCAGTCCTACTACTGGGGAGTAAGATGACTCCTCATGGGCCTGGGCCTGGGCCCTGGGGTTCGAATCCAGTTCAAAATTTTATTGGGCTTTCTCAGTGGCGGTTCTGAACGAAGATCATTGGTGAAATTATGTGGGTTTGATTCCCAATCTTTCCCCTCTTTTGTTACATTATTATGTCAGGTGTAGTGGTTTCTAATTTTCTATAATGCAACTTGTGTTGTATTAGTGCCACTGCCCACTGAGCTTCTGTAATTTTATTATTTAGCTATTTCTCTCTTTGATATTTCTATACTGATGTGATTATGTGCTAGGTTTGCTAATGCAACATCCTTGTTCCCTGAAGTGTACTCATATCTGTTTCTTCTTATTACCTTGTTACAACTTACAAGTGTGCACTAAAGAAATTTCTGTTTTGTTGTGCTAATATGCAAAGTCTTTTCTCTAAATGTAAGATAAAGAATTTGTTTTGAGATCGAAGTTATCATACTTTTTGGCAAGACAATATATCTCTTTCTATTTTCATCCATTATAAAGAATCTCAAAGCTTTAACAGCATCTATTGCGGCCTCTATTGTGCCGCTATAGCATTTCAGGATGACTGATACTATGACGCTACCAATTGACTGATACTAAGATAACGATTATGACAGTACTATCATATTTAATGCTTAATTTGGTTATAGTTTACTATCATTTGAAAAATTGATTGAATTATTTATGAGAATCAGTTATTTCTTTATCTCATTATTCAGAAAGTACGATATTTTATTAAGGTCTTTAGTTTATTTATGAAAAAGTAACAATAGGTCCCAACAGTACAATAAATAGGCACAGCACTAACGGTACAATAAAATAGCCGTTTGGCTTTGTAATATAAATAGAACATTAGTGCTTGTAAACATAGAGAGAACAATATCAATACATAAAAATACAATCAAATAATATTTCCGCATACTATTGTTAGAATACAATCTCTCCTCAAAACCTCAAAAATCAACAAAGCAGCATAACTAGAATTTAAAATTTAAGCTCCAACACTTCAAATTTCATCTCATTCATACACAAATAAACAAGAGATTAAGCACATATGGACACGTAAAATTTAAAAATTAATTACCTAACTCTTTTTTTTTTTTATTGAAAACTACACAGCGGCTTGGGCTCTGATAATAAATATAATTCTACCGGAGCCCAAGCAGCCAGCATACTTCAATGTAAGAGTAACAGAGAAAGGAGTGAAAACTAGACAGTGGAATCATCTGATTACCTAACTCTGATAATAGGTATTGCAGAATTACCTAACATCCGGGTCGGTCAAGGTCACATCATTTACTGAGCATGATGAACCAACAAAATCAAATGATTCCACTCCTTTCTCTGTTACTCTTACATTGAAGTATGCCGGCTGTTTAGGCTCCGGTAGAATTATACTTGCAGTGGTAAGAAACACGATCACATCAGACATGGTAGGCCGATCAGCTGGACTCTCTTGTACGCACAGTAATGCTACATGGATGCATCTCTCTATCTGTCTATGAGGAGCTTCAGTTAATACAGGAGAAATTAACTCTGCAATGTTTCCTCCTTTCCATTTATCCCAAGCTTGAAAAAGAAAAAAAGAATATCAATACCGACTGCTATTTGGTACCATATATAGTACCAACATTAAGTAAACGGAATTCACTTTTTAAGTTTGTAACATATGATTGTATAATTAAGAGTTTGTGCATATATGTTTCATTACATATCCAAGAAGGTTGAGAAAGTCTTCGTATTGGTGAAAAGCGATATTCCTTTTGCTACTTACGATCTCCAGAAGCAGCACACCGAAACTAAATACATCTGATTTGATTGAGAAAAGACCCTTGGATGCATACTCTGGAGCCATGTAACCATTGATAAAAAATAGAAGAAAAAACAACACGGTGTTATAGACCAGCCATCATTATTTGAATTAATTTTATTATCTTAAATTAATTTGATATTTTCGAGAATTTATAAAATTACTAATTTAAGTAGATTTGTTTTCTACTTGAACTATGCTCTTTGTTTACAAATTTTTATTTTGCTTATGGCGCTATATATATACTAACAGTGCTAAATGAGATAAACTAACAGTGCTAATTATCTATGTTGATGATATGATTATCACAGAAAATGATGAGAAAGAGATGCACACGCTGGAAGAGAAATTATCACAAGAATTTGAAATGAAGAACCTTGGAAGACTCAAATATTTTTTAGGAATAGAGGTTATGAGGTCTAAGGAAGGTATATTTCTCTCTCAAAGAAAATATGTACTTGATCTATTGAAAGAATTAGGGATGCTTGATTGTAAACCCGCAGATAGTCCAATGATACCTAACACTAAATTTGAAATAAAACTTGATCAAATACCTGAGAATAAGGAGAGGTACCAGAGATTAGTTGGAAAGTTGATCTACCTATCACACACAAGACCCGATATTGCATATGCTGTAGGAGTAGCTAGTCAATTTATGCATTCTCCTAGTAAAGAACACATGGACCTGGTTATTAGAATTGTGAGATATCTAAAGGGATCTCCTGGAAGGGGTATTTTGTTTAAATCTAATGGACATCTGGATATTATGGGGTATTCGGATGCAGACTGGGTTGGATGTAACACAGACAGAAGATCTACATCTGGCTACTTTACCTTTGTGGGAGGTAACCTAGTGACCTGGAGGAGCAAAAAACAAAATGTGGTGGCTTTATCAAGTGCTGAAGCAGAATTTCACGGCATGTCAAAAGGTATCTGTGAATTATTGTGGTTACGAAAACTGATAAAAGAACTAGGATATCCCACATGCAAGGAGATAAGTCTATTCTGCGATAACAAAGCTGCCATAGCTATAGCTCAAAATCCCGTTCAACATGATAGAACAAAACACATTGAAGTGGATCGACATTTCATCAAGGAAAACTTGGAAACAAAAACAATCAACTTCCCATTTGTGAAATCTAGTCAATAGCTCGTGGACATTTTAACCAAAACCGTACCAAGCAAGTTGTTTCATGATGTATTGGACAAGTTAGGCATGTTTGACCTTTTCATGCCAACTTGAGGGGGAGTGTGAAATAATCACATGGGATCCGAATATTCAGCAGGGGAAACAAATTGATATCAAGCAAAAAAGGAAAGAATCAATTAGAAATTGATATCCAACAGAGCATCTCTCCCAAGCGGATTCCATAGATGGTCCAGAAAATGATTTGTTGCATTTTTTCTATTCTTACATTCTAAAGTAGAAGATGTAATAGGATACACTCTGAATATTAAATAGGGACTTGGTTGATGCCGTGTAACACATAACTTGAAATTATTTCTTTGATCAATAAAATAAGGGAGGAAAAGGTGATTCATGGGAGTTCTGTGTTATTTAATTTTATACAAGTAATTTAGTCAGTAACGACATTTTCATCATCCTCAAACATAGAAACATCTGCTCCCCATATAGATCTTGAACGTGGCAAAGGTGGGAGACTCACAGTCGATGAACTATTGAGCATGTTAGCTACAGTTTCCATGTTCGGCCTATTTGATGGATTCACTTGTAAGCATAGGAGTGCTATGTGGATGCACTTTGTTACCTCTTCTATGCATTCTTCATCCAATGTTGGGTCTTTTAGTTCCACTACTTTTCCTTCACTCCAATTCTTCCATACCTTGAGTTATCATTTTTGGTCAAAATTAAATTGTTTTTGTTAGTTATAGCCTAGCTCCTGTAATAAAATAACAAGTTTGTTTTGGATAACCTTAAGTTACAAGTTTGTTTTTGGATAACCTTAAGTTACAGAATCTGCTAATTAAAATGAACTTCTTTTTTGAACTTACATGATTTATCAGGCCTGACATGTACATGCTGCCTGGAAACGAGCTATTTTTCCTCCCAATTACAATCTCTAGAACAAGGATGCCAAAGCTATATGTATCTGACTTAGCTGAGAATGAACCTCGCATGCTACATTCTGGTGCAATATATCCACTGCATTAAATTAGACAAGAAAAGCTAGTGTAAATTAATCCTGAAAGCTAGTTTGAATTTTGGTGCTACATATATTTGTTTTTACTAAATTTGCAATGATGCAACAAACTAACAATGTTCCAGCGAGGTGAGCAGTGATGGTTTGGGTTTGGTCTCTGTCAAAGAGCTTTGCAAGCCCAAAATCTGCAATCTTTGGATTCATATCTCTATCAAGCAATATATTACTGGCTTTGAAATCCCGATGTACAATTTTCAATGGTGATTCCTCATGGAGGTAATGAAGGCCGCGGCAAGTGCCTTTTATGATCCTGTAACGTTTACTCCATTCGAACTCCTTGCATTTGATATCGTCAGATCCTGCAGTAAGACAAAAGGCATTTTAGTTCTTCCTGAGTGAAACAACTAATCAACATTACTAAAAACCAATAATTTGACATAAATAGTAAAAAATTTACTGATTGTTTTTAAAATGACAAATCATGAATCCTGATCTTTGTACGTGTAACCAAGCCAATTTTGACAAAAGTTTTCCGAACTTTGTTAGAAAACATCAAAGTCTCAACACAAAAAATATAAAATAAATAAATAAATAACATAATGATAGGAAATCCAAGGACCAATGCTGACGGAAACTTTACCAAAAAGGATCTTATCAAGACTTCCATTAGGTAGATATTCGTAGCAGAGCATTCTCTCATCCTTGTATATGCAGCATCCCAACAATTGTACTAAATTGTTGTGCCTAAGTCGCACAAGTAATTCAACCTCAGTCTTGAATTCTGTTGCTCCCTGGGTAGAACTTGTTGAGAGCCTTTTGACTGCTATTTCTTGACCATTGCGAAGTTTTCCCTGCCGAATATCATCTTACCATGTTATTTGACAGCATTTTACTGTTGTGCATACTGTATACTGCTTGAAAAATAGGGTTATATGAAGTTTTGATTGGTTTACTTTAAAAACTGGTCCAAAACCGCCCATGCCAAGGTTATTTTTATCAGAGAAGTTGTTGGTAGCATTTCTGATGGTAGTCAAGTCGTAAATCAGAAATTCTGAAGCCGCAACATCCTTTAATTCCTTGAAAAACACTGCAGTACCAGCACAAGACAAAAAGGATATATGTATAAAAAAAATCTTACTAGGTTGATTTATTAAGATAACATATTAAGCATTAATAACAAATTGGATATTTTGTCGTCCGCTTAATTATAGTTAAATTTCAATTATGTGCACATGGAAATTGAAATCAATTCAAATATTTGACGTACATTTGATTCCATCAGAAAGAGACCACTTTCTTTGAAACCAAATGCAAATTGTTATAACGACTAGAAGAGTAGCAACACCACCAACTACTGCAACAATGATAATTGTTTCCGATTTCTGTTTACCAGTACCTGAAATCATGTGTGAAGAACTCAATATCAAATTTTCCAGAATTATCTTAAATCTGGAGCATTCAGTTTATTTAAAATTTTACAACAAAATAGAAATATTATTGCAATTTGAAGATTTTGTTCTATTGTCTCCCAGGGCCCGCTATAATTCACCTTTTAAACCCCCAATAAATTGTAAACCATGTAGCAACCCTAGACATGCTTAAAGTGCGGTCATAGAGATGGTTCAGTTCAAACTGAACTGAAAAAATTCGACTCATAAACTGAACAGATGAACATCATAAATTAGTTAATATTCATTTATTAGGTTTTCCTGAATAATTTTCCTAAACCAATTTCCTAAAAAAAAAAAAATTCCCCAAACCAAACCAAAAGCTATCTGGTGAATAGGACAGGGCTACGGTGCTACGCGTAGCATAGAGCACTTCCATGCAACGGTTCAAAATTTGAGTTTTGAAAATCCTAATAGTCGATCCGAACCATTAGATGTGTTCTCAATATTGAAATTTGCTTGGAGATCAAATTTTACATTTTTTTTGAATTTTTTTACTATTTATTAAGCCACTTTGAAATCGCTGATTCAACGGTGGCTTAACCAAACAGTGAAACCGTTGGATCATCGATTTTCAAAGGAGCTTAATAAATAGTAAAAAAAATCCAAAAAATATAAAATTTGGTCTCCAAGGAAATTTAAATATGTAGTATACATCTAACACTTGGATCGACCGTTAGAATTTTAAAAATTCAAATTTTGAGCCGTTGCACGGAGGTCTCTATGCTACGCGTAGCATATTAGCCAAAACCCTGGTGAATATATTAATTTTCTGTTTAAAAAAATTGATACACCAATATATCATTTTAAATCACAAACATTAAAGTATATATAGTTGTGCAACACAAGACAGACTTAATCTATAACTAAAGACACAAGGTAAAGATACAAAAGAAATATTATAAAAGTTATTTTTCCCGAAATCGACCAGCATCAACTCATAAAGAAAATGTAAAAAGAAATTCCCACCTTCTATAAAAATAATTCAGCAGAAAATATGAAAAAAGGCAAAAATATGTATACTGAAACAATGTAAACAGAGCTTAGAGGTTAAACTTCAGGAGTTTCAATGTTTGTATCCATCCTAGACCTCACATTTTACTCCTGTAACAAAATAATTTGATATATATTGGATCATGTAACAAGATAGTCTGACATGGAACCATGTACAAAAGTAGTTTGATATTGAAATTGTTTCCATTTTTTAGGAATAATTACTGTTTGATGAACACATCTACAGATAGAGAGAGAGGATTTGTACCTGGTACAGTTACTGGGTCAGGACTTGTGCCAGAAGCTATGCCTACGGTGACAGAAGAAGGTCATTGAAAAATAATACATATATTGTTATGAATAGTCTTATGATTTATGAATTAATAGAAATCTTTTAAACTGAATGGATCATAAATGAATTTTGATTTTATACATTCAAATATAAATATTTTTGCTTACATTTGCTGTTAATTTCTCACAAACAAAATCCAATGGTGGCCCTCAAGTCAGTTCAATAATGTAAGATGTATTATTGGGATGCTTTGAACATTTCACTGAGATATACCTTCAGGATTCTTCACGATAGGAAACATCTCATAATACACAAAGCAAGAAAACCCGAAGTACCCCAAACCAACAGTGTATGCGAGCAGAGATGGTGGTTGTAGGTCACTGATGAGTGAGCTCAGGCATTTGTAGCACTCCTCATGATTTAAATCCCTTGTACACTGCAACATCCCATACAATTTATCAATTCCATTCACACTTTCTTGCCCTGAGGCCACCAGATTTGCTGATGCATTTGTTTGAGCAAGTAGAGTGTTAAATAATGCATTCCGCGCATTGCCAAAGAGTTCATGGTCTGTATAGTTCTCGGAAGAGTAAATATAGTACGAACTAGTGTTTGCCACACCAAAAAAATTTTCATTCGAGTAGCGAAGAACGCATGGTCCTGATTCCAGCCTGCATTTACAGAAAACCAAAACTAATGTTATATGTGGTGACTCTTGTCTGATCCTTAATTAGCATGTATATATATATATATATATATATATTTCAACTTTTACATCTTATGTTTAATTTTGTATATTGTGTTATAAAAAAGGTAATGGAATCTCGTGTTATTTTGGTACAACCATTTAACCATCATCATGTAATTATATATATTCTATATAATTGAAGAATTAAACAAATCTTATTATATTGCGCATAATGATGTAAATACACTTTTTAATTCTTTATAAATGAAAAGGACCCCGTTTTACTGTCCTTTCAAAAAAGAATATTGTGCATTAATTAGCAGTGGTCTCTGCTGAATAAATGCTACTTCTAGATTACAGCTTGGGATTGAAGAGCAACAAGACAACTAAATGGCGATTTTCCTCGGTACATATACCTCCAATTTATCCAAATTCCACCCCCGCCCCCACCCCCCCCCCAATAATTTAGACCGATTCTTTGTATTTTAACCATTCATTTTTTCTTGAAACTTTCTTCTTTGAAAGTCAATACCTCCAATTTATCCAAATTCCACCCCCCCCCCCCCCCCCCCCCCCAATAATTTAGACCGATTCTTTGTATTTTAACCATTCATTTTTTCTTGAAACTTTCTTCTTTGAAAGTCAAGTGATGATGATGGTTTGACAAGTGATGATGATGGCTTGACAAGTGATGTTGATTGGCTTTGAAACTTTCACCTTTGAAGAGCATCGTTTTCTTTCTCTTTCTATTTTTTTTCCCCTTTTATTTGAATGAAATTCTCGTAGGATAAATTTAATCTAGTCCAATGAAATAAACCGAAAAAAAATTATCTTCTATTTATTTAGCTCGGTTTACAAACCCAGTGTTCAAAACATGACGCTTCATTAGTTTTAATTTGTCACGAAATCAACGAAGTATCAATGTTAAAAAGTAACTAATTTAGGGATGATGTTCTGGACACCGAGTTTGAAAATAAAGGCATATTGATCAATTCACGGGAGAATTGACTATTTTATAAATTTGTATGAACATACTAGAAATTTTTCATTATAAGTTTCTGTTCATAACGTACGTATACAATTAATTTAATTTTATTTTTTGTCTAATATATTAAGATCTTCGAAATTTTGTACCAGCTATAAGCCGGTAACTAGTTCATGTTTGTGACCTTTTACTTGAAAGCCTGGAGCCAGTTTATATAAATGTATTAAAACTAATGAAGTAGTTTATTCACAATTACCAGGTACCGGCGTCTTTGCTGTCAGGGCAATCCTTGGTGATATCAGAGGCAACTATACTAAGGCAACTGTTGCATTCGGTGAGGTTGCCACTGGCATAGCACATGCCGAGGCCATAGATTTGATCAGTGCTTGTGCCAACCGCAACCGTGTCGTTGAAGTAGCCACCATTTGATTGGGCACTGGTGGCTATGGAGGTGAGAAGGCTGTGGAGATTATTCTTAAAGGTAGTATCTGAGGTATTAACAGAGCAATAAGGACGTCGATCTTGAAGTAGACCATGAGCGGTTCCGCTATAATTATAAACAAGTAAGAGTAGTATACATGGGAAGAATTTAAAGAGGTAGAGAGCCATTTTTTGAGAATTTGGTTCTCCAAGTGCCATGCAGGAACAGAGAAGACAGACTGCTATGAGAGTATAACTAAGGGAACATTGAATTTATTGACTTGTAATGACTATAATAGTTGGGACAGTTGGGATCCTCTCCTACCGTAGATGCAAAGGAGATCCAGATTTTTTTATTGATAGAAATAATATAAATTAATATATGGTTTTAGTAAGAAAGGTAAGGAATTAGCTAGGATCTAAAGACTTGATCGGGAAAAAATTAAATTGGCTCCAAAGTTTCAAGTCAAAATTAAAATTAGGCTGTACGGTGGGACGTGGTGTCTCCATCCACTGTATAGTGTATACTCTTCCTGGCGTACCATAAAATTGAGTCTATAATTTGACAACAGAAACACTATGCCACAAGTAAGATAGATCCTGACAGTCTTTGTTGATAAAATTTATAGTGTATACTCTTCTGTGCGTACAAAATCTGTGTCTCTAACCGAATATTATAATCTAACTTCTATACAAAATTTTTCAGATCTGAAAATGTCTGGCTTCAATCGAGATATATGTCAATCAAAGAAATAAAGGAAAAATATTTACATTATTACCTCATTCCTCCTCTTCTAAACTGTGTTTCGAGTAGAGAGATCAGATAAATGCAACATATATTGTGTTTTCGCGTAGAGAGAACCGAGAGAACTTTTGTTTTTGTGCAGCCGTCGAAAATCTAGTTTTAATTAGCGCTGTCGGGAGGTATTAGAAAAGAAGAGTTATTAGTATCTGTTATTTTCAAAAAAAGCGATCCTAAAAACAATTAGTATCGGTTGTTTAGCGCAACCGATACTGATTCGGCCACTATTTGTATCAGTTATATAGAAAAAACCGATATTAATAGTCCTGAGACAAACAGTATCAGTTGTTCTAAACAATCGATACTGATTGTCTCAAGAGTATTAGTATCAGTTGTTCACTAACAACCGATACTAATAGTCCTGAGATAATCAATATCGGTTATTTCTATATAATTGATGCTAATAGTGACGTAATCACTGTCGATTGTTCTAAACAACCGATACTGATTGTCTCAGGACTATTAGTATCGGTGATTAGTAAACAACCGATACTAATAGTCGCCGAATCAGTATTGGTTGTTTAGAATAACTGATACTATATAGACTATCATTTCTTGACCTAGCACGTAAATGGTCGTAAATTAATTATTTATGCACGAGCATCATTTATATTTTCCATGTTTGCAATGTCCTATCTTATTCATATATTATCTTCTGCATATTCGATTCATGTACATAGTATACAGGAATGGAGTCAAATTTTTGGGTTATGGGTGTCAAACTTTGAATGAAGGTCAATCATATAAAAAATTCCTGCAGTAAATGAGAGTTAAATTTATATATTTATAGCATTTTACTCAAACTATATAGAATATTGTGTATAATTATACTTTTTCGAAATTAAATAGGAGTCAATTAACCTTGGCTATAACTTCAACATCCCTCCGCCTCTGCATGTAAACACAAAATGGAATAAGCTAACAGGGGCGTTTATTGGATTTTATTTATTTGATATTTTACCGAATCAATAAGTTTTGGATTAAATTGTTCGGTTTGGTTGAAATTTTTAATTACTTTGATTTTTCATATTTAGTTTGGTTTAACATATATTATTTCGGTTCAATCAAACAAATCAAAATTTACTTGATACTTACTTCAGTTACTTCGCCTTTAAGTAGCAGGTTTGGTTAATATCTCTTATTTTGATTTTGACTAATATATATCTTAATATTATTTCTATGATATTTTGTGCTTGTACTGAGTTTTGACGTTTTGAAATTTAATCTCTTTTTTATTTCAGTTCAACCAAAACAAACTGAAATTTACTATAGTTTTTTTTTGTTCATCGATCTGTTATTCGGTTGACAAGTTAAATTCAATTGGTTTGATTCGATTTTTTAAAACTAGATAAAATATTGCTTAGTCCCGTCTAATTAATAATCTCTCAAGTGTCAAGGCATGAATTTTATTGGCAAGGAAGTCTATTAGGTTCTAAACTTAGTCTTTGAACCGTTGCCAAATCTTGTTAGCGTAGGTGCTCGTACTTACATGTTAGTCCTTCTTACACAAGTATGTAATGACTATGCAACATTTTGGTATGTGGAGGTCATTAACATAGAGTAGACAGAACTATGTATGCAAATATAATATAAAAAAAATAAAGTGCAAAAGAAATTCAAATCATAACGCAAAACAAAACATAAACATATACTAAAACATAATTAAGAATTCAAGTACAACCCTCACCCTAGAGATGAAAAGTTTAGTTTCTCATGGCCATGGTAATGAATAAATAAATAAAAACAACATAAATTAGATGGAAGGGCATTCTGCCTCCTTAGCTAACTTCTCCTTGTTTGACTTCTAATGGCTATCCCTCTCTCTAATTATCTCTCTAACCTAACCTAAAAATGAGGATTGCTAGCTATAGTTCTAGACTTAATCACAATTGAATACACACTAAATCCTATTACAAAATGGAAACACACACACTAAATCCTATTACAAAATGGATATTTATAGTCTTCCTAGGCATTTGTAGAAATAGTGAAATCATGGGAGTAGTGAAGAACATGGGGGGACGTGAAGGTCCACCCATGATCTTATCAGGAATTGTTTAAAACTAGCGTGGTCCATCAGAAAAGTGGATCTTCTAGAAGACCTGGCTTGCTAGCCCATGCGACCTCTGGACTATGTTGCGTACGGCATGGAAGATGCTGCAGGGTCTTTTGAATTAGTGGATTTTCTTGTAATTTCACCATTTCACATGTTGTGCACTTCGTAAGAGGTGTTGCATGCTTCATGTAATGCTCTATTTTGACGGCTATTTGGTAATTGACAAAATATGACATTTTTGTTCTGTTTTTGGCCTAAGTACGCAACTTTATCCTAGACCTGTTGAAATCACTTAAAATCAAGTTTGCGATAAAAAATTAGAAAATTGGCTACTTTGCATTTGCTTTTGGACATTTTTCGGATAAAAAGATATTGAGTTTACGCTATATGATTTGGCGTGATCATGTGTCTAAATAAATTTGGAGGGCTGATATTTAATTCTGGAAAAAAATCGAGAAAAATTCGTAAAATTCGAGAATAATTCGTAAAATTCATGAATTATTCAGGAATTATTCGGTCAAAGTTCAGTCAACCGAATAATTCGGCGTTCGGTTCGGCATCACAAAATATCCGAATAATTCGCGAATAATTCAAAAATTATTCGCGAATCTTGTTACTATGATTCTACACGTAAATAAATATCAAATTAGATATATAGAATTATAAAATGATATATTATTTAATTGGAGGGCTGATATTTAATCTAAAATTGCATCTTTTAATCACAGCCATTGGCAGATCAGAACTTCTACGTACTTAATATAAGAAAGAATGGATATATATATATATATATATATATATATATATATATATAAAGAGAGAGAGAGAGATTGAGTTGGGCTATGGTACTCTATAGAGTACCATAGCTCGGTGCTCTACGGCACTATATCTCCATTTTAAAAATTCAAACATCCGATCCGAACAGTTGAACATGTTCTTCATATTGAAATGTGCTTGGAGACCAAATTTTACATTTTTTGGAATTTTTTTGCTATTTATTAAGCCACTTTGAAAATCTCAGATCCGATGGTCCATAATTTTTTTACTGTTCACAGCAGATCTGATATTTTCAAAGTGGCTTAATAAATAGCAAAAAAATTCCAAAAAATGTAAAATTTAGTCTCCAAGCACATTTCAATATGAAGAACATGTTCAACGGTTCGGATCGGGTGTTTGAATTTTTAAAATAAAGATATAGAGTAGAGTACCGATACGTTTTACTCCATAGAGTACCATAGTCCATCTCTCTTTCTCTCTCTCTCTCTCTCTCTCTCTCTATCTATATATATATATAGAGTGTGGCTAATATGCTTTTGGTAGCATAAGCACCGAAATACATCCAACTCCTTTTTTTATTTTTGAAGTCCAAAACGTCCATCCAAACCGTTAGAGGTATTCTCTATATTAAAATGTATTAGGAGACCAAATTTTACATTTTTTTGGAATTTTTTTACTATTTATTAAGTCACTTTGAAAATCGCTGATCCAACGGTGGCTTAACCCAACAATGAAACCGTTGGATCAACGATTTTCAAAGTGGCTTAATAAATAGAAAAAAAATTCAAAAAAATGTAAAATTTGGTCTCCAAGCACATTTTAATGTAGAGAACACATCTAACGGTTTGGATCAATATTTTGGACTTCGAAAATTGAAAAAGAAGTTGGATGTATTTCGGTACTTATGCTTCTGAAAGCATATTAGGCACTCTCTCTCTCTCTCTCTCTCTCTATATATATATATATAGGTATTGCTGCCGGTACATATTATATTTTCATGCCTCAATTAAGGGAGGTAGAGAAAAACAAATTCAATTAATGACATGGTAGAAAAATCCAAATTTATTGAATAAGAAAATGACAAGCTTGTATATATGGTCAATTAATAATACCATAAATGGACTAGATTAGAAAGTGGACAATATTATAGTAAAGATTGTGTAATACAAGGTGCTATTCATACTAGCCCTCTCAATTAAGCCTTTATAGAATGATATATGATCAATGAAACATCTATTGAAAAAATGGGTTTAAGGAACTTTTAGATGGCGCGGGGACCACTAAGGAAGCACCGCAAGATGCATTAGTCTAGTGGGAGTTTTTGAAGACATTAGAATTGTAGGATTTAAAAATAATAAGGAATTTGTTGATCGGTTGATTAACAAGTTGCTTTCTCATATTAAGATCATTGGTGAAATTATGTTGTTTTGATTCCAACTCTTTCCCCTCTTTTGTTAGATTGACACAAGTGTTGTGGTTTCCATAATGCAACTTGTGTTGTATATTAATGCCACTAAGCTTATGTAATTTTATTATTTAGTTATTTTTCTCTTTTATATTTCTATACTGATGTGATTATGTTGTAGGTTTGCTAATGTAACATCCTTGTTTCCTGAAGTTTACTCATATTTGTTTTCTTCTTATTACCTTGTTTCAAGTGTGCACTAAAGAAATTTATGTGTTGTTGTGCTAATGCAGTATTTTCTGTGACCAAATTTTTCCGAATGTAAGATAAAGAATTTTTTTTGAGACCGAAGTTATCATACTTTTTGGCAAGAAAATATATCTCTTTCTATTTTCATCCATTATAAAGAATCTCAAAGCTTTAACAGAATTTATTGTGGCCTCTATTGTGCCGCCATAGCATTAATTTCAGGATGACATAATTTATAGTTTCTTGTATGATCAGGACTAAGATAATCATTATAACAATACTATTAGATTTAATGCTTAATTAATTTGGTTATAGTTTACTATCATTTGAAAAAGTGATTAAATTATTGATGAGAATCAATTATTTCTTTATCTCATTATTCAGAAAGTACAATATTTTATTAAATAAAAAAAAATGGTCTCTACTAAATACACATTAAGATCGCGTTATCACCGCTATTTAGAAGCTTAATAAATACTCACTTTGCTATCAATTATGATCATATCTATGACACCTAATTAACTGAACAATCGTACAAGCATCTAGGGGTGTTCATCGGTTCGGTTCGGTTGGAACCGAACTAAGCAAACCAAAGTTATAATTTGGTTTTAAAAATAGAACCGAACCGAACCGATTTAGCATTGCAACCGAACCGAACCGAAGAAATTATGCTGTTTTGAGTCCCACTCTGTCCCCTCTTTTGTTAGATTGACATAAGTGTTGTGGTTTCCATAATGCAACTTGTGCTGTATTAATGCCACTAAGCTTATGTAATTTTATTATTTAGTTATTTTTCTCTTTTATATTTCTATAATGATGTGATTATGTTCTAGGTTTGCTAATGCAACATTCTTGTTTCCTGAAGTTTACTCATATTTGTTTTCTTCTTATTACCTTGTCTGGGTTCGCTGGACACATCTACTGTCTATTACATCAAATCATTCCATGATTTTGAATAACAGAGCAGTTCTTAAACAAATTTAATTTATCTGATTGATACCTGATTTCTTAAATGTTTAAATTAGGAGGAGAGGAGATGAGTCGGATGTAATCAGTCAATCGGGTTTAAATCTGATAAATTAAATTCGTTTAAGAAGTCCTATATATGTTCATCAAATAGTGGCATGATTTGATGTAATAGACGGTAGATGTGCCCAGCCGCAAAAGAACCTATTAGAAGACAAACTTTTCCTTACAAGCTACATATATTTTTCATTTTAATTTACAGTAAATTGGGTACTTTATAAATATAAAGGAAGTTTTAGAAGAAAATAAATTGAGAGCTTAAAAACTATAGAGAAAACTATTCTCTTCGGTTTCGTCTGCAACAATAGTGGAGACGGTCTCCCAGCCGCTCGAGTTGGTAACAACATTTTCATCATCCTCAAACATAGAAACATCTGCTCCCCATATAGATCTTGAAGGTGGCAAAGGTGGGAGACTCACAGTCGATGAACTATTGAGCATGTTAGCTACAGTTTCCATGTTCGGCCTATTTGATGGATTCACTTGTAAGCATAGGAGTGCTATGTGGATGCACTTTGTTACCTCTTCTATGCATTCTTCATCCAATGTTGGGTCTTTTAGTTCCACTACTTTTCCTTCACTCCAATTCTTCCATACCTTGAGTTATCATTTTTGGTCAAAAATTGTTTTTGTTAGTTATAGCCTCCTGTAATAAAATAACAAGTTTGTTTTGGATAACCTTAAGTTACAGAGTCTGCTAATTAAAATGAACTTCTTTTTTGAACTTACATGATTTATCAGGCCTGACATGTACATGCTGCCTGGAAACGAGCTATTTTTCCTCCCAATTACAATCTCTAGAACAAGGATGCCAAAGCTATATGTATCTGACTTAGCTGAGAATGAACCTCGCATGCTACATTCTGGTGCAATATATCCACTGCATTAAATTAGACAAGAAAAGCTAGTGTAAATTAATCCTGAAAGCTAGTTTGAATTTTGGTGCTACATATATTTGTTTTTACTAAATTTGCAATGATGCAACAAACTAACAATGTTCCAGCGAGGTGAGCAGTGATGGTTTGGGTTTGGTCTCTGTCAAAGAGCTTTGCAAGCCCAAAATCTGCAATCTTTGGATTCATATCTCTATCAAGCAATATATTACTGGCTTTGAAATCCCGATGTACAATTTTCAATGGTGATTCCTCATGGAGGTAATGAAGGCCGCGGCAAGTGCCTTTTATGATCCTGTAACGTTTACTCCATTCGAACTCCTTGCATTTGATATCGTCAGATCCTGCAGTAAGACAAAAGGCATTTTAGTTCTTCCTGAGTGAAACAACTAATCAACATTACTAAAAACCAATAATTTGACATAAATAGTAAAAAATTTACTGATTGTTTTTAAAATGACAAATCATGAATCCTGATCTTTGTACGTGTAACCAAGCCAATTTTGACAAAAGTTTTCCGAACTTTGTTAGAAAACATCAAAGTCTCAACACAAAAAATATAAAATAAATAAATAAATAACATAATGATAGGAAAGCCAAGGACCACTGCTGACGGAAACTTTACCAAAAAGAATCTTATCAAGACTTCCATTAGGTAGATATTCGTAGCAGAGCATTTTCTCATCCTTGTATATGCAGCATCCCAACAATTGTACTAAATTGTTGTGCCTAAGTCGCACAAGTAATTCAACCTCAGTCTTGAATTCTGTTGCTCCCTGGGTAGAACTTGTTGAGAGCCTTTTGACTGCTATTTCTTGACCATTGCGAAGTTTTCCCTGCCGAATATCATCTTATCATGTTATTTGACAGCATTTTACTGTTGTGCATACTGTATACTGCTTGAAAAATAGGGATATATGAAGTTTTGATTGGTTTACTTTAAAAACTGGTCCAAAACCGCCCATGCCAAGCTTATTTTTATCAGAGAAGTTGTTGGTAGCATTTCTGATGGTAGTCAAGTCGTAAATCAGAAATTCTGAAGCCGCAACATCCTTTAATTCCTTGAAAAACACTGCAGTACCAGCACAAGACAAAAAGGATATATGTATAAAAAAAATCTTTCTAGGTTGATTTATTAAGATAACATATTAAGTATTAATAACAAATTGGATATTTTGTCATCAATATATAAGCTTAATTATAGTTAAATTTTAATTATGTGCACATGGAAATTGAAATCAATTCAAATATTTGACGTACATTTGATTCTAGCCGAAAGAGACCACTTTCTTTGAAACCAAATGCAAATTGTTATAACGACTAGAAGAGTAGCAACACCACCAACTACTGCAACAATGATAATTGTTTCCAATTTCTTTTTACCAGTACCTGCAATCATGTGTGAAGAACTCAATATCAAATTTCCTAGAATTATCTTAAATCTGGAGCATTCAGTTTATTCAAAATTTTACAACAAAATAGAAATATTATTGCAATTTGAAGATTTTGTTCTATTATCTCCCAGGGCCCGCTATAATTCACCTTTTAAACCCCCAATAAGTTGTAAACCATGTAGCAACCCTAGACATGCTTAAAGTGCGGTCATAGAGATGGTTCAGTTCAAACCGAACTGAAAAAATTCGACTCATAAACTGAACAGATGAACATCATAAATTAGTTAATATTCATATATTAGGTTTTCCTGAATAATTTTCCTAAACCAATTTCCTAAAAAAAAAAATTCCCAAAAGCAAACCAAAAGCTAGCTGGTGAATATATTAATTTTCTGTTTAAAAAAAATTGATACACCAATATATCATTTTAAATCGCAAACATTAAGTATATATAGTTGTGCAACACAAGACAGACTTAATCTATAACTAAAGACACGAGGTAAAGATACAAAAGAAATATTATAAAAGCTATTTTTCCCGAATTCGACCAGCATCAACTCATAAAGAAAATGCAAAAAGAAATTTCCACCTCCTATAAAAATAATTTAGCACAAAATATGAAAAAAAAAAAGAAGCAAAAATATGTATACTGAAACAATTGTAAACAGAGCTTAGAGGTTAGTATAGTGCGTGCATTCTAATAAATACAAAGCACTTCTTGGTTAAACTTCAGGAGCTTCAATGTTTGTATCCATCCTAGACCTCACATTTTTTAGAAATAATTACTGTTTGATGAACACATCTACAGATAGAGAGACAGGATTTGTACCTGGTACAGTTACCGGGCCAGGACTTGTGCCAGAAGCTATGCCTTCGGTGACAGAAGAAGGTCATTGAAAAATAATACATATATTTTTATGAATAGTCTTATGATTTATGAATTAATAGAAATCTTGTAAACTGAATGGATCATAAATGAATTTTGATTCTATACATTCATTGAACTGTAAATATAAATATTTTTGCTTACATTTGCTGTTAATTTCTCACAATCCAAATCCAATGGAGGCCCTCAAGTCAGTTCAATAATGTAAGATGTATTATTGGGATGTTTTGAGCATTTCACTGAGATATACCTTCAGGAGTCTTCATGATAGGAAACATCTCATAATACACAAAGCAAGAAAACCCAAAGTACCGCAAACCAACAGTGTATGCGAGCAGAGATGGTGGTTGTAGGTCACTGATGAGTGAGCTCAAGCATTTGTAGCACTCATCATGATTTAAATCCCTTGTACACTGCAACATCCCATACAATTTATCAATTCCATTCAAACTTTCTTGCCCTGAGGCCACCAGATTTGCTGATGCATTTGTTTGAGCAATTAGAGTGTTAAATAATGCATTCCGCGCATTGCCAAAGAGTTCATGGTCTGTATAGTTCTCGGAAGAGTAAATATAGTACGAACTAGTGTTTGCCACACCAAAAAAATTTTCATTCGAGTAGCGAAGAACGCACGGCCCTGATTCCAGCCTGCATTTACAGAAAACCAAAACTAATGTTATATGTGGTGACTCTTATCTGATCTTTAATTAGCATGTATACTATATATATATATATAAATATAGAGGTTGGCTAATATACAATCGATTGTTCCTGAGCTCCCGTGCAACCAAGTCGTTTTTCGATTTTCAAAGTCCATACGGTCGATCTAAACCGTTAAATGTAATCTTTATATTAAAATGTGCTTGGAGACCAAAATTTATATTTTTTGAATTTTTTTGCTATTTATTGAGCCACTTTGAAAATTGTTGATCCAATATATATATCTATATATATATGTATATGTATATATATATATATATATATGTATATATATATATATATATATATATATATATATATATATATATATATATATATATATGAGATGGACTATGATACTCTATGGAGTAAAGCGCCTCGGTACTCTACGTTATATCTCCATTTTAAAAATCCAAACACCCGATCCGAACGTTAAACATGTTGTTCATATTGAAATGTACTTGGAGACTAAATTTAACATTTTTTTGAATTTTTTTGCTATTTATTAAGCCACTTTGAAAATCTCAGATCTGCTGTGAACAGTAAAAACAGTAAAAATTTCTGGACCATCGGATCTGCGATTTTCAAAGTGGCTTAATAAATAGCAAACAAATTCCAAAAAATGTAAAATTTGGTCTTCAAGCACATTTCAATATGAAGAATATGTTCAACGGTTCGGATCAGGTGTTTGAATTTGTAAAATGGAGATATAGTGCCGTAGAGCACCGACCCATGGTACTCTATAGAGTACCATAGCCCAACTCTCTCTCTCTCTCTCTCTCTCTCTCTCTCTCATATATATATATATATATATATATATTAAGCCAATTTAGTTTTACATCTTATGTTCATCTTAAATGGTTGTACCAAAATAACACGAGATTCCATACCTTTTTTATAACACAAAATACAAAATTAAACATAAGATGTAAAATTTCAAATATATATATATTTAAAATTTTACATCTTATGTTTAATTTTGTATTTTGTGTTATAAAAAAGGTATGGAATCTCGTGTTATTTTGGTACAACCATTTAACCATCATCTTGTTGTAATTATATATATTCTATATAATTAGAGAATTAAACAAATCTTTTAATATTGCGCATAATGATGTAAATAAACTTTTTAATTCTTTATTAATGAAAAGGACCCCGTTTTACTGTCCTTTCAAAAAAGAATATTGTGGATTATTTAGCAGTGGTCTCTGCTGAATAAATGCTACTTCTAAATTACAGATTGGGATTGAAGAGCAACAAGACAACTAAATGGCGATTTTCCTCAGTACATATACCTTCAATTTGCCCCCAATTTAGACCGATTCTTTGTATTTTACCCATTCATTTTTTATTGTAACTTTCTCCTTTGAAAGTCAAGTGATGCTGATGGCTTGACAGGGACAGAGAGGGAGGGAGAGAGAAGAGCATCATTTTCTTTCTCCTTTTTTTTTTACCCTTTTATTTGAATGAAATTCTCGTAGGATAAATTTAATCTGGTCCAATGAAATAAACCGAAAAAAATTATCTTCTATTTATTTAGCTCGGTTTACAAACCCAGTGTTCAAAACATGATGCTCCATTAGTTTTTGACACGAAATCAACGAAGTATCAATGTTAAAAAGTAACTAATTTAGGGATGATGTTCTGGACACCGAGTTTGAAAGTAAAGGTATATTGATCAATTCACGGGAGAATTGACTATTTTATAAATTTCTATGAACATACTAGAAATTTTTCATCATAAGTTTCTGTTCACAACGTACGTATACAATTAATTTAATTTTATTTTTTGTGTAATTAAGATCTTCGAAATTTAGTACCAGCTATAAGCCGGTAAATAGTTCATGTTTGTGACCTTTTACTTGAAAGCCCGGAGCCAGTTTATATAAATGTAAGAAAAGTAATGAAGTAGTTTATTCATTACCAGGTACCGGCGTCTTTGCTGTCAGGGCAATCATTGGTGATATCTGAGGCAATTCTACTAAGGCAACTGTTGCATTCGGTGAGGTTGCTACTGGCATAGCACATGCCGAGGCCATATATTTGATCAGCGCTTGTGCCAACAGTGTCATTGAAGTAGCCGCCATTTGATTGGGCACTGGTGGTTATGGACATGAGAAGGCTGTGGAGATTACTCTTAAAGGTAGTATCTGAGGTATTAACAGAGCAGTAAGGACGTTGATTTTGAAGTAGAGCATGAGCGGTTCCGCTATACTTAGAAACAAGTAAGAGTAGTATACATGGGAAGAATTTAAGGAGGTAGAGAGCCATTTTTTGAGAATTTGGCTCCCTAAGTGCCATGCAGGAACAGAGAAGACAGACTGCTGCTATGAGAGTATAATTAAGGAAACATTGAATTTATTGACTTGTAATGACTATAACAGTTGGGGCAGTTGGGACCCTCTCCTACCGTAGATGCAAAGGAGATCCAGATTTTTTTATTGATAGAAATAATATAAATTAATATATGGTTTTAGAAAGAAAGGTAAGGAATTAGCTAGGATCTAAAGACTTGATCGGAAAAAAATTAAATTGGCTCCAAAGTTTCAAGTCAAAATTAAAACTAAGCTGTACGGCAGGACGTGGTGTCTCCATCCACTGTATGGTGTATACTTTTCCTGGCGTACCATATAATTGAGTATATAATTTGACAACAGAAACACTATGCGACAAGTAAGATAGATCCTGACAGTCTTAGTTGATAAAATTTGTAGGCCCATATATAGACTATCATTTCTTGACCGATTTTTTTATTAATAGGAAAATAATAAAATAAATATCGTGATTAAGGATGGTTTCTGATTTTTTGTGAAAAGTGGGAAAACCGTTATCCAGAATCACGGCTAGAAGACGCCGCATAAAATCGCGGCCCGATTAGCCCAAAACGATTAGCGGATGGGGAGAGTTTAACTTGGGTCATTGAATGGGATAACGGCCAGACCAGGCCGTTGAATGGGATAACGGCCAGATCCAGGCCGTTGAATGAGATAACGGGCAGGGAAATATATAATAGTGGATGATTACTAATAAATATGCATGTACAACAAGAATAAGCATTCTCGAATAATATTTAAAATTTAAAATTAGGCCTTTTTTATATATAATTTAATATTCAAAGTATATAATAAGCGTATAAAATACGAGAGCGGCAACTAGAGTTCTAAATTCGTGCCGTGCCGTGCCAAACACGGCTTAACATGGCACGGCACGGCATGATTATTATTTTATTATTTTTACTGTATAAATAAAAAAATTATATGAAATGTAAATTACATGAAATGTAAAAAAAGTAAAAAAAAGTAAACTTTCATGCCTGTCGTGCCTAGTCATACCTAGTTGTGCCTAGTCGTTCCTAGTGTGCCTAGTCGTTTCGTCGTGTCGTGCCTAAATGTGCCGTGTCTAATCGTGTTCCCGTGTCGTTCCGTGCCGTGTCCCGTGCCGTGCCTCTCCTCGTAAACGTGCCGTTCCGTGCCCTACAATAGGAAACCCAAGCACGGCACGTGAACAGTACCGTGCCGTGTCTTAGCCGTGCCGTGCATGTCCTTATCGTGCCGTGCCGTGTTTGGCCACGGTGGAACGGTTTTGAGAACTCTAGCGGCAACCAAAATGAAGAGAATAAATAACGATTTGAGATGGGCAAATTAAAATTTGAAGAAATTAATCATCCACATCTTTTAAGTATATATACCATATACATTCGTATACGCATCGTTTTAATCTGAGCTAATATTATTTGGGTAAATATTGTAACAAAGTAACTTTGACTCCATGTAGCGTACGAACTTTGACTTCATGAGTTCCAATTAATGACAATCTTTTTTTTTTCCACACGGGCCTCTGGCCGTTGGTTGAATTAACGGCCTGCTCTGGCTGTTTTCTAAAATAACGGCCCGTGTTTATCGTCTCCCTCCGCTAATGGCTTTATGCTAATTTGGCCGTGGTTTACGGTAGCGTCCTCTGGCTGTGATTTTGGACAATGGTTTTCCCACTTTTCGCAAAAAAACAGAAACATTCCTTAATCATGATATTTGTTTAATTATTTTTCTATTAATAAAAAAATCGGATTTCTTGACCTAGCACGTAAATGGTCGTAAATCAATTATTTCTGCACGAGCATCATTTATATTTTTCATGCTTGCAATGTCCTATCTTATTCATATATTATCTTCTGCATATTCGATTCATGCACACAAAAACGAAGTCAGACTTTTGAGTTATGGGGTCAAATGTTAAATGGAGGTCAATCATATAAAAATTTTCTGCTGCAAATAAGAGTTAATTAAATTTACATATTAACAATATTTTACTCAAAACTATATAAATTATTGTGTATAATTATAAATTTTTTGAAATTAAATAGGAGTCAGTTAACCCCCATAACTTCAACATCCCTCCGCCTCTGCATGTACACACAAAATGGAATAAGCTGGCTAACCGGAGTGTTTATTGGATTTGATTTATTTGATATTTAACTGAATCAATAAGTTTTGGATTAAATTATTCAGTTTGGTTGAATTTTTTAACTACTTTGACTTTTTATATTTTGTTTGGTTTAACATATATTATTTCGGTTCAATCAAACAAATCAAAATTTACTTAATATTTACTTCAGTTACTTCACCTTTTAATAGTAGGTTTGGTTAATCTCTCTTATTTTGATTTTGACTAATATATATCTTAATATTATTTCTACGATTATTAAATATATTTGTGCATGTACTGAGGTTTGATATTCTGAAATTTAAACTCTTTTATTTCAGTTCAACGAAAACAAACCGAAATTTATTTTAGTTTTTTTTGTTCGTTTGTTACTCAGTTGACAAGTTAAATTCGATTGGTTTGATTCGATTTATGAAAACTGGATAAAATATTGCTTACTCCCGTCTGATAATTTCTCAAGTTTCAAGGCATGAATTTTATTGGCTTAGTCACATCTGATAAATTTTTATACTGGTATTACTGGAAACCTTGCCACCGAAAAGGAGACATCTGCAGTAGTCTTAACGATTTATTAATTGCAAAGCTGGTAAATAAAAAAGCTGCTGCAAATTTCAATTTACTTAGTGTATAGTTGTGTGAAAAGCAATTAATAGAAGAAACAAAACTACTAATTGAAAACAAACTACAAATTGAAAAAAAAGAAGCTAAAATTGAAAAAAAAGAAAAGAAAGGCAAACTAATAGAACACAATTTTATCGCGAATACTCTTTTTTTTTTTTTCTTATTGGGATATTTTCTTAAATCATAACAATGATTGTGGTTTAGAAAGGTGAGAACCTGGATCACTGTTGTACTTGCAACACATGAGATATGTTCATCTTAATTATAACAGTACTATTAGATTTAATGCTTAATTAATTTGGTTATAGTTCACTATCATTTGAAAAATTGATTAAATTATTTATGAGAATCAATTATTTCTTTATCTCATTATTCAGAAAGTACAATATTTTATTAAACAAAATTATAAAATTGGCCTACTAAATACACATTAAGATCGCGTTATCACTGCTATTTAGAAGCTTAATAAATACTCACTTTGCTATCAATTATGATCATATCTATGACACCTAATTAACTGAACAATCGTACAATCATCATAACTACATAACTAGAATTCAAAATTTAAGCTCCAACTACACTTCAAATTTATATGCTGAACATCTCATTCATATACAATTAAAAAAGAGATTAAGCGCATATGGACACGTAAAATTTAAAAATTAATTACCTAACTCAGATAATAGGTGTTGAAGAATTACCTAGCATCCGGGTCGGTCAAGGTCACATCATTTAGTGAGTATGATTCCACTCCTTTCTCTGTTACTCTTACATTGAAGTATGCCGGTTGCTTGGGCTCCGGAAGAATTATACTTGCAGTGGTAAGAAACATGATCACATCAGACATGGTAGGTCGATCGGCTGGATTCTCTTGTACGCACAGTAATGCCACATGGATGCATCTCTCTACCTGTTTATGAGGAGCTTCTGTTAATACTGGAGAAATTAGCTCTGCAATGTTTCCTCCTTTCCATCTATCCCAAGCCTGAAAAAGAAAAAAAAAGAATATCAATACCGACTGCTATTTGGTACCATAGTGCCAACATTAAATTGAGTATAGAAACAGAATTCACTTTTAAGTTTGTAACATATGATTGTATAATTAAGAGTTTGTGCATATATGTTTCATTACATATCCAAGAAGGTTGAGAAAGTCTCCGTATTGGTGAAAAGCAATATTTCTTTTGCTGCTTACAATCTCCAAAAGCAGCACACCGAAACTAAATACATCTGATTTGATTGAGAAAAGACCCTCGGATGCATACTCTGGAGCCATGTAACCACTGATAAAAAATAGAAGAAAAAACAACACGGTGTTATCGACCGGCCATCATTATTTAAATTAATTTGTTGTCTCAAATTAATTTTATCTTTTCGAGAAATAATAAAGTTTCTAATCCGAGTAGATTTGTTTTCTACTTGAACTATGCTCTTTGTTTGCAATAAAATAATATTTATAAAATTTATATTTTGCATATGGCGCTATACTCACTAAGTCCCAACTACCCTGTTGGTATTTGCTTGGAGTTCTTTTGCACTAAAAATCCGAGCCAATCCGAAATCTGATATCTTCGGATTCATTTCAGAGTCTAAGAGAATGTTGCTTGCTTTCAGATCTCTGTGAACAATTCTTAGCCTCGAGTGTTTGTGGAGATATAAGAGTCCTTGAGCAATGCCTTCAATTATCTCAAAACGCCTTTCCCAATTTAGAAGTTCTCCTCTTGTTTTATCTGTGAAACAACAAATATATACACAAAGGAGATTAATCTTTGTTATTAGATTCCAACAACTCAAAATTTCCTTGGTCTTGAATTGTTAGTTTTTAATTAAATTTTTAAAGGAAATACAAGGAGTTAAATATTAACTGTTTACTTTTATAATAAAGCAACTATTGGGTGAATAGGTTCTTAGAATGGAAGAGAGGGAAATCTTGTGATCTGAGAGGCATCCCAATTCAGATTACTACATGATTAAAATAAGTTTGCTAATTAACAACCCCGGTGATATATTACAGATGACTCAGCAAGTACTAAGAAAAAAACAACACAACTTTTCTATAAAGAAATGAGTTTTGTAAAATGGAACTAGTGGAAGTATATGGGAAAAAATGGATAAAATATTGCAAAATCCTTTCATAATATGTTTTCAGAGACGTACCGAATATGAAATAGTCTAAGCTCTTGTTGGGCATAAACTCATAAATCAATATTTTCTCCAATCCTTGGATGCACCACCCGACCAGCCGGACTAAATTTCTGTGTTGCAACTTCGCAATAAGCTGGATTTCATTTTTAAATTCAACGAGACCTTGACCTGAATTTGAAGAAAGCCTCTTGACAGCTATTTGAAGTCCATCTTGTAGCACCCCCTAGGAAAAATAACTTTGAATCACCATAAACCTAATTCTTCCTTTAATCTCACCATGAACTATTTTCATGCATTTTAAATTTTGTCAGGTTCTTTTACTGTCTTCCTTTACTTTAATGGCCACGTTATACTGATGGCTTTTCTTTCTCTTAAAAAGATAATAATTAGCATAAATAAGAAAGATAAAAAGGAAAGCAGTATGGAGACGGAAGGAAATAGATAGCACCTTATAGACAGGACCAAATCCACCTTCGCCGAGTTTATTGTCTAATGAGAAGTTACCTGTTGCATTAGCTATTTTATTGAAATCAAAAAGTGGAAAATCTGAACTTGTTTCTCTGCTCCATAGATCCAGTGTTTCATTGTCAGTTGTGAGCATTCTTTCTTCTTGAGAAATCTCGGTTTCTAAATCATTGAAGAATATATAAAGTGTTAGCTAAGTTTTTCATGCAAATGAACATGTTGACAAGTACTTTTTGTATAAAGAACAAAATTAACCTGCGTATCTCATTTTTCGGATAAACAGAAAGACGATGAAGCAGCCAATTATAAGCAATGCCACCGATACATTGATGATGATAATGAGGCGTTTGCTCCTTCCTCCTGAAGAATTTTCTGAGATTGAAATAATCAACACATATCAATAGTTTACTTCTGTTGCAATTTTGCATAGATGAGGACTGATGAAAATGATTCAACATTTGCAATGAACTGATGGATAAACACATCCAAAGAGTGGATATTAGGTAGCAAATGTTCGTCAAGTTGGATTCAGGTTAGTTCACTTTCAAATATGTTCTGGCCGGCTTTGGATTGCAAATTAGTTTTTATCTCTGGGCAATTTTTAGTTACAGCTCGGGTAGAGTTTGGATTATTCCAGAGTATAACGGGCCAGTCAGATTAAAGTGAACACTTACCATAGACTGTTAAGGCAACATTTTGGGTCAGGTATTTATGTAATTCGAGGATTAGTACTGCATTATGGTATCTCTTTAAAATTCTACCAAGTAGGTAAATTTTTTTTTTAGCAAGTTTTGTTGTTTGCTCTATAATGATAAAATGATTTGATTAAGTACCACAAATGTAGAAACTTGTAGTATTGCAGAAAAGGAACATTTCAGGACCAGATCAGATAGGATCAACTAAGTATGCTCTTTAGAAAAGGTCAATTCGGGTTTCTGGTTCAAATGCTGATCCTTTCAGGTTGAAGTTTGATCTAGTTAGCATGTTTGACTTTTGAAGATTGGTCAGGTGAGTTTGGATTCGGTACTTCGGATTGGATGGACAGATCATTTAAATTAGGGTCAATCATGCATGGTGCTGATTATCTGAGCCAGTGATTCCAACTCAATGGCCGTAAATTTTCTACTGCGAGACAGATCAACAGCAAAGATATGTAACATATCTTGTTACAATATGAGTTAGGGGCGGCAATGGGTATGATACGTTTCTGGTGGAAGCATTTTCATATCCGTAGCTATTAAGAATTGATCCATTTCTACCATTACCTATTGAGAATTGACATTAAGCTACTCTACCCTTACTTGTTAAAATTATCGGGTTATGAAAGGGTAACAGGTTAATAATACTAATACAGTAGTTAGTTTTATTATTTTTTACAAATAGACCATCAAAACTCATTCATTTTAAATATATATAAATATATATCTATATATTTTTGCCAGTAAATTTTTTTTATACACCAATATATGAACAACAATCTGTGTGATTTTAAATCACTAACATTAGGTATAGAATGCAAGGGAAGCAGACTTAATCTATAACTAATGTCATAAGGTAAAGATACAAAAAAACATTATAATAGTTATTTTTCCAGAAATCCACCTGCATCAACTCATAAAGAAAATGCAAAAGAAATTCCCACCTCTCTTCTGTCCTCTTATAAAAAAAAAATTAGTAGAAAATTCGAAAAAAAAAAGAGGCAAAAATATCTATACCGAAACATTATAAACAGAGCTTAGAGGTATAGTGCCTGTATTCTAATAAATGCAAAACACTTCTTGGTTAAACCTCAGGGGCTATTCGGCAACAAGAAATTAAGAGTGGAGAATTAAGAGCTTAAGGAGCGCTCAAGAACCAATGTTCAGTTGTCTTGATCTGAGAGTGAAAGCTAAAAAACTTAAGGAAGGAGTAGAAGTGCCTTAAGGTCCGAGTAAAGAATTAAGATTCGGGCAAATTAAGAGGCTAAAGGAGGTGATTTTAATCCACGATAATCATCCGGTGTTCGGCAGGATTAACCCGGCTAAGGAAGCTAAAGGAAGCGGATTAAGCCTTAAAGAAGCTTAATATGTTATTGGCGAACACCCCCCAGGAGTTTTAATGTTCGTATCCATCTTAGACCTCACATTCTAGTCCTATCACAAATTAGTTTGATATATATTGGATCCTGTAACAAGATAGTCTGACATGGAACAATGTACAAAAGTACTTTGATATTGAAATTGTTTCCATTTATTTTAGGAATAATTACTGTTTGATGACCACACCCGCATATAGAGAGACTGGATTTGTACCTGGTTCTGTTATCGGGCCAGCATTTTCAGGGGCAGGACTCGTGCCAGTAGTTATGCCTACGGACAGAAGAAGGTCATTGAAAAATAATGCATATATTGTTATGAATAGTCTTATGATTTATGAATTAATAGAAATCTTGTAAACCGAATGGATCATAAATGAATCTTGCTTCTATTCATTCATTGAACTGTACATATAAATATTTTGGCATATGTTTGCTGTTAAGTTCTCACGAACCAAATCCAAGTCAGTTCAATATTTTGTACATTTCACTGAGATATACCTTCAGGATTCTTCATGATAGGAAACATCTCATAATACACAAAGCAAGAAAACCCGAAGTACCGCAAACCAACAGTGTATGCGAGCAGAGATGGCGGTTGTAGGTTACTGATGAGTGAGCTCAAGCATTTGTAGCACTCCTCATGATTTAAATCCCTTGTACACTGCAACATCCCATACAATTTATCAATTCCATTCACACTTTCTTGCCCTGAGGCCACCATATTTACTGATGCATTTGTTTGAGCAATTAGAGTGTTAAATAATGCGTTCCGTGCATCGCCAAAGAGTTCATGGTCTGTATAGTTCTCGGAAGAGTAAATATAGTATGAAGTAGTGTTTGCCACACCGAAAAAATTCTCATTCGAGTAGCGAAGAACGCATGGTCCTGATTCCAGCCTGCAATATTTACAGTAAACCAAAACGAATGTTATATGTGGTGACACTTATCCGACCCTTAATTAGAATGTATACTAAAAATATATATTTAATTTTGCATATTATGTTTATTTTGTATTTTGTGTTTTAAAAAATGTACCGAGTCTTGTGTTATTTCGGTACAACCATTTACTCAACTTGTAATTATATATATATTCTGTTTAATTAGAGAATTAAAAAACTCTTATAATATTGCACATAATGATGTAAATAAGAATTAACGGAAACAACAGCGTTTTGCTGTCCTTAAAAAAAAAAAAAATATTGTGCATAAATTAGCAGTGGTCGCTGCTGAATAAATGCTACTTCTTAATTTTTTTTTTTTTAATGAATTGGCAGTTGCTGCCAAATTATTATATATAACGAACCAAAAAGGTATTTACAACATCCTCACAATGAAATGGCGATTTTCCTCAGTATACATCCAATATAGCCAACTCTTTTTCTCAATTTAGACAGATTCTTTGTATTCAGGGGGGCAAAAAAATATTAAATCGGATTTAAACTCATTAACTAATTAGGTACTCGATAAAAATAATGCTTCAATTTATATTTTTTAATACTCTGACTTGTAATTTCTATATTTTAACCTATAATTTTAATTACCAATCAAAATTCATTAAATTTAATTTAATTTTAACCTTAAATTTAACCCAAATTACAAATTAAACATTCAGAGGAGGAGCACAGTCGATCGAAACGTTCAAAACTGCCCCTCCCCCCGAATTAACTTGGGTCCCCCCCTGGAGAGAGAGAGAGAGAGAGAGAGAGAGAGAGATAAGAGCATCGTTTTATTTTTTCTTTTTCTTTTTTTCCTTTTTTTAAGGGAAAATCTCGTAGGATAAATTTAATCGGTTGAATGAAAAAAACCGAAAAAAATTAGCTTCTATTTCTTTAGTTCAGTTTACAAAGCCAGTGTTCAAAACATTGACGATTCATTAGTTTTTGACATCCATACATCGATATTTTTATGACAAATTGGTATCCATTTAATGTAGATGTACCAATGTATCAAAGTTTTGTTGTCAAAAACTAATGTAGTGTCGATTTTCTGTATACCAAACTGTCACGAAATCAACAAAGTATCAATACTAGCTGTAAGCATGTACCAATGTTTGTGACCTTTTACTTGAAAACCCGGAGTCCATTTTTATAAATCTAAAAAAATTAATGAAGTAGTTTTTTCATTACCATGTACCAGCGTCTTTGCTGTCAGGGCAATCCTTGGTGATATCAGAGGCAACTGTATTAAGGCAACTGTTGCATCTGGTGAGGTTGACACTGGCATAGCACAAGCCGGGATCATAGATTTGATCAGCTCTTGTGCCAACCGTGTTGTTGCATTCGATGAAGTTGCCATCGGCATAGCACATGCCGAGACCATAGATTCGATCAGCGCTTGTGCCAACCGTGTCGTAGAAGTAACCGCCATTTGATTGGGCACCAGTGGTTATGGACGTGAGAAGGTTGTGGAGATTATTCTTAAAGGTAGTATCTGAGGAATTAACAGAGCAGTAAGGACGTTGAGTTTGAAGTAGAGCATTAGCGGTTCCACTATAATTATAAACAAATAAGAGTAGTATACATGAGAAGAATTTAAGGAGGTACAGAGCCATTTTTTGAGAATTTGATTCCCCAAGTGCCAAGCAAATTCTAAAAAAAAGAAACAGAGAACAGAGAACAGAGAAGAGAGACTGTTATCAGAGTATAATTAAGGGAACATTGAATTTATTGACTTGACTTGTGACAATAACAGTTGGGACCTTTCCTACCGTAAATGCAAAGGAGATCCAGATTTTTTAATTTATAGAAATTTTAATATAAATTAATATATGGTTTTAGAAAGAGAGGTGAGAAATTATGATCTAAAGACTTGATCAGGAAAAAATAATTTCAAGTCAAAATTAAAACTTGATTTCAAAGTTTGAAGTTGAAATTAAAGAGTAAAGATTTTGTCCCCCGCTATTTGGTTCCTTAAATGTCCCTCTAACTAACTTATCCAAAAAGTACAATGGGAACTACTAATTAATTGGGGGGAAACAATAATTACTTCGGGGACCACTTAAATATTTACAACTGGTGCGTACATGTATGAATACTTATGCGCGCAAGTATTCCTATATAATATATCAAGTATTTATACCTAAGATATTAAGTATTTAAATAAAAAACTAGATATCAACTTTCTTTTCTCCATAGTCACACACACCCATCTTTTACATGTTTTTAGAAATGTTTTTTTTCTCCGTTTAATCTAATCAATATTTCTAACAATCCGCGAGGAATTTTATAAATCTAAAACCACAAATATTTTCTACATAATTTTCTCTTTCAAATGAGATTCATGATGAAATACTTTCGGATTCTTTATCGTTCAAGTACTCATACCTTAACATACAAGTATTCACACCTCGTCGAGCAAGTATTCATACCTTGTAGTGTGAATACTTTCAATCTATAATTTTGATGGCAATTTTGCTCCCTCTGAATCACATCGAACTATCGAAGGGTTTCGTCTAAATCGCATCTAGGATTTTGTGCAATTCTATCAGTATTTTGTGAGAGAAGTCAAGAGAAGCGGGAATTGAGAATTGAGACTTGGGAAACAGGAAACAGCAAACAGCAAAATAGGAAACCCAAAAAATCGGATATCTGAAAAGGCTAAATATACGGATACGGATAATTATCCGTATCCGTATCCGTATCCGATTCTGAAATTGATACTGAATTCGTATCTGTATCCGAATAATAATATCCGTATTCGTATCCGTATCCGAATATCTGAATCTGCAAAAATCCGGATACGGATCCGGATCCGGATCCGGACGGATAATATCCGACCCGTTTTCACCCCTAGCTATAAGCCTGTAACAAGGACCGATCGACCAGTTCATGTTTTTGACCTTTTACTTGAAAGCCCGGAGCCCATTTATTATAAATGTAAGAAAATTATGTAGTAGTTTATTCATTACCAGGTACCGGCGTCTTTGCTGTCAGGGCAATCCTTGGTGATTTCAGAGGCAACTGTACTAAGACAACTGTTGCATTCGGTGAGGTCGCCATCGGCATAGCACATGCCGAGGCCATAGATTTTATCATCGCTTGTGGCAACGGTGTCGTTGAAGTAGCCGCCATTTGATTGGGCACCAGTCAGGGGTGCTAATGAGCTGAACTCGGCTCAAAACTCAGTCCAGCTCAGTCATATAACAAAATAAGTCTAATTCGGGCTCAGCTCAAATGTGAAGAGAATAGTCCGACTCAGATTAACGAGTTTGAGCTATTAACTCGGATTGAACTCAGCTCGGCCCACAACTCGGATCGAACTCAGAAATAGAAAATGAGTCTTCATGCTGGACGCACTGACAGGTCGCTACCTATTAAATATTAATAACACTTTGTTGACTTTTCGGCCTATTATACAACTATCTTCAGCTCTTCTAATGAGATCAATATATTATTTTATATGATTTCACCTCTTTCTTAACAACCTTCAATAATACATCTGAGTTATTTAAGCAATAAAAGTATAGTCTGAGTTAAATTATACATCAAACCATTATAAATTCAAAATAAAAAAAACAAATTGAGCAGTTTCATTCCAGAGGAGGGAGGCGAGCTGAGCTTGGGAACGAAGGAGACTCAATGGGAACTCGACTCGGATCGGATCGACTCATTAAGTTAAAGTAAATTAATTTTGAGTTTGGACCGAGTTTGGACTGAGCTCAAATTAAATTCAGCTCAATGTGACTCATTTAGTAGGCCTACTCTCCGCTGAATAAATGCTACTTCTTATTTATAGATTGGGATTAGAGAGCAACAAGACAATTAAATGGCGATTTTCCTCAGTATACCTCCAATGTAGCCAACTTTTTCTCCTAATTTAGACCGATTCTTTGTATTTTAACCATTCATTTTTTTATTATAACTTTTTCCTTTGAAAGTCAAAGTCAAAGTGATGCTGATGGCTTGACAGGTACAGAGAGAGAGAGAGGGAGAGGAACATCGTAGGAAATTTTTTTTGATAGAAATTAATAAAACGATAGAGAGAAACAGAAAGAGTTAAATCAATTTTATTATTGGTAGACAAATCAGTACAAATTTTATCAATTCCGAAAACTAAAATATTTTAAGACACCAAGAGATCTACTGGCCTTAGTTCCCTCCTTAGATCCTAAAAATTAAAATTTACGCTTTTTAAACAATTTTTTTGTTTGTTGACCTAGGAAAACTAAGCTGGCACTATTTTCCTGACTTGAGTACTGGACTCAAAAGTCATACATGTGCACCTTTCTTTATCCCTACCAACTTAAAGAAAACGATCGGTAGAATTTATACCAGTATGTGTTTCTATCAATAATAAAATTGTTATACTCTTTTTGTTTCTTTCTCTGCTTTTTTATTAATTTCTACCAAAAATATTTCTATCGTTTTCTTTCTTTTCTTTTCTTTTTTTCCTTTTTATTTGGAGGAAAATCTCGTAGGATAAATTTAATTTGGTCGAATGAAATAAAGTGAAAAAAATTAATCTTCTATTTATTTAGTTCGGTTTACAACATTGATGCTTCATTAGCATGGAAGGAAAAATCAAAATCAGAATGGGAATCTGTCTTTTGACCGTGGGATCAGAATCAAGTGAATCGGTCGGAATCGGTCGAATTAGATTGGAAACTTGGACTTTTTTTTGTCAAAAGCTTGTTTTATACTACAGAAATAAGAAAAAATTAGTAAAAAAATAATTTGTCAACAATTTCTGTTTAGACAATGATTACAATCAAATAATCTACTAATATAATATAATACAAGCATTTCAACGCTTATATTTATATGTAGTTATGTATTCTAGCAACAAAAGATAGTATAGCGTGGTGGTACATTGGCTTGGTTGAAAACCAAGAGGTGCTTGGTTCAAGTCATGCTGGAGGAGAGCATTTTTGGAGAATTGTATTTGCGCATTTTGATCGATGGTATGGCTAGAATGAAACTGTTCCGACTGGAAAGGGAAGGTAGCACAGTTGGCTAAGAAAAAGTCCTAGGACTTTTGTACCCAAAGATCGAGAGTTCTATTCTCCTTCATGACTTCGCAGCCTCTGCGAAGGTTTCAAAAAAAAAAAAAAAACTATTCCGACTGAAATTTGATTGGAATAGGACCATTTCATCCAACATTTGATTGGAATTGGACCATTTCAGCTAAAATTGAACAAAAAATTCACATACCATGTAACTCGGCCTAAAATCATATCAGTACAGTCTGATTCAGATCCGAATTGGCCGATTTTTCCTTCTATGTTCATTAGTTTTGACATCGATACATTGATATTTTTATGACAAACTGGTATTCATGTAATGTAGCTGTACCAATGTATCAAAGTTTTGTGGTAAAAAACTAATGTAGCGTCGATGTTCTGTATACCGGCCGGACTGTAACAAAATCAACGAAGTATCATTGTTAAAAAGTAACTAATTTAGGGACGATGTTTGAAAGTAAGGCATATTGATCAATTCAATTTTTTAAAATAATTAAATAAAAGGATAAATAATTAAAAGGAGATAGAAAAACTCCGTACCAGCTATAAGCCTGTAACAAGGACCAAACAGTTCATGATTTTGACTTTAATTTACTTGAAAGCCCGAAGCCCATTTATATAAATGTAAGAAAACTAATAAAGTTGTATATTCATTACAAGGTACCGGAATCTTTGCTGTCAGGGCAATCGTTGGTGATATCAGAGGCAACTGTTGCATTCGGTGAGGTTGCCACTGGCATAGCACATGCGGAGACCATAGATTTGATCAGCGCTTGTGCCAACCGTGTCATTGCATTCAGTGAGACTGCCACTGGCATAGCACAAGCCGAGACCATAGATTTGATCAGCGCTTGTGCCAACCGTGTCATTGCATTCGGTGAGACTGCCACTGGCATAGCACAAGCCGAGACCATAGATTCGATCAACACTTGTGCCAAATGTGTCGTTGAAGTAACCGCCATTTGATTGGGCACTGGTGGTTATGGACGTGAGAAGGCTGTGGAGATTATTCTTAAAGGTAGTATCTGAGGTATTAATAGAGCAGTAATGACGTTGATTTTGAAGTAGAGCATGAGCTGTTCCACTATAATTATAAACAAGTAATTAAAAGTAGTATACATGGGAAGAATTTAAGGCGGTAGGCCATTTTATTGAGAATTTGATTCCCCAAGTACCGAGCAGGAACAGAAGAGAGATTATTATCAGAGTATAATTAAGTGAACGTTGACTTCATTGACTTGACTGATGACTATAACAGTTGGGACCCTCTCCTACCGGAGAATTGTAGATGAAAAGGAGAGAGAATTTTTATAATAAAAAAAATATTCAAAAATAAGAAAAAGAAATTACCTAGAAATTAAGATAGGTAATTAACTGCCATGAGAGAACCTAATTACATGCTGGTAATTAAGTGTTCCTCCCCGAGTATTTAATTATGAGTAAGACTTGGGTGTTATGAATTGCATAAGGTCATCCGTGCTACGGTCTCCGTAAATTAGTTATATAATAAACTTGTAGAATTGTCATGATTTATGAAAAATAACAAAAAATTGACTTAAAAATAAAAAAAAATTGTCAATATTTTAGGTCATTTTTGTCATCTTTAATAAATTAAAAAAAATAGTTAAGAAATTATAAAAATAGTAAAAGTTAGTATTATACAAGTTTATTATATAACTGATTTACTTAGCTACTTAAATCGAAGGTTGTTTGTTTGAATTATTCTGCAACAATATAACTGTTTTAATTTTCTTTATTTGTCTTCTTTTCAGCAGCTACTGCCAGATACAGAACCTCATCTGGAAAGCTTGTGTTTGTTGTTTGCAGAAATCGTTTCAGTGCCTAATAATGTGTCATAAAATTTATGTTGTCCATACTCTTTCGATCAAATGCCAGACTGAAAAATTTAGTACAATGGGTTCACCCCAATTTGTACAATAGTTTTTTATAACCGTAGCATATGAACTTATGCTATTTATAGCACCTAAACTCTTTAATTATTAAGGTTCATGAGTTTTGAATGATTGATAGCTAGAGTGCTGGGTTGTGGGCTTATGGCTTGATTTGGCAAGAATCTAAGAAACTATTGATTGTCGTAAAAGCCTATGGTTGTTCTGGAAGAACCTCGGCCCTGGGGTTAAAATAGCGGCGGTCCTACAAGAATGTAAGATGGCTCCTCATGGGCCTGGGCCTTGGCCCTGGGGTTCGAATCCAGTTCAAAATTTTATTGGGCTTCCTCAGTAGCTATTCTGAACGAAGATTCTACAGCTAACAAGAACAACCAATTTGATTATGGTATATATTCAAAGAATTTTCATCGGTGTTTAACCGTCATTTTTATTTATGCCCATCCTTCACTGAAATCCGCCAACTCTATCCACCAATCCTGAATTCTATCAAAAATATCCAAACCGGCTATTTAATAGCCGGTTTCTAATTTTTATTAGAACCGGCAGTTTAATGATCGGTTTCTAATAAAAATTAGGAACCGGTTATTAAATCGCCGGTCCCTATTTTTTTTTTATTTTTTATTATTTTTTATAATTTATTTATTTTATTTTATTAATGTTTTAGAAATTTTTGATATGTTTATTTGAAATTAGATAGAAAAATATATAATTTAGTTTATTAGAAGGACTGAAACAAAAAATCCGGATGAATATTTTTTCAGATCGGATTTTTCACGGCTGTAAGAAAAATTAAAATAAAAATTCTTTGAATCAGAATTATTGATCACGATTCAAAAGTCACTTAAAATATATTAAAATGATTTGATAATATCATTTAAAATATTTTCCTAAAAGTAATAATAATATTAATAACATCATTTAAAAGAATCTTAAACTTAATTTTTAGCACTAAAAATCTTAAACTTAATTTTTGAGTCACTAAACGATTTTTTTGACGATTCTGATTCATCCTCCCTTTCCGAATTGTGGCTAAACTTCAAACCTGGCAGAAGCCTTTACTTTCCAGGGGAGGAAGAGTTACTCTAATTAACTCTGTATTAACTGCCTTCTCTCTTTATTTCATTTCTGTATTTAGGTTATAAATGAAATTGACAAACTTAGAAGAAACTTTTTCTGGTCAGGGAAAGCTAATAAATCCTTTGCCTTGGCCAGCTGGAAATCTATTTGTCAAAAGAAACATTTTGGAATTGTGGTCATACGTTCCGATCCGATTTTTCTAGTCAAAGTTATGGCCGTTTAAAGTTTTTTAAAAAAAGATGCTCCAAGTCATTGGAGAGAACAATACACCGGTTCAATTTCTTGCTTGTGCACAAATGAAATATTATAATTTTTCTTACAACCACAAAAAATCCGATCTGAAAAATATTGGTCCGGATTATTTGTTTCAGTCCTTCTAATATACTAAATTATGCATGTTTCTATCTAATTTCAAAGAAACATATAAAAAATTTCTAAAACTTTAATAAAATAAATAAATAAATTATAACTTTTTTCAAAAAAATAATAAAAAATAGGGACCGGCGATTTAATAGCCGGTTTCTAATTTTTATTAGAAACCGGCCATTAGACCGCCGGTTCTAATAAAAATTAGAAACCGGCTATTAAATAGCCGGTTTGGGTAGTTTTGATAGAATTCAGGATTGGTGGACAGAGTTAGTGAATTTCAGTGAACAGTGAGCATAAATAAAAATAAGAGGTGTTTTACACCCCCACATAGAATAATAACAAACCGCGTACTTCTAATTTTTAAATATTACCATCATATCTTCGATTATGCTTGATTCTTGACCTCTTCAAAAGCTATTTTTTTTATAATTAGAAATTGTTCAAAAATAAGATAAGGAACTAGAACGATTATTGTAAAATTTAGATAGATAGAAGGACCGGTATACCAGTTTTGGTCCAAAGTATTTTGGGTCGGATACGGAGGTTGCGGTTCAAAGTATTTCTTTTTGTCAATCGACACACTTCAAGTCCCCTCCACATAGAAAAATACATTGGACCGGATCCCAAGGTTTCGGTCCAAAATTGGACCGGAATCTGTATACCGGTCCTTCTACCTATCTAAATTTGTAAGTAATCATTCTAGTTCCGTGCCATTTTTTTTAATATTTTCTAATTATAAAAATTTCTTCCTTTCCAAAAAAAAAATTCTTCCTCAAATTGCAGGGTCTTTGTTGACGGAATTATTTAGAAGAGTCAATGTGACTTTGTAAGCATAAGGTGGTTAGTAATAAAATATAGTACGAAAAAGGTTCATTAGTGCTAATATGGCGCTCAAAAGTTTCCGAGTAGAAAGTTTATAGCTACAAAATTCACAAATAAAGCTAATATAATATCCAAAATCATGGACTAGAAAATTTTTCTGAGAGTCATGCCCTTATTTTATATTAACCTTGTCGTGCTTTTCAATTGAAAACCATGTGTGTGGGGTGTGAGCAAATAAAATGTATATAAAAAGATAATAAAAATAATTATGTGGGCCAGGATGCTTAATGCTTTCGGTAAAGATGAAAGTTCAGTTAAATAAAGAAAGAAAACCTAAGAAAAGTAATAAATTAATAATATATATACATAAATAAATATATAAAAGACAAAAATATGTGGCTCTGAAATTAAAAAGGGCCTATCTCTGAAATTAAAAAGGACCTACCTCTGAAATTAAATTGACAGCTTAATTTTGATTTTTGATGAGCAGCTGAATTTTATTTTTGAAGAGTGTTGATGTATGTAAGTATGTTGCTATAGCTAACTTTAGAGCCCAATTTTAATTTTGACTTCAAACTTTGAAGTCAATTATTTTTTCCTGATGAAGTCTTTCGATCATAATTCCTCACCTCTCTTTCTAAAACCATAAATTAATTCATATTAATTTCTATAAATAAAAAAAATCTGGGTCTCCTTTGCATTCACGGTAGGAAAGGTTCCCAGCTTTCCCAACTGTTATAGTCATTAGTCAAATCAATAAATTCAATGTTCCCTTAATTATATTCTGATAACAGTCTCTGTTCTCTGTTCTTTGTTTCTCTGTTTCTCTGTTTCTCTGTTCTCTGTTTCTTTTTTTTAGAATTTGCTTGGCACCTGGGGAATCAAATTCTCAAAAGATGGCTCTGTACCTCCATAAATTCTTCCCATGTATACTACTCTTACTTGTTTATAATTATAGCGAAACCGCTCATGCTCTACGTCAAAATCAACGTCCTTACTGCTCTGTTAATACCTCAGATACTACCTTTAAGAATAATCTCCACAGCCTTCTAATGTCCATAACCACCGGTGCCCAATCAAATGGCGGCTACTTCAACGAGACCGTTGGCACAAGCGCTGATAAAATCTATGGGCTCGGCATGTGCTATGCCAGTGGTGACCTCACCGAATGCAACAATTGCCTTAGTACAGTTGCCTTTGATATCACCAAAGATTGCCCGGACAGCAAAGACGCTGGTACCTGGTAATGAATAAACTACTTCATTACTTTTCTTACATTTATATAAATGGGCTCCGGGCTTTCAAGTATAAGGTCACAAACATGAACTGGTTACAGGCTTATAGCTGGTACTGAATTTCGAAGATCTTAGACAGAAAATAAAAGAAATTGTATACGTACGTTATGAACATAAACTTATATTGAAAAATTTCTAGTATGTTCATACAAAATTTTAAAATAGTCAATTCTCCCATTAATTGATCAATATGCCTTGACTTTCAAACTTGGTGTCCAGAACATCGTCCCTAAATTAATTACTTTTTAGCATTTATATTTCGTTGATTTCGTGACAAAAACTAATGAAGCGTCAATGTTTTGAACACTGGGTTTGTAAACCGATCCAAATAAATAGAAGATAATTTTTTTCGGTTTATTTCATTAGACCAGATTAAATTTATCCTACGAGATTTTCCTTCAAAAAAGGAGGGAAAAAAAGAAAGAAAACGATGCTCCTCTCTCCCTCTCTTTCTGTCCCTGTCATGAAGAAGAATCAGTTAAAAGAAAAAGGGCAAAAAAAAAAGAAAGAAAACGATGCTCTCTCTCTCCCTCTCTCTCTCTCTGTCGCTGTCAATAAATAATGAATGGTTAAAATACAAAGAATCAGTCCAAATTGGGAGGCAATTTGGCTAAATTGGAGGTATATATACTGAGGAAAATCGCCATTTAATTGTCTTGTTGCTGTCCAAACCCAATATATAATTAAGAAGTAGCATTTATTCAGCAGAGACCACTGTTAAATCTTCTTTGTTTGAAGGACAGCAAAACGCTGTCCTTTACATTAATAAATAATTAAAAAGAGTATTTACATCAGTATGCACAATATTATAAGATTTTTTTTATTCTTTAATTATACATAATATATATAATTACAGGATGATGATTAAATGGTTGTACCAAAATAACACGAGATTCCGTACTTTTTTATAACACAAAATACAAAATTCAACATAAGATGCAAAATTAAGGGTCACCACATATAACATTAGTTTTGGTTTACTGTAAATGCAGGCTAGAATCAGGACCATGCGTTCTTCGCTACTCGAATGAGAATTTTTTCGGTGTGGCAAACACTACTTCGTACTATATTTACTCTTCCGAGAACTATACAGACCGTGAACTCTTTGGCAATGCGCGGACCACATTATTTAACACACTAATTGCTAAAACAAATGTATCAGCAAATATGAGTGCCTCAGGGCAACAAAGTGTGAATGGAATTGATAAATTGTATGGACTGTTGCAGTGTACAAGGGATTTAAATCATGACGAGTGCTACAAATGCTTGAGCTCACTCATCAGTGACCTAAAACCGCCATCTCTGCTTGCTTATACTGTAGGTTTGCGGTACTTCGGGTTTTCTTGCTTTGTGTATTATGAGATGTTTCCTATCATGAATAATCCTGGCTCGGTAACTGTACCAGGTACAAATCCTGTCTCTCTATCTTTAGATGTGTTGATCAACCAGTAATTATTCCTAAAAAATGGAAACAATTTCCATATCAAACTACTTTTGTACATGGTTCCATGTCAGACTATCTTGTTACATGATCCAATATATATCAAACTATTTTGTTACAGGAGTAGAATGTAATGTCTAGGATGGATACAGACATTGAAACTCTTGAGGTTTAACTACGAAGTGCTTTAGGGTTTAGGGTTTATCACGTTGATTGGCTTTTATCTAATACCCGATTAGTTAACGGGTTTAAATCCGATTAGCTATTTGAACCTGATTAGTGCCCTACCCTGATGGAAATCCTGGATCCGCCCCTGCACGCACTATACTAACCTCTAAGCTCTGTTTACATTGTTTCGGTATACATATTTTTGCCTTTTTTTTTCGAATTTTCTGCTAAATTTTTTTTATAAGGGGTGGGAATTTTTTTTGAATTTTCTTTATGAGTTGATGCTGGTGGATTTCAGGAAAAATAACTTTTATAATGTTTCTTTTGTATCTTTACCTTGTGTCATTAGTTATAGATTAAGTCTGTCTTGTGTTGCACTGCTATATATACCTAATGTTAGTGATATAAAATAATATATTGGTGTATCAATTTTTTTTTAAACTGAAAAATCATATATTAACCAGCTAGCTTTTGGTTTGGTTTAGGGATTTTTTTTGTTTTTGAGGAAATTGGTTTAGGAAATTATTCAGGAAAACAAAATAAATGAATATTAACTAATATGTTCTTCTGTTCAGTTTATGAGTTGAATTTTTCAGTTCGGTTTGAACTGAACCATCTCTATGAACGCACTTTAAGAATATCAAGGGTTGCTACATGGTTTACAACTTATTGGGGGGTTTAAAAGGTAAATTATAGCGGGCCCTGGGAGTCAATAGAACAAAATCTTCTTTTTTTTGAAAATACTGACAGCGGCTGAATAGAACAAAATCTTCAAGTTACAAATATTATATTTCTATTTTTTTGTAAAATTTTAAATAAACTGAATGCTCCAGATTTAAGATCATTCTGGAAATTTGATATTGAGTTCTTCACACATGATTGCAGGTACTGGTAAAAAGAAATCGACAACATTTGTAATTGTTGCAGTAGTTGGTAGTGTTGCTACTCTTCTAGTCGTTATAACAATTTGCATTTGGTTTCAAAGAAAGTGGTCTCTTTCGGGTGGAATCAAACGTACGTCAAATATTTGAATTGATTTCAATTTCCTTGTGCACATAATTGAAATTTATCTATAATTAAGCGTATATATTGACAACAAAAGATCCAATTTGTTATTAATGCTTAATATTTTATCTTAATAAATCAACATAGTAAGATTTTTTCTTACATATATCCTTTTTGTCTTGTGCTGGTACTGCAGTGTTTTTCAAGGAATTACAGGAAGTTGCGGCTTCAGAATTTCTGATTTACGACTTGACTACCATCAGAAATGCTACCAACAACTTCTCTGATAAAAATAAGCTTGGCATGGGCGGTTTTGGACCAGTTTTTAAAGTAAACCAATCAAAACTTCATATATCCCTATTTTTCAAGCAGTATACAGTATGCACAACAGTAAAATGCTGTCAAATAACATGATAAGATGATTTTTGGCAGGGAAAACTTCGCAATGGTCAAGAAATAGCAGTCAAAAGGCTCTCAACAAGTTCTACCCAGGGAGCAACAGAATTCAAGACTGAGGTTGAATTACTTGTGCGACTTAGGCACAACAATTTAGTACAATTGTTGGGATGCTGCATATACAAGGATGAGAGAATGCTCTGCTACGAATATCTACCTAATGGAAGTCTTGATAAGATCCTTTTTGGTAAAGTTTCCGTCAGCAGTGGTCCTTGGTTTTCCTATCATTATGTTATTTATTTTATTTTTTTTGTGTTGAGACTTTGATGTTTTCTAACAAAGTTCGGAAAACTTTTGTCAAAATTGGCTTGGTTACATGTACAAAGATCAGGATTCATGACTCGTCATTGTAAAAACAATCAGTAATTTTTTTACTATTTATGTCAAATTATTGGTTTTTAGTAATGTTGATTAGTTGTTTCACTCAGCAAGAACTAAAATGCCTTATGTCTTACTGCAGGATCTGACGATATCAAATGCAAGGAGTTCGAATGGAGTAAACGTTACAGAATCATAAAAGGAACTTGCCGCGGCCTACATTACCTCCATGAGGAATCACCATTGAAAATTGTACATCGGGATTTCAAAGCCAGTAATATATTGCTCGATAGAGATATGAATCCAAAGATTGCAGATTTTGGGCTTGCAAAGCTCTTTGACAGAGACCAAACCCAAACCATCACTGCTCACCTCGCTGGAACATTGTTAGTTTGTTGCATCATTGCAAATTTAGTAAAAACAAATATATGTAGCACCAAACTTCAAACTAGCTTTCCGGATTAATTTACACTAGCTTTTCTTGTCTAATTTAATGCAGTGGATATATTGCACCAGAATGTAGCATGCGAGGTACATTCTCAGCTAAGTCAGATACATATAGCTTTGGCATCCTTGTTCTAGAGATTGTAACTGGGAGGAAAAATAGCTCGTTTCCAGGCAGCATGTACATGTCAGGCCTGATAAATCATGTAAGTTCAAAAAAGAAGTTAATTTTAATTAGCAGATCATGTTTTGATTCTACCTTATACAAGTTCCCAAAATTTCATAACACTATATAAACTGTAACTTAAGGTTATCCAAAACAAACTTGTTATTTTATTACAGGAGCTAGGCTATAACTAACAAAAACAATTTAATTTTGACCAAAAATGATAACTCAAGGTATGGAAGAATTGGAGTGAAGGAAAAGTAGTGGAACTAAAAGACCCAACATTGGATGAAGAATGCATAGAAGAGGTAACAAAGTGCATCCACATAGCACTCCTATGCTTACAAGTGAATCCATCAAATAGGCCGAACATGGAAACTGTAGCTAACATGCTCAATAGTTCATCGACTGTGAGTCTCCCACCTTTGCCACCTTCAAGATCTATATGGGGAGCAGATGTTTCTATGTTTGGGGATGATGAAAATGTCATGACCAATTCGACCGGCTGGGAGACCATCTGCACTGTTGTTGGAGACAAAACTGAAGAGAGTAGTTTTCTCTATAATTTTTAGTGGGAGAGCTTGATTTTTTTTACGCTCCCAATTTATTTTCTACTAAAACTTCCTTTATATTTATAAAGTACCCAATTTACTGTAAATTAAAATTAAAAATATATGTAGCATGTAAGGGAAAGTTTGTCTTCTAGCATGTAAGGGAAAGTTCGTCAGAGTTCGGAGCATAGAGTTCTTATCTTGATCGAAACACGACGGTGAGTAGATCTGATTGTGGGAGTGCGACAACAGTCGGAAGAGCGGATCCAGTCATGGAACGAGATGGGAATTTAGGTATTAGAGTGATTATGAGTGTATATAAGTAGGATTATAAGAGTAGATCTAAGAATTTAGAGGGTGATTCAGAGTGACTAGATTAATTTTGAATAATTTAGAAGATTTCGTGAGAATAAAGAAATAGATTTCGAAATTAGAGTCACTTTTTTTTTTTTTTTGAAGAAGAAGTGGATAACCACCTGTTTCGTTAGAAACATATTTGTTTATACAAAAGAAAGAGATACAAGATCATATAGATCATAACAAAAAAGGAAAAAAAAACATAATAGAACATATAGCCACTACAAATACAAAAGCTTCCTAACCACAGAACTATAAAAGATAGTAAGCAACACTGTAGTAGACTAAAGGGGCTGAACTATCAATAGAAGAAGAATTAGTAGCCACTGTTGTAGAATCGGAAGAAGAAGAGAGAGGGACAAGCACACCCTGATTGCATATAGATTGAAAGAAATTAGAGTCACTTGACTCGTTGTAAAGACGTTTTTTATCAATTGAATTGTTAGTAGGCATTAAAGCCACTAACCTTAAAAAAATATGTTCTTTTTTGTGGGAGAAGGGGAGGTCTGATGGGCATTGAATCAGGTATGGGATCGATGGAAACATCTACTGTCTATTACATCAAATTATTCCACGATTTTGATTAACATAGGACTTCTTAAACGAATTTAATATATCAAATTTAAACCCAATTGACTGATTAAATCAGACTCTCCTCACCTCCTAATTTAAACATTAATTTAAGAAATCAGGTATCAATCAAATAAACTAAATTTGTTTAAGAACTGCTCTGTTAATCAAAATCATGGTATGATTTGATGTAATAAACTGTAGATGTGCCCATCAAACCCTGACCTGATCCGATGCCCATCGGACCTCCCCTTCTCCCTCTTTTGTGAGGCAACTAGTTCATTTTCTACTTGTAATGCACAGTGTTTCTATTTAAGAGGCATAGTAGAACCTACCAGCTTACAGTATGAAAAAAAAAATGATACACAACTACATTATGGATCCCCCAGGTTAATTATGCACTAGAACTTCTTCTCTGTGCAGTCCCACAAAACTTCATCCGTAGATCTCCTTCCTCCTTAATTCGATTACAAAGAATCTTTGTTCTCTGTCTCTACACAAACAACAAGTGTCAATGGGTACGATATGGGTACGATGAAAGCATTTTCATACCCATACCCACTAAGAATTGACCTTACTCATAATCTATCCTAACCCGTTAAGAATTTGCCTTATCCTATCCTACTCTACCCTTAGTCGTTGGAGTTATGATCACCGGAATCGCTTCTCATGATGGCTTGAGGCCCTTCTCTGCGTGGCAGAGGTGCAGAGGAGGCCACGATTATACTGGTACTTGAAGCCTTTATTTTCATTTTTTTTTTTCTGTTTTAGAACAACTTATAATTTGAATATGTTAGAAGGAACATCAAACAAAATAGATAAAATATTTTATAATTTAGATATACTAGAAGAATTATGAAATATTTTTCAAGCATAATTTTTCCAACTATTAAAAAAAATTAAACTATTTATTGACGTGTTACTAAAAAAATAAAAATATTTTATATCTAAGTTATTGATTCCGGTTCAAAAACCATTTCTGAGTGTATAAAAAAATTGTGGTGATTTTTCTAGTATGTTCAAATTCTAAGATACTCAATTTATTTTGCACCGATGGAACGTAGCAGTAATGATAGACACGTGTCGCTCCATCAATGCTGGAAAATTCACCAACCGTCCAAAATAAATCAAACGTGAGAGAGATGAGATGGTACTGTTCATCTAAAGTGATTGATACATCCCAGATTATATGGGACTGGAGGGTGTCCGATGCCCATCGGACTAGAGTTTGTTCGATGGGTGTCCGATACCGTCCGATTCACTTTAAGATCTGTGCACATCACTTTAATAGCCGTGCGGTTTGCTTTAATATACGTGCGCACAGATCTTGAAGTAGATCGGACGGTATCGGCACCCATCGAACACTGTTCTGATCCGATGGGCATCGGACACCCCCCTCTCTCAGATTATATAAGCCACAAATTAAAGTGAAAATATTAGACCGAGTCTTTCAACTCTGGCCACTTCAAATAATATAATGGTATATATACAGCTGCGTAATGTTGCAATTAACTCTAACAATGACAGGTCGCCTGTTACACCCGCCACCTGTTATAAATGTTTTCAAGTATCATTAATTAAGACCAATACAGGACAAGTATAGTGAACAAGCTTTTGGTAACCGTTTACAAGTCTCTGTCTCAACAATTCTCTAGTTTGGACTGCCTTAAATTTGAAATTACATATTCTATATCAACTATATTATATAATATATATGTGTACTTCATGACGTCGAAATTCAGTTTAAATATAAAACATTGAGTACTATATATAACTCTTTTGTAAGCACCCTAATTAATTATAACCGATTTTTTTTATTTCATACCACTACAAAAATACTTTGTTTTGAAGACATTCGAAAAATTATTGCATCTCACATGTCATAACGATATTGCATCCAAATGTACGAAATGATTCATTGCGGTTGTACTATTTTTCAACATCTCCTCAAAATTATATTATAAATAAAAAATCGGATCTTATATGTACCAAGTGGGTCTGCACTCCAATTGTACATGTTAGAGATGGAAATTTTTGTCTGTTGATAGCATTTTCATAAGCAGCCCAAATGCTGTCAATTACAATGTATATGTTACAGATTTAATTTTTTTAATGCTACTAATTAATAATATATAATGGTTTTGGGTTCAACAATTATTAGCCAAAAATATAGTTTTCGATTGTAACACTGTCTCATAATTGAGGATTTAAGAATTTAAAGAATTTAAGAATTTAGGTGTACAAATATGGAAACAGTTAACAAACAATATGGATATGGATGTAAGAATCAAACTCTTCCGTTGAATTGAGTTGGTGTGATCTCAACCCATGATCTGTTTAACTTATAATTGGGCTTGTATTGGGCTTGTGCCTTTCAATTTCATCCCAATTGATTTATTTAAATACCATGCAAATTAACTCTTTGCATATAGTATGGCTGTTCAAACTAATAAACTTTTTAACGGGCCGGGTTTGATAACTTCAGACTTAATTTGGTTAGAAGTATATTAATTGTATGGTTCTAGGAACCAAATAGACTTATAATTAAGCCGTATAAATAGAAAAATTAAAGATGAACAGGAAAGTATGAATATAAGGAAAACCGATTACTATAAAAGTTGTGAAATATTGTAGCCTTGTTGCTGAAAGAAAAATGATACAGATGACAAACATGATTCAAACAAAACAACTTAATTGTTCATATTCTAAAAATAAAATAACTAAACAAGCAACACTTAGATATGCAACTTGTTCATAAAAACAAGAATATATAAATAAGCACTCAACACAAACAATTTTTTGTGAAAAAATAAGAGTACATAAATAAGGACCCAACATACAACTATCACATGCCGAAAGAAAATAAGTGGTACAATTAAATAATGAAAATGACAATTCAAACATTCATATCTCTCGTAACTGCATTGCTCTCACCCTCATGATCCCGATACTCGGTGGGTTTGGGCCTGGTAACAATACCAGCATGGGTAAGTAATACCCATAGTTGTGTGATCAACTCTCCTCTTTCTAAAAGTTTCTCATGAAGCTCCACATTGTTGGATGGAGCAATGAACAACATCATCTCCGCCCAAAACTCAGCCAGCATTGTGCACACCTGTGCTCTTTCAGCACAATCCATGAGATCGATGGCCAGCTTGACACCCTTTCCAACCACTGATCTTTCACTCCAAGTGCCTCCCAATACATAGTTGCAACGATCTTTTTTCATAGGTTTCTGACAGCATGACCGAGGTATGGAACCCAATATCTCTTTTGTTACACTTTCATACATTTCTTCTATCCAATCAACCTCATCTGGTAAGAGCTCAGGAAGGTATTTCACTAGATCATGGCAATAGCTGGACAATGCTAAGGCCACCTCTTGATCCTTCTTGAAGGAATTGCAATTTTGTTCAGGTGAGGGTTCTAGGTGGTGAAAAAGGGTTGTGGCGATGTGCCAAACAAGGATCACCTCAGTGGTACCTCCATTAGGTCGGCAAGTCCAATTGAGATGCTCCATTTGGTGGTTTCTCAGTGATGTTTCTCCATTGGTGAGTCGACCACCACTGTTTCTCAAGGACCTCAGTATGGCTTCTTTTGCATTATTAAAAACTATAGTTTGAGATGATCCCAGAATTATTCTTCTGATCCACTTTGGAAGGCATAAAAGAACTGACATATCAACTTTTATACAAAACAGGATAGTCTCAGCTTCCAAATCAAGAATGGTGGAATAATTATGAACTCTATCTTTTTGGAATCCCTTTACAAAATTTGTAACACGGGAAAATATTCTTGTTAAATTACATGCTGGCAATGAGCTGGAAGATCTTTTCCAGTTGGTTGCAGGGATTTTAAAGTACTGGTTAACGGACTTAAGATTGGACCAGCGTTTGGTCGTCATCACTGTGACTGAGGGAGTAAATTGGTTGTACATCGCCGCTAAAATCAGAAAGATTGTGATTACTGTATCTATACTAGAGAAAAAATCCACTTTGGAATGACTTCTATTAACATCAAAAGAGCAATAATTGTATTGTCGTTCCCCAAGGTATAACCTTCCAAACCTTGTTTTTCTAATTGTATATATAACAACAAAAACCCCATTGGCAAGCATGATAATAATACCAAAAATCGAATCAAGTACAACATACCAGTCTAAATCGTAATGAGTTGGTATCTTCAAGTTCAAAAAATCGGAAACGAAGTTCAACTCTTCTTGGAGAATGCTAAATACCCTCTTCATTGGATTCTTTCCTACATCATTTTCATTTGTTTGAATATCTCGATTGATGCCAATATGGTCAATTAGACCTTCTAATACAAAATCAAGGGCTTTTCTACATCCGACCTCAACAATTGGGAGCTTGGCGAACCTTCGCATTAACATTTTAGCAAGGGCGAGGGAGAGGCATGCATCACGCTCGTTCGAAAATCTTGAAGTAAATGCTGCATCTTCAGATGAGGTGAGCATGAAAACTCTGCCAATTGTGAGAATGCCTGGAGAGTTAATTTTTTTCTCACCTACGTGGTAGCCGTTACTGGAAACAACTATATTGTGATTTTCCTCGCCCATAACAATGTAATCACAACTGCTCATTGGTGTGGTCTTCTGATCACCTTTGAGCATTACTCTTTCCATATAGTTGTGTATTAGTTTCGGGTTCTTTCCTATTAGATAGGAATCTTTGGCTCTGTTGAAAGCTATTCCCTTGAGGACCTCAGATATGAAAAAATAAATACAAAGGACGAGGAGACTCACCCTAATCCCTTCTAGCGGGGTATAACTACAGACAAGAAAACCCACCCAAAATAATCCGACCAATTGTTCCAATGACTTGCGTATTTCCCAAGTGGAGTAATGGTTGTTACGCACATTAATGATCTCGATCAACACCATCCAAATGAGAATAATTTGAGCTCTTACTTCTAGTTTATATTCCTTAGCTTGTGAGAACAAGTAAGACATGAGAGGGAGGAAAAGTGCATAAGCCATAGATAGGACGAGGCTTGCATCTTTGTCACTTAAGATTCTATTACTTCTTAATATTTTGGAAACCAATAATTCAAAAAATTTTGAGTAAAATGCAGAAATAAAAATGATCAAAGAGGTGATATACATTAAGATCTCAGCCAAAGCCTCGCTCGAGCAAGAGTCTTTCTGGTCTTTAATCATGGCTAGATCTTTAATTTCTCTTGGCTTTGTTGGATTCTTCTTAATCAGTTAAGGGTTATATATAGGTCGTTGATATAGGCTGTTGCAGTTGTTTAGAACTGAATAAATTGAGTGGATTGTTGATCTCACGATTAATTGTTGGGGGGTGTCTTGATACCAACGCTTGCTAGGTATGATATATAGACGATGATGGACAATTTTGTTAGTTCTGGGCATGGATTCAAAGTAATCGATTTTAATTAATTATCTTCTTATTTCTGGGCATGGAATCACAGTAAACTAATTCGGAGGGCAAAGTAAATGGAAAAAAGAAAAAGAAACGCTCATTAATTATATATAAAGCAAAAGGATGGAAGATGCCTTTCTTGTTTGTCTTAACAAGAATTTGGAAGGGAATTAATTATTCCCATTTAGAACTGTAGAGATTTCTTTCCATGCACGATCTTGAGTAGATGACTCAGATTCATTCTAGAGGTGCTATGTACTTTTATCCGATTAATTTAGATAGGGTATGGTTTAAAAAATATAATCGGTTAAATTATCGGTACGGTTACAAAATTAATAATTTAATATCTAATTCGGTTAAGTTCTGGACATGGAATCAAAGTAATCAAATTTGGAGAGCAAAGTAAAAGGAAAAAGGAAGAAACGTAATGCTCATTAATTATATATAAAGCAAAAGGATCGAAGATGCCTTTCTTGTTTGTCTTAACGAGAATTAAATTTGGAAGGGAATTAATTATTGCCATTTAGAACTGGAGAGACTCACACGTACTACTTGTTTCCATGCACGGTCTTGAGTAGACGACTCAGATTCATAGATTCATTCCTCCATTTTCTCATATTTTAAAGCAGAACAATAACACAAATGCCTATTAGGCTATTTTAAAGCAAAACAAAGTGTATCACATCTTCTAGATCCAGGGGCGGATCCATAATTTTTGTCGGGGGGATATTGAATCGGGTTTAAATGGCTAATCGAATTTAAACCCATTAACTAATTAAGTATTTGATAAAAAATAATGCTTTAACTTTTACTTTATAATGCTCTGATTTGTAATTTATGATATTCTGACTTATAATTATAATTATCAATCACATTTCAAGAAATTTATTTTAATTTTAACTATAAATTTAACCCGAATTACCAATTAAACATTCAGAGGGGGGCAAAAAAATTTCCAGGGGAGGGCAAAACCAGTCGGAACCGATAAATCTCCACTAAAACTCAAAATCCAGAGGGGGTGGCTGCCCCCCCCGGACTATGCTGGGTCGACCCCTATCTAGATCTAACTTTTAAAGTTGAACTGGCTAGCTTGTATTGGCCTATTGGTCCTGTAAGCCCTTTATATTCTTCCGACCCTATAAATTTAATCCTAACTGTTGTTTTATTTTCATAGTATTTTATTTAAATAAGATTGGGTTCAAATGTCTTTATTTATTGTTCCACTATCATGCCTTCTTTTTTAAACTTTGATAATTAAATTTTATTACTTATATGTCAAAATAAAACCGTTAGATAAAATCTATATCATATTCTAAATGCACACAAAAGATTAAGACATTTTGGCTTTGCATAGATTAATATCAAGAGCTTGCAAAATGACATTGAAATAAATAAATTCTGGACATTGATTACTTTGCATATTGATTTATATAAAAACAAAATAAAAAAGTGATAATTTTTTGTGGATATAGAAAATATGATATTTTATTTTAACATTTAAATTTTAAATTTTAAAACTGGGGGCATGCATGATGAAAGCACCAAAAATAGAGACATTTGAACTCTTCTCTTCTTGAAATAATTAAGTTCTATGCTATATATGCAAAAACAGGTGACGTATACGTAGCTAGGAACTGCCCAATATCCATTAAAATCCGTGAGAAAAACTCAAACTGCGTCTACCTAATGCATGAATGAGTTAAATCACATGGCTCCAGGTGACGCACGGTTGGCTTAATTATTGCCTTCATTTGGTGAAAAGAGTTTTAACGGGCTGTAATTAATAAAAACTTTTGCTTACATAATTTGGTTAGAAGAGTTTGTATGGTTGTTCAAACAAATAAATAGCAAAATTAAAGATTGAACGGAAAATTATTAATATTGAAAAAACTAACTATAAAAGTTATAAAAGTTATAAAAGTTATTAATATTGTATAAATTACCAATATTTAAAAGAAAATTTCTTAATTCATATGCTGTGAAAAGACACAAGTACACGTACAAACAACTCATTTAAAAAATAATACATAAATGATCACACAACACAAACATACATTTTCTTTAAAACAAGGGTACATAAATAAGAACACAACACACATTTATCATACGCCAGTTAAAATATAAGTGCTACAAATAACAGAGACAACTCAAACATTAATTCATATCTGCAGTAACCTCATTGCTCTCGCTCTCATGAACCTGATGCTCGGGGAGGTTGGGCCTAGTAACAATACCAGCATGGTTAAGTATTGCCCATAGCTGTGTGATCAACTCTACTTGGTCTAAAATTTTCTTATGACCCTCCACATTATTAGATGGAGCAATGAACAACATCATCTCCGCCCAAAATTCAGCCAACATCATCCAAACCAGTTTGCCATCTCGAGCACACTCAATGAGATCCTTCGCCAGCTTAGAACCCTTTCCGAATATTGTATTTTCATCCAACATAGCCGGATCCAAGACCCGAGCATAATCCAATATTTGTTTTGTCACCCTTTCATACATTTCTTCAGTGGAATCAACCTCATCTGGTAAAAGCTCAGGATGAGACTTCACTAGATAGTGGCAATAGTTGGACAACGCAAATACCACCTTTCGCTCCTTGTTGAAAGAATTGTGATTTTCTAGGGAATCAATATTTTCAGGTGGGGATGGTTGGAGGTGAAAGAGAGCTGTGGCAATGTGCCAAACAAGGATAGCCTCTGTGGTACTACCATTTGGCTTGCAAGCCCAATTCAAGGATTCCATGTTATAGCTTTCTAGTGATGTTTTACCATTGGTGAGTAAAGATGCCTCGTCAAAGTTGTTTAGTGAAGTTTCTCCAACGGAGAGTCGAGCAACACTCTTTTTCAACAACTCTAGTATTGCTTCTTTTGCATCAGTACTATGAATTACAGTTGGGAATGATCTTGGAATAATTCTTCTGATACACTTTGGAAGGCGTATAAGAGTTGACACATCAACTTTCATACAAAATAAGATAGTCTCGGGTTTCAAATCAAGAATGGAGAAATGGAGTACTCCTTTGTGTTTTTCAAGGCGAGAGAGACGACTTTTTCTATAATTAGATATTGCAATTGGTTCGAAGAAAATGTTTTTCCATTTGGCAGGGTTCTTAATGTACCGGTTGAACTCACCAAGAATTATCCAGCGGCTTCTTTTCCAAGACAACCCATTATTTTGCACATAGATGCATGCAATAACAAGTAATATTGTGATGGCCTTATCAAAACCAGAGAAAATTTTCACCACCGTAGAACCTCGACTAAAAATATGAAAAAAACAATCACTATATGCATCTTGGGCCACTTGGGATCGCCACATAAAACTCCTTTTGAAAATTTTATGGATTAGGTAAATCCCAGTACCCAATAAGATAAATAAACCCGATGACACAATACCAATATACCAGCGAAAATACTGATGGGCTAGTAGGTTGGTGTGCAAAAATTCATAAACATACTTTAGCTCATCCTCGATTATACCAAATACCCTGTCGATTGACTTTCTTTCTAAATTGTTTCCATCTGTTTGAATATCTCGATTGCTGCCAATATAGTTAATTAGCCCTTCTAGTACAAAATTAAGGGCTTTTTTACATCCGACCTCATCTACCGGGAGCTTGGCGAACCTTCGCCTCAACATTTTAGCAAGGGCATAGGAGAGGTAGTTGTCACGCCAATTGGGAAATCCAGAAGTGAATGCTTCATCTTCCGAGTTGAGTTGGAAAACTCTGCCAATCGTGAGCACACCTCTAGAGTTAGATTTTTTCTTGCCTAGGTGGTAGCCGTTGTTGCAAACTTCTATTTCGTGATCTTCCTCGCCCATAACAATGTAGTCGCAATTGTTCATTGGTATCGTTCGGAGATCATCTTCGAGCATTACTCTCTTCACGTAATTTTGTATTAGTTTTGGGTTCTTTCCTATTTGATAGGAATCATTGGCTTTGATTAATATAATTCCCTTCATGATCTCTTGAACTGCATAATAAATACAGAAAATGAAGAGACTCACCCTGAGCCCATGTAGATGTGCATAGCCGTAGACAAGATAACCCACCCAGAATAATCGGACCAATTGCTCCATCGACTTCCATAGTTGCCAAGTGGAATGGATATTGCTAATCACTCGAATGATCTCCACGAGCACCATCCAGATGAGTATTATTTGAGCTCTTCCTTCTGGGTTATATTGCTTGGCTTGCGATAACAAGAAGGACATGAGGGGAAGAAACAGGGCATAACCCATAGATAGGAAGGGCCTCCATGTGTCTTGGCTAATGAAAATATCGGCTGCTTCCCTACTAGAAAAATTAAATGAAACTATTGAGATGGTAATGGATGTTATAACCATTAAGATCTCGACCCCAAGCACTCTCGTGCAAGAAAATTTCTGGTCCTCAATCATGGCTAAAACCTTTCTCTTGGTTTTGATGGATTTTTCTTAATCACTTAGAGGTCGTTTATCTTGTTGCTGTTTAGATCCCAAATTGAGTGGAAATTAAGTTTGAGGAATTGTTGGGTGATGTCTTCCCACTTGCTTGGTTTGATAAGGTAATTAATGGGAGATTTTTTTTAGTTCGGGGCATGGAATCAAACAAACTTTATTAGGAGAGGAAAGTAAAAGGAAAAGGTAAATGTTCCCATTATTTCTAAAGGAAAAGGAAGATGTTCCCATTATATATATATATATATATATATATATATATATATATATATATATATATATATATATATATTGTGATATAATTGACGTTATATGTTGGATTTTGTTTAGGACTATAACAGTTTACAAGTCTTTCCGTGTTTTTTGTTGTGTTTATTTTCTTTTTGCCTTTTTTTACTTTCAAGGTTTTTAGATCCAGAAAGAAATGAAGAAATAAATGAATGGGAAAAAAACAGAAGCCGCCACCAATTTTCTTTCCCTCGTTATATCAAAATTAACAACCTGCTCCAAAATAATTAATTTGTGGGAGAATTTCAAATGTACCACTAAAAAAATATGAAAATATGTCATTACCATTAAAGAATTTATAACTGACGTATTTATCGATGGAAATATTAGGTTTAATTAATCTCAATGGGATCGATGGCACAATAGCTAGTGTCCAGTCTATATGGGTGCAAATGGATCGGATAGTGGTAAAATTATATCCGTATCTACTTTTATTTTTCGGATACGTACAGATATGGATTGGATATTGGATATCCGTAAATATATATACATAAATATTTTCATAATATATATTAAATTATATGTTATATATCTACTATTTGGATACAGTTAAAAATATTGAAAGCCATATGTATCCGTATCTAATTTTTGGATACGAATCCGGATACAGTCGGATATTATCCGATCCATTTGCACCCCTACCAGTGTACCTACTTAGTGGAATCATTAAAATTAGATAAATATGTGAGTTTTTAAAATTTTAGAAAGTAAATACTTAATTATAGAATTAATTCGGAGAGGAAAATACATAATTTTACAATTTTTGAGGAGAGTACAAGTTCGTATTCCAAAAAAATAAAAACAAGGATTAATTTGCATAACCCAAATTGCAACCCGTTAACAGAACACGTGGGGAGGTTGGAGAGAGAAATCTTATGTGCATGAGAACAGGGGCGGAACTCGACTTTGAGTATGAGGGGGGCTAACCGACTAAACATCATTCATTTAAAAAATATTTTAATAAAAAAACAAAATCTATATAACACAAAATAATATGATTATTTACTATTTGATTCTATAAAATATAATAAATAACAAACATCAATAAAATGACATATTTATCAAACTAAAAAAAACTTAAAATAACATATTCGTATACACATTTTCTTTATTTAAATTTAGACCTGTGATTACCTGAAAAATCAAATTCTGTAATAATTTAATATGAGCTAATCTTATTTGCTATTTCTTTCTCAATATAAACAAGCATGTAGTCTCTAAGAAACTCGTCACCTATCTTGTTCTGAATAAAAAAAAAACCTCAATTTCAAGAAATAAAATATATCACGTTATTGCTTTACACCAATTAAATTTCAGCTTTTGATTTTAATTTTTCTCTCTTCAGACAATATTTTCATGCTTTTTAATTGCATTCTTATATATTTCCTATAACTTTTTCTTTTGAGATAACCGACTCAATACATTCACTAGTGGAAAAAGTACTTTTTGTATCGGTTATTAAGACATATCAGTGTCGGACATCGGGGCGACACTGATACAGGCGACACAAATACCGGGACTAATAAGTATCGGTTTGTCAACCGATACAGAAAGTACGTTTTGTGTCGGTTATTAATAGAAACCGATACTATTTTGGGGTTTTTGTATCGGTTATTAATACAAACCGATACTATTTTGGGTTTTTGTGTCGGTTCAACCTAAATAGCTAATACTATTTTTGAGTTTTTGTATCGGTTTTTACAAGGAACCGATATAGTATGTGTTATTTGTGTCGGTTATTACAAGGAACCGGCACTGTATTTTTTTTTTTTTTTTTGCTTTTGCTTGCTGTATCGCTGATTCTGGCAATTGATTAGATTTCATACATTATTATAAAAATCGCCTGCATTTTTGTGTGAAGGTCATGAAATAGCCTGTGTTGTGGTGTATAATATCGGCCATCACAAAGTCATGAAATAGCCTGTGTTGAGGCGCTGCTGTACGTATCCAGTATCAAACATTTCTGATGATCTCTCCAAATTGATAGATTTACATTGATAGATTTTACAGAAAATACATAAAAAAGTGCTAAAAGACCCTAAAACTCTAAAATTGTAAAGAAATGTCCAAAAGTCCATGAAGGAAGACTCGGATCGCGAATCTGAGCCCGTAAAATGGCCGATCCGACGGACAGATCGAAAGTTACGCCCCTTTTCGTGAAGCATGCACTGGAATGGAAGAAAGTAGGGATGATACTATACCTCGGGTATGTATGGGGGAAGAGATGGACGAGGGGCCTCTTCATTCTCGGTCGCCATGGACGGAAAGAAAACATTTGAAAATGAAATAGATTTGAATTGGGGTTTAAAAAAGGAGAGGTCTTGGTTTGGATCGATGGGGAAGGAGATGAGAATGTCACACGGATTTGATAGTGGATGGACAGACAAGATGCTTTTTGGCGGTGGACATCGAACAGTGTACAATCTTTTCTTAGAATGTCACACAGATTGCTGACGTGCTCTGGCACAATCTGTGTCGGTTAATTACAAAGAACCGATACGGAAGTCTGATTTTGAAATATTATTTTTTCTGTATACAATCTGTGTCGGTTATTTACAAAGAACCGACACAAATAATATACTTTTTGTATCAATTCCTTGCTAATGAACCGACACAGAATTTGTGTATCGGTTCTCTACTAGTAACTAATACAAAAATGCCTCTTGTATCGGTTCTCTATAGAGAACCGATACAAAACTTCTGTGTCGGTTCATTAGCAAAGAACCGATACAAAAAGTGTATTATTTGTGTCGGAGATTTATGGGAACCGATACAAAATATTTTTTGTATCATTTATTGTTTATTAACCGATACTAAATGTATTTTGTATCACTTCATTCAAAGAACCGATACTATTAGGGCGATACTGAAAGTCATTTTTCCACTAGTGATTCCAGAAATTCTAATAACTTCGGTTTTATTTTGGGTAACCCTGTCCGAGTATCCAAGTTAGCAGCACTATTTTTGTTCATATTCTAATTTAGTCCCACTATTTTATTCCTATTCTAATTTAGATGGTCAAAGAATGCTTTTTATTTTTTCACACGGTCAAGTTTTTGGTCAAGGCTGCCTTGGGATTTGAAAACCAAGGCCTTTCTTTCTTTCTTAATGAGACATGTATTTTTTTTTAGGAGGGTCTAATAACCTTGCTACATGCCTACAGCTGTAAAATATAAGTACCGGTAAAAAAAAAACAAAATCTTGGGGGTGGCTTAGCCACCCCTGCATATACTTACCGTCTGTCACTGCATGAGAAGAGGGAAAAAATAATGCTCTATATATACTCTCAGGTAACAGAGTACTTGAGTTTGGATTCTGACCATTCGATCACAATATTTGCCGTCTCTTCGTGCTCAACTACATCGGACGCTCCCCATGTCTAACCAAATATTATGTTACTTCAGGTTCTTCCCGGTGATACCTAATTAAATTGAGGGAATATTTTGTTGACAAATTAAGCAATTTTTACTCCGGCACATTTTTCTAGTTTTCTGCTTGGAGGCCTGTTGAGCTTGACTAGGGTTCCTTTATAGAGGCATGCATGTCCATGTGCTTGTTATTGGTTCCCGCCAATGTTGTAAAAATCAATTTTGTTCATGCATGCGAAAAGTCACTACTTACCACATATGCGGTATGCGACCGCATATGCGGAATTTCATGCAGACTTATATATGCGGATTTTAAACTATATATTAATTTATTTCCACTCAAAACATGCAATATATTCTCATTAAAATCATTCAAACAATAAATTCGCACATATGTGGTATAATATGTGGTCCAATATGCGGCCGCATATTCGGAACCGTATATTTGAGACTGCATGAAAATTTTTATGCAGAATTGGACTGCATACACATATGTGGTCGCATGAACCGCATTTTACAACACTGGTTCATGCTATCTTTCTAGTGTTTAAATGTTATATTAACACTGTCTTAACCATGTTTGTTCGGTATTTCTGTAGTAGTGAGTACCTTCCGTGGAAAAATATATCAAGTTATGAAGAGTCAATTTGCATAGTATTTAAATAATGTAATTCGAATGAAATACTCTGTAAAGAAAAAATCAATTGGGATCAAATTTATAGTAACAAATTAAAGGTCAGAAGATGTAGCTCATTGCTTGCTCCCACCACGTGCGAAAGTTTAATTTGTATGTGACTACGCATCAATTCCTAATTAATTTGTATGTGACGCCATTGTTTGAACTTTTGGATTTAGATATGTTACAAAGTAACATATTTCTTATTAATATAAACAAGAAAGGCATCTTCCTTTTGCTTTATTATATGTTAAACGCATCTTCCTTTTGCTTTTACTTTGCTGTCCATTAAAAATGATCTTGATTCCGTGCCCAGAACTAGTAAGATAAATTGGCGAGGGAAGAAATTGACTATTGGGGAGAGCATATGCACAGAAATCGATATTTGCGATGTAAGTATCTGCGAGGATATCATTGCTAATTCTGAGTGTGTTACCTCAGATATACCAGATCCGTATCCTCCCAGGTACAGCAGAATATTTACCTCACTTTAATGTTTGAGATTAACTCTCAGCCGCTTTGATATTCGGACTAATGCAAAGGGCAGTATTATTTGGCTTTGAGATTCGTGCAAAGTTAAAATGAACAGTCCGGATCCACTAATTGTAAAAGATTCCCTTGTCAGGTACTTGGGAGGATGTGAATTGACAAATACCCACATTTTCTTGTAGATTGTTTTCATGCCCAGAAGTGCCAGAACTAACAAAATTGTCCTTGGCCTTACCAAACCTAGCAAGCCTCAAGACATGGCGCAACAATTCGGCAAATTAATTATCCACTCAATTTGGGTTCTAAACTGTAACAATGTCAAATAGTACCGTAAAAATTGGATATATTTAAGATATGCCTAATTTTCATCAATTAATTGAGATATTTGATCCAAAAGAAAGTATATATATCCTTAATTTTCTCTACTAGCAGCAATTTTTACGTGTTTTGATTTTTTACCTTTTCTTTTGATAAACTTATTTTTCGCGCCCCCCCCCTCTTGTTTTTTTTTTTTTATCAACCATCCATCATTAAAGCATCTGTTGAAACTAATAGACTCTTTAACAAGCCGGCACTAGCTAGTACAAAAATAAAACTCTTTTACTGACTGTTAAAATATACCGACTCATTGAGGTGTCAGTGATGTCATCGTTAGTATAGGTATATCTTTACTGACCGGTAAAAAGCAGTCAGTGTCGATACCCAACACTATCGGTTTATTCAAGCAATCAGTGAAGGTAGCCTACACCGACGATTTAAGAACAATCAATGAAGGTACCCTACACTGACAGGTCAAGAACAGTCAGTGAAAGTCCTCAACACTGACTGTTTTTTCTTCAAGAGCAGTCAGCAAAAGTCATCAAAACTGACTGTTTTTTCACTGACTATTTAAAAAATAGTCAGTATAGGTATTAAAAATGGTCGTTGTTGGCAATATATACTTAATCAGTTTAACGGTTATATATACAGGCTGTTGCAGTTGTTTAGAACTGAATTAAATTGAGTGGATTGTCTATCTCACGATTAATTGTTGGGGGATGTCTTAATACCAACGCTTGGTAGGTATGATATATAGGCGATGATGGACAATTTTGTTAGTTCTGGGCATGGATTCAAAGTACGTATGGATCGATTTTAATTAATTATCTTCTTATTTCTGGGCATGGAATCAAAGTAAACTAATTCGGAGAGCAAAGTAAAAGGAAAAAAAAGAAGGAAACGCTCATAAATTATATATAAAGCAAAAGGATAGAAGTTGCCTTTCTTGTTTGTCTTAACAAGAATTTGGAAGGGAATTCATATTATTCCCATTTAGGACTGGAGAGACTTGTTTCCATGCACGATCTTGAGTAGACTAGTCAGATTCATTCTTGAGGCCGGTGCTACTTTTATCCGATTACCAGGATCTGATCTGGAACCGAACTGGATCCGATCCAGATCCGATTAATTTCGATAGGATATAGTTTAAAAAATATAACTAGTTAAATTATGGATACGGTTACAAAATTAATAATTTAATATGAGATTCAGTTAAGTTCTGGGCATGGAATCAAAGTAATCAAATTCGGAGAGCAAAGTAAAAGCAAAAAAGGAAGAAACGTAACGCTCATTAATTTATATATAACGCAAAAGGATCGAAGATGTCTTTCCTTTTTGTCTTAACAAGAATTAAATTTGGAAGGGAATTAATTATTCCCATTTAGAACTGGAGAGACTCACACGTACTATTTGTTTCCATGCACGATCTTGAGTAAACGACTCAGATTCATTGATTCATTCCTCCATTTTCTCATATTTAAAAGCAGAACAATAAAACAGATGCCTATTGGGCTATTTTAAAGCAAAACAAAGTGTATCACATCTTCTAGATCTAACTTTTAAAGTTGAACGGGCTAGCTTGTATTGGCCTATTGGTCCTGTAAGCCCTTTATAATCTTCCGACCCTATAAATTTATCCTAATTGTTGTTTTATTTCCATAGTATTTTATTTAAATAAGACAGGGTTCAAATGTCTTTATTTTTTTTTCTACTATCATGTCTTCTTTTTTGAACTTTGATAACTTAAATGTCAAAATAAAACCATTAGATATGATCTGTATATTATATTCTAAATGCACACATAAGAGATTAAGACATTTTGGGTTTGCTTAGATTAATATTAAGAGCTTGCAAAATGACACTGAAATAGATAAATTCTGGACGTTAATTACTTAACATATTGATTCATTTATAAAAAAAAATAAAAAGTAAAATTTTTTATGGATATAGAAAATCTGATATTTTATTTTGACATTTAAATTTAAAATTTTAAAAATAGAAGCATGCATGATGAAAGCATAAAAAATAGAGACATTTGAATCATTCTCTTCACGATGAAAACACCAAAAATATGCAAAAATAGGTGACGTAGGAACTGTTCAATGCTATATTTATAAAACCCATTTTCATTAAAATCCATGAGAAAAACTCAAACTGCGTCTGCCTAATGATGAATCAGTTAAATGACATGGCTTCAAGTGACGCACGGTTGGCTTATTGCCTTAATTTGGCGAAAAGAGTTTTAACGGGCTGTAACTAATAGTAACTTTTGCTCACATTGGATTAGAAGCATTTGTATGGTTGTTCAAACAAAAAAAGGCAAAATTAAATATCAAAGCATCTGCTGAAAGAAGATGTACATAAATTGCCAATATTTAAAAGAAAATTCTTAATTCATATGTTGTCAAAAAAAATTAACAAGTACACGTACAAACAACTTATTTTTTAAAAAAATACATAAATGATCACACAACACAAACAAACTTTTTCTTTAAAACAAGGGTACATAAATAAGCACCCAACACACATTTATCATACGCCAATTAAAATATAAGTGCTACCTACAAATAACAGAGAATTCAAACATTCAAACACCCGTATCTGCAGTAACCGCATTGCTCTCGCTCTCGTGAACCTGATGCTCGGTGGGTTTGGGTCTATGAACAATACCAGCATGGGTAAGTAATGCCCATATTTGTGTGATCAACTCTACTTGGTCTAAAATTTTCTTATGACCCTCCATATTATCAGATGGAGCGATGAACAACATCATCCCCGCCCAAAATTCAGCCAACATCATCCAAACCAGTTTGCCATCTCGAGCACACTCAATGAGATCCTTCGCCAGCTTAGAACCCTTTCCGAATATTGAACTTTCATCCAAAATAGCCCGATCCAAGATCGGAGCATTATCTAATATTTGTTTTGTCACCCTTTCATACATTTCTTCAGTGCAATCAACCTCATCTGGTAAAAGCTCAGGATGAGACTTCACGAGATAGTGGCAATAGTTGGACAATGCAAAGGCCACCTTTCGCTCCTTGTTGGAAGAATTGTGATTTTGTAGGGAATCATTATTTTGAGGTGAGGATTGTTGGAGGTGAAATAGAGCTGTGGCAATATGCCAAACAAGGATGGCCTCTGTGGTACTACCATTTGGCATGCAAGCCCAATTCAAGGATTCCATGTTATAGCTTTCTAGTGAAGTTTTACCATAGGTGAGTAAAGATGCTTCGTCAAAGTTTTTTAGTGAAGTTTCTCCAAAGGAGAGTCGAGCAATACTCTTTTTCAACGACGCCAGTATTGCTTCTTTTGCATCAGGACTGTGAATTACAGTTGGGAATGATCTTGGAATATTTCTTCTGATGCACTTTGGAAGGCGCATAAGAGTTGACACATCAACTTTTATACAAAATAAGATAGTCTCGGGTTCCAAATGAAGAATAGAGAAATGGAGTACTCCTTTTTGTTTTTCAAGACCAGAAATTTCTTTTTCAAGACGAGAAAGACGATGTTTTCTTAAATAAGAAAATAGTTTGGAGAAAGAGTTTTCCCATTTGGCAGGGTTTTTAATGTACTCGGTAAACTTAACAAGAATATTCCAGCGGTCTCTGTACCACATCAACCCGTTATGTTGGACATCGAAGCATGCAATAACAAGTACTATTGTGATGGCTTTATCAAAACCAGAGAAAATTTTCACCACCGTAGAACCTCGACTAAAAATATGAAAAAAGCAATCACTATTTGCATCTTGGGCCAAATGGGATCGCCACATAAAACTCTTTTTGAAAATTGTATAGATTATGTAAATCCCAGTACCCGGTAAGATAAATATATCCCATGATACAATACGAATAAACCAGGGAAAATACTGATGAGCTAGTAGGTTGGTGTGCAAAAATTCATAAACATACTTTAGCTCATCCTCGATTATACCAAATACCCTGTCGATTGACTTTCTTTCTAAATTGTTTCCATCTGTTTGAATATCTTGATTGCTGCCAATATAGTTAATTAGCCCTTCTAGTACAAAATTAAGGGCTTTTTTACATCCGACCTCATCTATCGGGAGCTTGGCGAACCTTCGCCTCAGCATTTTAGCAAGGGCATAGGAGAGGTAGTTGTCACGCCAATATGGAAATTCGGAAGTGAATGCTTCATCTTCCGAGTTGAGTTGGAAAACTCTGCCAATCGTGAGCAGACCTCCAGAGTTCGATTCTTTCTTGCCTAGGTGGTAGCCATTATTGCAAACTTCTATTTTGTGATCTTCCTCGCCCAGAACAATGTAGTCACAATTGTTCATTGGCATCGTTCGGAGATCATCTTCGAGCATTACTCTCTTCACGTAATTTTGTATTAGTTTTGGGTTCTTTCCTATTTGATAGGAATCATTGGCTTTGATTAACATAATTCCCTTCATGATCTCTTGAACTGCATAATAAATACAGAGAAAGAAGAGACTCACCCTGAGCCCATATAGTTGTGCATAGCCGTAGACAAGATAACCCACCCAGAATAATCGGACCAATTGCTCCATCGACTTCCATAGTTGCCAAGTGGAATGGTAATTGCTAATCACCCGAATGATCTCCACGAGCATCATCCAGACGAGTATTATTTGAGCTCTTCCTTCTGGGTTATATTGCTTTGCTTGCGATAACAAGTAGGACATGAGGGGAAGAAAAAGGGCATAACCCATAGATAGGAAGAGGCTCCATGTGTATTGGCTATTGAATTCAGAGGATCCTTCCCTACTAGAAAAAATAAATGAAACTATAAAGATGGTAATGGATGTTATTACCATTAAGATCTCGGCCCCAAGCACTCTCATGCAAGAAAATTTCTGGTCCTCCATCATGGCTAAAAGCTTTCTCTTGGTTTTGATGGATTTTTCTTAATCACTTAGTGGTCGTTTATCTTGTCTGTTTAGAACCAAAATAGAGTGGAAAGTTTGAGGAATTGTTGGGTGATGTCTGCCCACTTGCTTGGTTTGATAAGGTAATAGGAGGTTTTTTTTAGTTCTGGGCAAGGAATCAAACTAATTTTATTAGGAGAGGAAAGTAAAAGGAGAAGATGTTCTCGTTATTTCTAAAGGAAAAGGAAGATGCCTTGCTTGTTTGATTTTAATTAATAAAAAATATATTATTTCTACCATGCATCTATACGTCCTGAAGCTCAATCACACAAATGTTAGGAAAAAAAACATTAAGATAACCTCAACTATGTAAATAATTTAATTATTACCGGGGAAAGCACTATTTAAAAAAAAAAAAAAAAAAATTGTATTTCGTGTTGTGGATACTTGTGTTTTGAGAAAGTAGTCAGCTAACTGAAATTAATTGGAAGATATTTATAAGCGCAAATTTACCAAATTCTTGAAGAATATTAATCACAATATCAGACTTTTAGTCTGATAGCTAGCTTTGTCAATTTCAGGTTTCATAGATTTTCAGTTCAATTCAACGGGAGCAGCTTGGGTCTGATGCCCATCGGACTCAAACTTAGTTCCATGGGTTCCATAACCGTCAAATCTGCTTTCAGATCTGTGCACATCACTTTAATATCCGTGCTACCAGTGAATATGTTCAAGTTCTCACAATCACAGTTATACGCATGCAACCAAATCTCCAATTCGCCTAAAATGCTAAACAGTTCAAATCAAAATGTGTTCAATTCAGATCATCTATCGTACTGCACGCTACAGTTACCGTGCAGTGAGGATTGCATGGTCCGGATTTAATTCCCGCCAGGTCAAAAGAAAATTGGGCCTATTAAGATGGAGCGATTTGCACCAGGGTTAAAGAACGGTCCGGATTTCTCACTCTACGGTTACCATGCAGTACGATAAGAATTGATATTCTCTGAAGTAACTCAAAGTTTGAGTTTAGATCCAAACCATCCGATATATACGAATACAAAAAAGTGTTTAGAGTTCAGTGCATTCTACCTCAGACTGTTGGTCCGGATTTTGATCGGACGGTTCTGAATTAAATTTTGTGAATAGCAAGAAATTAAAAACAACTTATTCCACCAAACAAAAATAACTTGAACTATTTTAACTTGAAATAAACAACTTATTCCGATTTAATGTTAACCCGTAACCAAAAATGCCTAATTTAAAGCCCAATTTAAAAATTTACATGCCCGGAATGACCTAACTAAATCCAAATTAAGCCCAAATTGACTAAAATCCAGTTTGATTTGATACAGCTTGAGAAAATACACACGTTTCTCAGAACTTGTGGTCCAACTCTTCCAATTCAATTAATTGGCGGACAGTAAAATGAAATTCATTTATTAAATTAGTTTTTTTGAAAATTTGTTAGCGACTAACAAGAAATTTATTAAAGGGTCCGTCTAGCTGTCCCCCTGAAACGTCCCCCGTTTCTTCCCCCGGATAAAAACCGTTAATCACGCTAAACGACAAAAAAACGCGTAAAACGGTCAAATCTCGCAAAAATGATGCGGACCATAAAATTGTCCGATAGTATTCATTCAAAAAGACAAATGTATTCATCCTGAGACCAAAAAGTATTCAACTATGGTCTACACATTGCTCACCCATCTTTTACACGTTTTTAGAGGTGGTTTGTTTTTTCTCCATTCAATCTAACCAATATTTCTGACGATCTCTAAGAAATTTTGCAAATCTAAAACTACGGACGTCTTCTACATAATTTTTTCTTTCAAATGAGATCCATGATGATATACTTTCGAGTTGTCGGTTGCACAAGTATTCATCCTCGTCATGCAAGTATTCATACCTCATCGAGTAAGTATTCATCCTTAGGATCTGCCTAACTGTCCCGCTAATCAATCTTCCATTTTGTTCTCTAGTCAATAACTATATGAGCAACTACTAACTAATTGGGAGACCACTTAATATTTAGGGACCGCCTAATATTTGAAAGATTTTACAACTGTCGCACGCAAGTATTTATCTATAATTCATCAAGTATTCATCTGTAATATATCAAGTATTCATCATAAGATATCAAGTATTTAAAAAAAAACATGACACATCACTCACCCATCTTTTACACATTTTTAGTTGTCGGTTGCACAAGTATTCATCCTCGTTTTGCAAGTATTCATCTCTCATCGAGCAAGTATTAATCCTCGCCGTGTAAGTATAAATATGTATCAAGAGTATTACAAGCATAATGATTGATTAGCAGGACAGCTAGGTGGATCCTAAGAATGAATACTTACACAACCAGGATGAATACTTGCATGACGATGATGAATACTTGTGCAATCGACAACTCGAAAATATGTCATCATGGATCTCATTTGAAAGAGAAAATTATTTAGAAGACGTTCGTGGTTTTAGATTTGAAAAATTACAGATCGTCAAAAATATTGGTTAAATTGAACGGAGAAAAAACAAACCAACTCTAAGAACGTGTAAAATATTTTTGACTTAATGTGCAGACCTTAGTTGAACACTTTTGTGTCTTAGGATGAATACATTTATATTCCGAATGAATACTATCGGACGGTTTTATGGTCCGCATCTTTTTTGGGCGATTAAAGTGTTTTTTTTGTCGTTTAGCGTGATTAACGCGTTTTTATCTGGGAGACAGAATGAGGGATGATTAAACAGGAGAAGATATAATTACCCTCTATATATATATATATATATATATCCATAAAATTTTCTTGTATTAGATACTTCTCTTCATCAAAATTTTGAAATTTCATATCATCCATCTTTTTCATTTGAGTTATGGAGCTAAAACAATATGATTTTTTATGGTCCGCATCTTTTTTGGGCGATTAAAGTGTTTTTTTTGTCGTTTAGCGTGATTAACGCGTTTTTATCTGGGAGACAGAATGAGGGATGATTAAACAGGAGAAGATATAATTACCCTCTATATATATATATATATATCCATAAAATTTTCTTGTATTAGATACTTCTCTTCATCAAAATTTTGAAATTTCATATCATCCATCTTTTTCATTTGAGTTATGGAGCTAAAACAATATGATTTTTTTTTCACCAATACAGGTCTGAAGCACCACAACAGTAAGGAGCTCTCTTCTTTCTGTAAATAGATTAACTCGATGAGAAATCCAATTTGTCACTCTTCGGTTTACATTACGGGCGCACGCAACACTACTACAAAAAGGTGATTCCTACACTGCGGCTGTACACAGATTTTCTCTGTTTTAAATAAAACCGTGTACTAAATACGATTTTTTCAATGATCAACGATATCTCTAAGAATTCTCCACGGATTTTTTTATTAAAAAACAGTGTGGGGAAAAAACCGTGTGAGAATCACCCTTTCTACACAGATATTTAATTAAATATCTGTGTAAGAATGTTAGAGAGCTACACGGATATTTAATTAAATATCCGTGTAGGAATGTTAGAGAGCTACACGGATATTTAATTAAATATCCGTGTAGGAAAATCATTAGTACACGGATTTTTATTAAAAAATCCATGTAGGAAGGGGTTATTGTACACGGATTATTGTTTAAATAACAGTATAGAAAGGCTAGAGAGCTACATGGATTTATAGTGAAAGATCCTTGTCGAAAGGTAGTTTTAGGGTTTTGGTTATATAAAAATGTCTTTTCCCTCCAACGTCGTTTTGATTCTATAATACTCTCTCTATCTCTGTATTAAAATATTGGTCTGATTTCAGCTCATAGCACAACTGGGATCTGAGATATTTGAAGTATTTTCTCCTCTCTATCTTGCTAAGATTAGCCATGTATATGTATATATATATATATATATATATATATATATATATATATTTTTCTTTCTCTAATTTTCTGTTACTTATTATTGCTTATTTAGGTAATGTGTAATTATTATTGCTTATTTCTCTTTTATTTTTCTTTTCGGTTTTGTAGGATTTTAGTTGGTTACTGTTCTATTCGCCTTGTTTGGTTACTATCATCTTCGCCACCCTCCCTTCGTAAATTCATATAAGATGCAATAATTTTTTTTTCTTACGAAATTGATTTTCAGTGGTTTGTATAAAAGTCATACAGATTCAATTAATTTTATGTATAAATTTTAATTAAGAATTTTTATTCTCTATTATGTATATATGTATGTATGCACAAATATGTTGATCCTTGTATTTTTCATTGGAGATGCAATATTGTTGGAGACCTTTAACCAAGAGACATCATGTCATGGATCACATGCAAACTCCTTTTTTGATATGTTGGATCTAATACAACTTAGTATGTATGAAATTTCGTGCTAGAGTAGATCATAGCCATGAGTTTTGACAACATGAGCCCAACTTAGCCCAAACCTTGATCACATGGTTACTAAGTGGTAAGGACATAATTTTGATACAAACATTGTATTGGATCTTGAGGAGTGCATGTTATGTGTTAGATCACATGAAATTGCATGTATAAAAGGCTATGTATATATATATGTTGCAAATGGCTATGTATTTATTTTTGCAAAAGGCTATGTATATACAAAATGCTATATATTTATTTTTGCAAAAGACTATGTATATTCAATCTGAAATATATAATTATTGGCTAGCAAAAGTGGAGACTAGCTAAAAAAATAAAATTAAAAAAAAAACAAAACCCTACATGGATTTAGAAATTACATTCTGGAAATCTGGTTTTTAAAATAAAAGCTGCTATTTTAATGGCTAGCAAAAGTGGAGGCTAGCCAAAAACAAAAAAAATAAAAAAAAATAAAAACAAAACCCTACACGGATTTTTAATTGGAAATCCGTGTAGCTCTCTTCAAGAAATTTTTAAATAAATGAACCTACATTCCTACACGGTTTTCTAATTAATAATCCGTGTATGATAGTTTCCTACACGGTTTTTTAATTACAAAACCGTGTAGGAATGTTGGTTTATTTATTTAAATTTTCTTTAGGAGAGCTACATGGATTTTTAATGAAAAATCCGTGTAGGAATGTTGAGATTCCTACACGGATTTATAATTAAAAATCCGTGTAACTCGAGTTGGATGTCTACACGGCTTTTAAATAGAAATCCGTGTAGTTTGTTGATAATTGCACACAGATAAATATCCGTTTGCAATAGATAGCACATTCCTACACCCTAATATCCTACACTGCAGGAAATCCGCGTAGCTCTTCGTGATTTATCCGTGTACAATCACCATATTCTGTAGTAGTGCAAACAGATCGGATATAAACGAATACGGATATATCAAATTTGAATTCCTAATTCATATGCTGTAACAAAATTAACATGAGAAAGGGGAGGTAGCACAGTTGGCTAGGAAAAAGTCTTAGGATTGTTGTACCCAAAGGTCTAGAGTTCGATTCTCCCTCATGACTTCGCAGCCTCCACGAAGGTTTCAAAAAAAAAAAAATTAACATACTTTTCAACTTTTTCCAAATAATAAAATGAGTGAAAAAGGAAGAAAAAACAATGTAAAATGACGAATAAAACTAGCAAAAATAATTATAGGTTAAAGAGTTTAATTTCGACAAAAATTTATGAATTTAGAAAAAAAAAAAAAAAAAAAAGACCGTTATACGTACGTCTATAATTACTGTAAGTTGATGTCGAGATCCTTTTCGGTTACCATTTCAATAATTTAAAATTAAACAACCACTATATTTTAGCTCTAAATTCAGTTTTTACCGTGCATGCACCTCCAGGATGCGCACGAAATTAACTCTTTTTTTTTTGGTGCGTACTCTCAGGATGCGCACCAATTTTTTTAAATTTTTTTAGTTAGTTCTAATTTGTTATGTTATGTTATGCGTATAATTTGTAGTATAAACATTGATTAGATTGTGCATATAACTTATAATAATTTGCGCACCAACTTACTTATTACAAAACGCTGCTCAGGTTGTGTGTGACACCGCCCAGATCACCTATCAAGCCACGTCAGCAACATATGTCTTGTCATCAAGTTAAATGCAGATGGTTAAGCATTTGAAGTCCAGATTACCATGGCCCAAGTTAATATGATCAAAAATCAAGTCAGCAATGGACCATGCTCCCTGGACCGTTTTCTAGACAGTTTGACACGCTTTTGTATTTTGGCCATAAGTTATTCATATAAGCTCTGATTAAGGTGATCTAAAATTATGTGGAAAGTTGACAACAAGCTCTACAATGTTTATGTCATACAATTGTCCAGATTCCAAACATATCATGGTCAAAAGAGTTGTTAGTGGATTTTAATTATGGTCAAAGAGTATTTGTTTCCAAATGCATCTAGCTATGTTTTGGGGCTTCCAGGAGAGTCATTTTAGAGTTTTAAGAAGATAATTAAGAGTATTTTGGGAGGATAAGAAGTAGTTAAAGTTGTATTAATATTTAGGTGACTTTTGGAAGTCATTGTAAGGCTATAAGAGAAGCCATGCTTATTTTATAAAATAGCTTATGAATTAATACGAATTTTATAATATGAATTGAGTTTATCTCCTCTTATCCATTGTTGGGTTGAGCTTTGCTCCTCTCAAGTGATGTTTAGTTGAACTAGCTAGTGTCCTTGTGAATCTCATTGACCGGACCATGTCAGTGTGTATAATTTGTTATAGTAATTTTTAGTTTAAATTTAGTAAGAAAAAAATATTTGTTAAACAAGTGTGTTTTATTTTCTACAATTTCACCATCAAATTTGATGTGTACATATAATTCTAAACACCACAAAACAAACATAACATAACTAAAAAAAATATTTGGTGTACACCCCTAGAATGTGTGTACAAAAAAATAATTTGGTGCGCATCTTCAGTTGGTGCATCGAAAAATTTGGTGTGCATCCCAAAAACTGAATTTAGAATCAAAGCGGTGGTTGTTTAATTTTAAATTATTGAAGTGGTAACTAAAAATATTCGGAAGTTGATGTCTTCCCTCATTTTCTTTCCCAAATTTATCTATTGTTGTGTTGAACTTCCCTTTTATAAAAAAAACTATGTGAAGGAATATTATATAATTCATTAACTTCATATGACATTAATGAGATTTTATATATGTTAGTCATGCAATATCCATAACAAATTGTTAAAATTATCCACTGACAAGGTTTGATACCTAATAACTTCATCATATGCAGTAACAGGATCTACATGGCCATTAGACCATGGCTACTTGACATTCTGTATACATAATATGTTAAATAATTTTTGTGCTTAATTTACATCTCACCATATAATTAATAGCAATCTAAATTTACTAAATACTCACATGATTAAATACATAAATTAATTACCTAACACTCCGGAATTATTAAATACATAAATTAAACAATTACCTGTAAATGTTGTCAGACTCCTGGGTTGTTGTTTAGAGACGACCCAAGTTCCATTATTGGTATATGAATTCATATCCAATGGAGCCCTGTCTGAGCACATTCACAGTCAAAATTGTTTGCCATGGGAAGATCGCTGAAGAATATCCAGAGAAACCGCGCGTGCAATCGCATATTTGCATTCGGCTGCTTCCTTTCCTGTCATACATAGAGATATAAAATCTAGCAACATATATACTTCTCGACGAAAACTATACTGCTAATTAAAGTATCTGATTTTGGTGCTTCGAGATATCGGTCCCCTTTGACCAAACTCATGTAACTACTCTAGTTCAAGGGACTCTGGAATATTTAGATCCGAGTACTTCCACACAAGCCAACTAACAGAAAAGGCGATGTGTATAATTTCGGTGTTGTTCTCACTGAGTTGCTAACAGGAGAGAAACCCATCTCTTTTGCTCGGCCCGAGGAATGCCGTAATCTGGCTACATACTCTGCATCATTGGTTGACGAGGGTCGTCTAATCCAAGCGATTGAGCCACATCTCCTACTGGAAGCAAAGTTTGATGAGCTACATTTTGTGGCACATCTCGCAAGAAGGTGTATTAATGGGAAAGGAGAAAGAGGTTGCGTTGGAGCTAGAAGGATTGACGAATCCTGTAAAGAAAAAATTGAATAATGAAAACATTCAAGAAAATGAAAGGTTGATTGAAGAAACAGGGAGTACCAGTACAATCAGTGTAGTCTCAGAGAGTAGCTGACAGTACTTATAGCCTTGAGCGTCAATTGTTATCGATCAATATTGAACATGCAAGATGATTGTTAAACTTATTCTTATCTTTTTTTTTTTTTTTTTTGTTTGCCAAAACTTCTTCTTATAACTTGAGAATAATGTAAGTAGTAATTATTAAGAGGATTGAATATTTGATATCAGTTTTAAATAAAATTTCATGCAAATTTAAAGTATTATTTGATGATGCATCAAGATAATTAATAATTTCGGACCGTTGAAATTTTAAATTATTTAATATACAATAAAATATATATTAAATTTTCATTAATTTAATATAGAGAGGAAGGATGAGGCCTGGGAAAAAAATGAAATAAAGGGTCCACCGCACCAATGTTAAATTCGCAACCTCTGAGATATCTCAAACTTTGCGTGACTTTAGAGAAACTCTTAATTGTTTAAATACTTTTGCACAAATCGCAAAGTATAAATAATACTGGCCCCTGTGCTATCCACGAATAGGCACCGAGCACGTCAGTCACGCAAAATTTCAAATAACCAATCGAAACTGTTAAACTTAAATATCATCCTCATATAGAAATGTGATCACTATATGAAAAGGAAATGTGATCACTATATGAAAAGGAGATCAAATTTTACATTTCTTTAGTTTTTTTTTTTTTTACTATTTTTGTAGACAAATAGAGAATTATTTGATCTAAATTTTTTGGACCATAAAAATATAGTGATTTTCTATCTATCTAAAATAGTAAAAAAAAAATCTAAAAAATCTAATATCTTGTCTCCAAGTATATTTTTATAAAGAGATTATGTTTTAATTGTTTGAAACTTTGAATCAACTTTTAAACTTTGAAAATAAAGACATAGATCCATAGCATGGATCGGTCCATAATACGTATATTATCATAGTTTGACTCCGGTAATAAAATTCTAAAAGGCTTGAAATTGATTAACATAGGGTCTATACAGAGGCTCTGTTAAAATATTCTAATGACAAACTACACAAGCGATCTAAACTTTAATGAGCTCCACTAAATTTATGAGCTTAATAAAAAAAATGTATTATATACAGTTGTAAAACATGTCTAGCTTTTCACATTTTTGTCTACAACTGTTCAATATTGTAAGAGAAAAAAATAAATTATAGCCTCTCACTAAATGTGCTCTGTTTTATTCACTAAAAAGAAACTGGTTCCTAGGGAATTCACATTTAACCATAAATTTCTTTAAAAAAATATATATCATGTTCAAAGAAGTAGGTTCAGTTTGGATTGAAAAACATTTTTCTTCTTGGTATTTTCATGTCTTCAATTATCCTTGACACCCATTTTTTCTTGTTTTGTAAGCCAGCAAGGTGTACTATAAAATCTCCATCAGAATAGGCCCCTGTTATAATACAATATTTTGAAGTTAAAATTCTGAAATAGTACTTCTGTATTGATCGAAAAAAGAGATTACCTGCATTCACTCCATTATAATACAATATTTTGAAGTACATTACATAATACAATATTTTGAAGTACATTACATAATTTATTGACAAATAAGAGATTACCTACTTTCACTCCATTATAATCTGCAGTGAGGATGAGATCTGGTGTTGAATTGAAATCATTATGCCCAATTAATGCAACAAGAATATTATCCTACAAATTAAAAAAATAAATTAACACCAAATGACATAGGTCATCGATTATTTCACAAAAAAAATATATATATATATATATATATATATATATATATATATATATATATGTTTCATATAATTCCGTGAAAAACATGGTAACAATGAATATATTATATACTGACTTAACAAGAAAAAAAACAGCTGATATGTGCTACACAAGTTTTTAAATTCAAATAATATTCCTTTAAAAAAATATGACATCTTGGAAATCTTAAGTTCAAATGTGACCGTATAAGGTTACCTAATTTTATTCAAACACGACTCTTGTTCAGTTTATCCAATTGAATTGAATTGTAATGTCAATTCTAATCCTACGTACACACCAACATTTTGTCTTGCTAATTAATTGCCAAGATTAGTTATATGTCAATATGTGTAATATAAATACAATCAGATGCATAGATGCTTCATTTAATAAGACCCATGTACGTTTGCTACTCTGTAATAAAATCTAGCCCTATGGACAAACATATAGTTCAATAAATTATACAAATAAGCAAACATTTGACCAAAATTTTGAAATGAGTCGACCCTTTTTGGTTGGACTGTATATGATTTGCCACAGAAAATCTGTAGGTATAGCTAACCATATAACATAACCCCCGTTGTTGCAACACAGATTAACACATCCCCTGCCTGGTGCATGTCTTTTTCCACAGATGAACACATTCCCGGTTATAATATATAATTGATGTAGCTACGTATGCTACTCTTGGAATAAAATATATTGACTCAATTTTCAGTGTTGTTACAGCAAAAATTGAAAAGTAATTAGCAATATGGACCAGTGTTGTATGCGCTTGTCAGACGAACATGGTACCGTCAAACGATTAATCGAGAATAATCATAAATAATTGGCCAATTAATCGGAAAAAGTTCGAACAGTCGATCCGAATTGGCTCAACATGATCTTCATAATAAAATATTTTTGGAGACCAAATTTTTATATTTTTAGAATTTTTTTACTATTTTTTTACATAAGTAAAATATCACTTTATCGGATGGTCTAAAATATTCTTAAATTAAACAGTGATTTTGTACCTATCTACAAAAATAGTAAAAAGTTTCTAAAAAAAATATATAAAATTTGGTCTCCAAACATATTTTATTATGAAGATCATGTTGAGCGGTTCGAATCAACTGTTCATATTTTAAAAATAAAAATAAAAGATATAAAACATATTGGAATAGAAAAATTATAGTGCATTTGAACCCTCCTCATTTCCAATCTAACAAGTCAATAGAAAGGCAGAATGTTCCTATGATCTCTCTAGAATCTAGAGTTACAATACTTAATTTTCTTTTATATTCAAAGTATTTTGAATAGTAATATACCAAAAATTACATTACTTTTATCAACATGCATACCCATTTAATTATCTTTTCATATACACATTATGTTGAATAGTATACCAAAAATGGGTTTTTTTTGTGAATTTATTATTAACTTAGAATGGTCTAGTTTTTTGAATAGTATACCTACCTGTTGACTTAATAAAAGTTCCAAAACACATTGAACCTTTTATGATTAGGAAAACAAAACTTTAATTGGTGTCAAAACCATGCAGATCCTACAAGAGAAGGTTTCTTTATTACAACTTGAAAATGAAAAACTTCTCCATCAATTGAATGAGACTTATCGAAAATGCTGTGATTTGGCCCTGAAAGCCACCGACGCTAAGGTATACTTGTACGTACCTTGACAAGATTTATGATTACGAAGACAGAACTTTAATTGGTGTCAAAAACATGTAGATCCCACAAGAGAAGGTCTCCTTATTAGAGCTTGAAAATGAAGATCTTCTCCATCAATTGAATGAGACTGATAAAAAATGCTATAATTTGACCCTAAAAGCCACCGACACTCAGGTATACTTGTACACCTTGACAAGATTTATGATTAGGAAGACAAAACTTTAATTGGTGTCAAAAACATGCAGATCTTACAAGAGAAGGTTTCTTTATTAGAGCTCAAAAATAAAGAACTTCTCCATCAATTGAATGAGACTGATCGAAAATGCTGTGATTTGACCCTGAAAGCCACCGACGCTCAGGTATACTTGTACACCTTGACAAGATTTAAGCACAATTTTGTGCATTTCTTCGTCTTCATTGTATTATAGTCAAGTTTCAGCTCTTTAGTCCCTATTTGATTAATAGTTCTGTGGTTAGGAGAAGGAGCAGCTCATTTTGAAGATGGAAGCAGTTCGTGGTGGGAAACCTTGGTTTGAAATTGATGACATGGATAAAGAACAGGTTGCAACTTGAAAAAAAAATTCCAAATATTTCTTTATTCATATCCTGAGGAGCATGTGTTTTTGTGCCAATTATTTTTTCTTTTGATTCATGTGTTAAACATGTGTAGGAAGAAGAATTATGGAAGAATAAAAGCATTTCCTCCTGTCCTAGAAATGATGAACTTTATGAAGACTTAGGCTCAGTTGGTGAAGGAGAATCTTCAAATGGATCAAGTAATATTACCTAATGACATCCTGTATACAAATTTATGCTTATGGACCTATCAACTTGTTCATCTTCGAACTAAAACATGGTCTTATATATTATGGATAAGTTTCCTCTTTTATAGAAAGAAAGTGAAGAAGCTGATATTAATTATGGATTTTTTTTATGCTTAGTTGAGGTTGAGGATGAGGAGAAGGAAATGGAGCATTCTTCCTTGCAGGAGATGCTCGATAAAGAACTGAAGGATCTGGATACGCAACTCCAACAAAAAGAGGTAATTGCAATGTGGTAATTGCAATCTTTTTGAGATGTTACAATTTTACTTAGTTTTGTTGTTTATTATTTTCTCCATAGGTTTCTGGCTTGTCTAACACTATGGAAAAAGGTGGAGACATATGCATTGAAGCAAATGATAGCACAGAATCTGAAAATGACATGGAAATTCCTGATGCGGATTCCGAGGACTCAGACTTTGTTGTTTGTGATCTAGTAGATGAAAAGTCAAACTTTTGCCGCCGTGCTCCGACAACGATCGGATCTCCTCAACGCCGTGCTCCAATCGATATGAAAACTCTATTATCCGAGTTCCGACATTACCGCACTCTCAGCTCCAATCGGCTCTGCTCGGCACTAATTCCTTCCCCCTAGCTCCACGATTGGCTCCACTTGTACGTTTTTTTTTATCATCTCCCCTTGTTTTCAGTTTTGACCTCCATTTATGTTTCAATTTATTTAAAATTTGTATTTTGTGTATTATACAGGAAGGATATCAAGAACAATTCGCTACACAAAAGCATCTGAAAAAAGGCAAATTTCATGGATTAACATTTTGGAAAAATACAAAGATGTGTTCCATACGGAGAGAACGACGATTGCGATGTACCCTAAAAAAATATGGATCTTATGTATAAGATGTGTTCCATCTTTATTTTAGATATTATCCTATCAAAAATTTCAAATTTACTATTTATCCATCCAAACTTATATACTTTATAACTATCACATTTTATCACATTTTTACAGTTAAAGGAGATGAAATTCACGTTAAGGTATTTATAACGAAAGTGCTGTTAAAAATAGTTACTGTGTGTTGCTTGTGTGTTCTCTTATAGATATACTTGTTTTACAAATGAAGCTTTTTTGTGATGAATAAAAAAGCTTATTTCAGAATTTAATTAACCCCACAAAACCAAACGACATACTCCGAGAGAACTATTTACGATGAATAAATTTTGGTTCAATCTTGACATTTTTGCATTTTTTTTTTTAAAGAAGCAAAAGTCCGTTCCATTTTTGGTTCAATCTTGACACTTTCATAATTTGTATATGAAAAATGCAACTTAATTATGGCGACTGATTTGGGGATGACCGTTGGAACGGGCGGAGTTAATTGAAGAAGAAATGGATTGGGGCAGCAAGGTCAGATAAGATGCAGGGCAGATAAGCTTAAAAGAGATGGACGCTGACAGTGGTCCCCATGACACGAGGGCCTCACGTAACAAGAAATAGAGAGGAAATGGAGGCGAGACCAGATATGGTGAATAAGCGAACCTTTCCAAGGCAAACTCTTCTATGGAACTGTATTATGAATTTAATTAATTTAGGAATAGACGAATTGCTTTGAGCATTTGTACGTTTCAGCACCTTCGTTTTTATCCAAATTAGTCCTTCTCTTTATACAAAATCTAATCTTTCTGTTCAATCCAGCAACTGAGATCCAAGCTCGTTGCAAAAAATGTACTTGCAGACTAAATTTTATATTTTTCTAGAAACTTTTTAGTAGTATCTCATTTTTTTTCTCCTCAATTTCCAATATTTATCATAAAGATCACTCGACATACTCTCTCCCGATGGAAGAACGCGTATCCTCTGCATTAACTCAAAAAGAAATCTTTTGAGTTAATAAATCTCAATCCGTCTGATTTGTTTCAAGATTCGTGCAAACTGGATCCGCACTAATATTGAAAAGCCCCATATGTCATAGGCAGGAGCTAAATTGGCTCCGTTTAAAATCAAACGGTTGAGATTTATTAACTCAAAATATTCTTTTTTGAGTTAATGCCGAGGATACGCATTCCCCATGGAACACATCTTTGTATTTTTCCTAAATTTTAATCCAAGAATTTGTTACTTGTGTGTGGCCATATGTTCTTGAACTCCTTCATGTACAATACTCAAAATACAAATTTAAAACAAATTGAAATAAATATAAAGGTCGTTTACCATGGATGATAAAAAAAACGTACTTCCAGAGCTTGAAATAAATATAAATGTTGTTTAATTACCAATGATTTTTCTTTTAGAGAAGGATATTTTTGCTACTCTTTGCAAAATTCAGATCAGACAAAAGAAAAAAAAAACTAAAGTTAATTAAAATGATTCTTGAGCTTAATCATAAAATAATTAGTCAGTCATAAAGATGACTTTAAACTATTAGTTTTGATTTATTTTATAAGCTGCCGTGTATGTACATTTCAAATTTATTTTTTAAAATTAGTTTGTATAAAATTAAAAGTTGAAAAAATGGAATATTTTTTTCGGCAATTTCTAATATCTCAATCTTATATAAAATCACCTTCAAAAATTAAATCTTTTAAACGTAAACGTTCATGAAATAGATCAAACTCAACAATTTGAATTATACAACAATTTAAATTCAAACGTTTAAAACTTATACAGTAGCTTGAGATCATGTATACCCCGCAAAAACATTGAAATTACGTATTTCCCTCTCTAAATTTCATAATATCATATTTACCATTCAAAATTTAAAAATTTCACAAACTTTTTAATTTAAAATTTTAAAAATTTCTATTAAAGGTCATTTTAAATTTATAAAATACTCATTTTATCCTTTATTAAAAAAAATATATAGCATGTTTCACAAAAATGTCAACTTTATAATTTATCGATTTTGGAGGGCAAATGAGTAATTTGTTACTTCTGACACTTATACGGTGACATTTAGATATATGCTTATGTAAGCGTCATATTAGAAAAATTACTCAATTAGAAGACTAATATTTTTCTAAAACATGCTACATATTTTTTCTTTTTGTAAAAGGGGTAAAATGGGTATTTTAAAATTTTAAAATAAGTCTTAATAGAGAAAAGACAATAAAATCGAAAAAAATTTAGAATATTTGAAATTTAGAAGGTTAAATATGATATTGGGAACTATAGATGGACAAATAAGTAATTTCAAAGTTTTTGAAAGATATACATGACATTCCCCCAACTATTTTGTTTCAAGTCAAGTCAAGAACAATTATCACTTTCATTTAGAGTTCTAACAATTACCCGCCGCCTGCTGTCCGCCCCGCCCCACCCGTGACCCGCATACCGCCCGGTCCGCCCCGCACGCGGGTTTTGCGGGTTCCGCGGGTTAGGCGGACCGGGTAAAAATGCGGGTAAGGGTCGAGTTTTTGAAACCAAAACCCGCCGAACCCGCAACCCGCGTACCCTGCCCGCCCGGTTTGCCTACCCGCACCCGCCTACCCGCCGGCCCCCCAAATAATAAATTGTTTTTAAAAAAAATCTAAATTGTTTTTAAATATTTCAAATAACTCGGTTTAAAAAAAGAAAAAACCGTTCCCAAATAATATTTTTTCAAATAATTCAGTTTTTTTTCTTTTACTTTTTTGCTTTTTTCTGGTTTTTTCTTTTTTTTCGGTTTAAAAATCAAAAGAGGAAAAAAAAAAAAAAAAACCCTCCAACCCTCCAACCCGCCAACCCGTCCGATCCGCACCAACCCGCCAACCCTCCCCGCCCGGTCCGCCTACCTACGCGGGTAAGGGTCCATTTTCAAAAATTCTGCCCGCATACCCGCCTACCTGCAGGACCCGCACCTGCACAACCCGCGAACCCGCCCCGCCCCACCCCTTATTAGAACACTAGTTCCATTCTAGTATGTATTGACTTTCTAGAAAAGCTTTCCGTGCCAAACTTGTGCCTTACATTCGTCATTAATTGTCAACTCTTCTGGATCCATTATATGTATCACATTTCCACACATAAAAATAGGGGGAAAACAAAACGAGAAAAAGAATTTGAATATCAAAGAAAAGTCTAACTCTAGGTTCTAGAGAGATCATATGAACATTCTCTATGTCTTTCTATTGACTTGTTTGATTAGAAAATTTATTGGGAGATACTAGACCATTCTAATTTAACAATAAATTAAAAAAAAGCTCACTTTTGATATACTATTCAACATAATTTGTATATGAAAAGATAATTAAATGGACATGCATGTTGATAAAAGTACTGTAATTTTTGGTATACTACTATTCAACATACTTTGAATATCAAAGAAAATTAATTATTGTAACTCTAGGTTCTAGAGAGATTCTATCTGTCTTTCTATTGACTTTGACTTGTTAGATTAGAAATGAAGAGGATTCAAATGCACCATAATTTTTGTTTTCCAATATGTTTTATATTTTATATTTCTATTTTTAAAATATGAACAGTTGATTCGAACTGCTCAACATGATCTTCATAATAAAATATACTTGGAGACCAAATGTTATATTTTTTAGATTTTTTGTTTACTATTTTTTTAGATAGGTACAAAATCACTATTTAATTTAAGGAGATTTTAGACCATCCGATAAAGTGATATTATACCTATGTAAAAAAATAGTAAATAAATTCTAAAAAAAATATAAAATTTGGTCTCCAAAAATATTTTATTATGAAGATCATATTGAGTAGTTCGGATTGATTGTTCGGACATTAAAAACAGAGATAAAAAAAAAAAGTAGAGCATATTAGAGTACAAAATTATGGTGCATTTGAACTCTCATTAGAAATTCATCCTAATTTATTAGGAGAGACTAGACCACTTTAAATTAGTAATAAATTCACAAAGGTCATTTTTGGTATAAGACTCTTTCTAACAGAGCTTAGCATATATGTATTAGTTATTAGAATGCCTGTTTGGTTTCAATTAATCAATTGAAGAACATAATTAAATTTCCCACAGTTTAAAAACATAAAAAAAAAATTACATGTTAGGATTGTATCATATTACTAGTATCCGTAGAAAATTTAATTTTATCCCGCTAAATTAATCATTGATGATTCTTGATTAATTATACCTAGTTAATTACTTGATATTATCCTGCAAAATGAAAAAAAAAAAAAAATAGAGCATATATACATGCCCTTTTAATTAAATAGGTTAATTACAACGAGAATCATAAGGCAAATTTTTTTGTTGGGACATATATATCATGTGCTTATATTTTAAAGTATAATTACATGCATTATCTGGTCATTCATTCATATTCAACGGATAATTAGAAAATTCGGAATTTGGATAAGTACAAGGTACCTATATATACTTTTATAATTCTTGAGCTAAGTCAATTCCAATTGCTTGAAATAAGAGAATCTAATGATTTCCCAGGTTAATTGAAATATTATATATATACACAAACGTGTAAAATCCGAGTAACCTAAGCTCCAAGCCACGCGAAAGAAATTTAAATTCAACAATTCAATATTCAAAATTTCAAAATTCAAATATTTGGCCGGTTGACCATCTCCATGGATTACGTACATACTAGTTTGACCCTTCACTTGTTCATCTTATGCAGAAACATTTTTTTAGAAATATATTAAATAAATTTTATATGAGGAACAATATAGAATAGATGGAAAAAGATGAGTAGAATTATGGTCCTCATAAGTTTACCAAGTTCTTTTGTGAACTCAACTCCAAAATCTATCGGATGAACTTCAAATGATGAATCCAAACTGTTGAAATTCTTCTATCTTATGAGTGATGAGTCTAATACATGTAAAAATTTTAATATTTGAAATTAAATTTGTATAGAGTCAAGTGGTCAAAAGGCTTCCAAAAAATAAATACATTATAAAATTAATTTATAAATCTTCTAATTTTGACCACTTGACTTTATACTAAATTAATTCGAAACTTTGAAATTTTCACATGTAAACGCATCACTCGTAAGATAGAAGCATTTCAACAGTTTGAATTCGTCATTTGAAGTTAATCTGATAAATTTTTAGAATTGAGTTCACAAGAAAACTTGGTGGACTTAGGTCCACCTTAGTACTACTCGAAAAAGATATATATGATTGGTAATTAATATTCTGTTAGCTCCGTGATTCTTTCTTATATATTATTCCAATTCCAACGTTTGATATTTGTTGAGATTCGCTCTTGAAAAGTTCTTTTCTTAATATTCGTGCATAGAAAAATGTGAACGGTTGAAATTGGAATAATAGGATTTTGTTATTCCCCTGAGAATAACAGCAGATTTTATTTCATTGAAAGGTCTTTGTAAAGTGCATAGCTGTTTCCAGAAAAATTCGATGCATGTATTCTGTTCTTTTGCATATTACCCCTACCTATCTCCATTATTTATTTCAGAACAGTTCATTGAAATTCTAGTAATTATACATGAACATACCCAATTTTGATTTCAGACGGTAACTTTTTATTTTTATTTTTATTTTTATTTTTTTTATAGAAGTTAGAGATCCAGCTATTCAATTATTTAATATTTAAAAATTGATAAACATATTCATAAGTTATCTGGAAATTTCATAATCAATTTATAAGTAACAATATAGGAGGTGAATTAAATTAAAATTATTGTACTGTACAAGAACATGTTTTAAATATAAAATAACTCTAATAATTTAGATGCCCATTTCGTCATCATCTGCTACATTATAAAAACCGGAAAAAAAAAAAATCAATCAAGTTATTAATTTGGCAAGTAGCTAATTCATCTTCAAGAATTATGTAACTGTTATATATATATATCATGTTGATTGTTTTTTGTGGTGTATTATATGATTTATTCTATATATCACATTTGTATGTTATATTTTATATTAATAATAGGCATACAAAAAATAATATAGTTGCCATGAATTATGTTATAATAGAAAATTAGATTAAATTAACATGAAATTATGCATATTAATTATAGTAGGGGTGGAAACGGAGCGAATAGTGGTAAAAACATATTCATATTTTTTTTTAATTTTCCGGATACAAATACAGATCGGATATTAGACAGATATAGGTACGGATACGAATCGGATCGGAAACTTACTAAAAAATATATAAAAATATTAATAAAAAGGCTAAAATATATTATAATGGTAAATTACATAATTTTTCGGAAACTAATTATAATAGTGAATTATATAATTTGTTTGATAATATATACTATACTATATGTTATATATCTACTATTCGGATACGGATAATTAAAATATAAAATCATATATGTATTCATACTGATATTTCTACATTTAATTTTTCGAATATAGATCGAATACAAATCAAATATAATTATCCACATCATTTTCACCCCTAATTATACGTCTTGACTCTCTTAAGTGATCACGAGTGGCCTATATAAATGTCATTATTAACAAAATGGAGTATTAAATACGATCGATGACCATGAGATCACTTAAGACCCCCCCAAAGAAAAATAATTACCACCAACTAACAATTAAGTATAACCAATAACTTTTAACTCCGTTAATACGAGGGGACAACTTTTCAAAAGAAAAAAAAAAACAGAGGTTACTAAGTTTACTAAAAAAACATATTTGAAAACCTGCTCTATATTATATATATAAACCTCTTTAATTTCCAAACCCGCCTCCCCCCCCACAAAAAAAAAACAAGTTAAACATGTCTCCAAGTCCAAGAACATTTGCTAGGAGTAGGTGGTCATCAAAGAACCAACTCAAGACCCAGAAGCCATGGCTGCTTTTCATATCTATCACCTTCCTCCTCTCCATGTTGACCTTGGACCTCGCCTCCTTTGTACTCCGACACGCCAACAACCTCGGCCGTAGCTGTTTGCCACCACTGGTGGCTTACACTTCGGTAGTACCTCCGAGGATGGCGATTGTTAGTTTGTCAAATCAGGTGCAGGATGTTGTGTGGAAGAACAAAAAAGCGTACACGAAAAAAAAGGGGTATCATTTTATTGATGCAAGTTGGATGGTTGATCAGAGCCGACCACCGAGCTGGAGCAAGATCCTCGCCGTCAAGTCGGCCTTGCGGGATCATGATTGGGTGTTTTGGAATGATGCAGTAAGTTCTTGTTTGATCATGCATGCAATTTTATGATCATTTGAAGAAGAATAAGAGTAAATTTAATTAACACTGATAATTTGCAATTTTATTGAATATTGTTATGTTTGGAATGCTACTGATATATATATAATTTGTTTTATTTATTATGCTTTTTGGTTTATTAATAAGTGTTACTCACGGTAACAAACTAGCTATGAATTTCCTTTTTTGGCGTTTATTATGAGACGATTTATAACTATATATTAATTGTTTGGTTACAAATGGTCTATTTTGTTTTCTCTCTCAAATTAAAATAATATATATAGAGAGAGGGGATGACTAATATTAAAACGTTTATTTCTAAACCATAGGATAAATATTTGAATTTTTATATTTTTAAAGTCTAAACAGTCGATCCAAATTGTTCAACATTAAATCTACATTAAAATGTGCTTGGAGATCAAATTTTACATTTTTTATAATTTTTTTAATATTTATTAAGTCTTTTAACATGTTTTTTAAGATCCAGAAAATTTTCCACTATTTATTAAAACCAGTGATTTTAAAACTGGTTTAATAAATAGTAAAAAAAAAATCACAAAAAATGTGAAATTTGGTCTCCAAGCACATTTTAATATAGAGATCATATCTTATAGTTTGGATCGACCGTTTGAATTTTAAAAATTAGAAAACTAATTGGTTGCACCACGGTCCTGGAACAAACATTTTGATATTAGCCAACCTCCCACTATATGTATATATTGGCATACATTTTTATAGTGTCACGTGTAAGAAATTGAACTATTTTATCTCTCAAATTGACAATTAAAAAACTAAATATTTTTGTATATATTGTTATTTCTTAATAAAGAATAACATGAGAATTTACAAATTTAAAATGAGTTTTGATTGAAAAGATAATAAGAAATTAAATTTGTGAGTTTTTAAAATTTAGAAGGGTAAGTATGATATTACAAACTTCAGAATTTCAAATTTTTGGAAGGATATACATGAAATTAACCCTGAATATAATAGGACCTAACATTATTTTCCCCTTATTTGTGCAGGATACCTTGGTGACAAATCCGGAGATATACCTTGTAAGTTACCTACTTACCTCTATCAATTATTATAACAGGGGGTACATTTTATGGTTTGCTACGTTCGGATTTTCTGTGGCAAATCATATACAGTCCAACCAAAAAGAGTCGACTCATTTAATATAATTAAACAAAAATTAGGATTTATCGCAGTTTATGCCCTATGTTCCAAAAAATTCAATGTTGGTTTATTTGTACTAATTGTTGAACTATTGTCCATAACAGTATTGTAAAAAAAGGCCATTTAGACCGATTAATCAGCTGAATAGTCGTTAGCGATGATCAAATCATTACGGATTTTTCCGATTAATCGGATAATTATTTCCGATTAATCGGATAATTATTTCCAATTAATCTGCCAATTATTTTCAATTATTTCCGATTAATCACTTGACAGTGCCCTATCCATCTGACGAGCGCATACTACAGTGGTCCATATTGCTAATTACTTTTCAATTTTTACTGTAACAACACTGAAAATTGAGTCAATATATTTTATTCCAAGAGTAGCATACATTGCTCCATCAATTATATATTATAACCGGGGATGTATTAATCTGGGGAAAGAGACATGCACCAGGGGACGTGTTAATCGGTGTATCAACAACAGGGGTTATGCTATATGGTTAGCTACACCTACGGATTTTCTGTGGCAAATCATATACAGTCCAACCAAAAAGGGTCGACTCATTTCAAAATTTTGGTCAAATGTTTGCTTATTTGTATAATTTGTTGAACTATATATCTGTCCATAGTGCTAGATTTTATTACAGAGTAGCAAACGTTCATGGGTCTTATTAAATGAAGCATCTATATATGCATCTGATTGTATTTATTACACATATTGACATATAACTAATCTTGGCAATTAATTAGCAAGACAAAATGTTGGTGTGTACGTAGGATTTGAATTGACATTTCAATTCAATTCAATTGGATAAACTGAACAATTAAGAGTCGTGTTTGAATAAAATTAGGTAACCTTATATGTTCACAATATTTGAAGTTAGATTTCCAAGATGACCTTTTTTTTAAAGGAATAGTCTTTGAATTTAAAAAATTGTGCAGCACATATCAGCTGTTTTTTTCTTGTTCATTCAGTATATAATATATTCATTGTTGCCATGTTTTTCCCGGAAATATATGAAACATATATATTTTTTTTTTTGTGAAATATCGATGACCTATGTTATTTGGTGTTAATTTATTTTTTTATAATTGTAGGAGAATATTCTTGTTGCATTAATTGGGCATAATGATTTCAATTCAACACCAGATCTCATTCTCACTGCAGATTATAATGGAGTGAATGCAGGTAATCTCTTATTTATTTGTCAATAAATTATGTAATGTACTTGAAATTTTGAATTTTAAGATTTTGAAGGGGTAAAATGTAAGTTTTTACTCCTTAATTCTTTTTGAACCAATTTTTTTTATGTGATATTTAATTATGAGATAATTGATTTGATTTCGTTTCCCTAAAATTAAACAAAAATAAGAAATCATGTATTTTCTGAAAAGCCCTCTTTTCAAATTAAATTTCTCACAAAGTTTATTGATTAAAATTTTTCTTTTTCGCGCAGGCGTCTTCTTTGTACGAAAATCAGAATGGAGTGAGCGTTTTTTGGACACATGGTGGAACCAGACATCATTTGTGCAGTTCGGATCGACTAAGAGTGGTGACAATGCTGCCCTGATGTACCTAATAGATAGCCTTCCCAAAGAGGAATCACAAGTTCATGTCCGAATTTCGCCGATGCAGTGTCTATTCAACTCGTACCCGTGGTTCCCGTCAAAGAAGTCGGTATACCGACTCTTGTTATCTCCTTGGACTACTTGGCAAGGTGAGCCCTGTTACCTCTGTTTGTACAATTAATTACTATGTCAAATGAAAACCTTTTCTCTGAAAGAGAAAATGGTTGCTTCAATTCAACAATGAAAAACAAAAATATTAGAATATTAACCTCAAAATATTGTATTATAACAGGGGCCTATTCTGATGGAGATTTTATGGTGCACCTTGCTGGCTTACAAAACAAGAAAAAATGGGTGTCAAGAATAATTGAAGACATGAGAATACCAAAAAGAAAAATGTTTTTCAATGTATACTGAACCTACTTCTTTATACAGCAATTTAAAAAAGAAAAAGAAATTTATGGTTAAATATGAAACCCCTAGGAACAAGTTTATTTTTAATGAATAAAACAGAGCACATTTAGGTGAGAAGATACAATTATTGTTTTTTTTTCTTACAATATTAATTGAACAGTTGTAGACAAAAATGTGAAAAGCTAGACAACTGTATAGAATACATTTTTTGTTAAGCTCATAAATTTAGTGGAGCTCATTGAAGTTTAGATCACTTGTGTAATTTGTCATTAGAATATTTTAACAGAGCCTCTGTATAGACCCTATGTTAATCATTTTCAAGGCTTTTAGAATTTTATTATAGGAGTCAGACTATGATAATATACATATTATGTATGGATCGATCCATACTATGGCTCTATGTTTTATTTTCAAAGTTCAAAAGTTGATTCAAAGTTTCCAACAATTAAAACATAATCTCTTTATGAAAATGTTGATTATTAATTTTATTTCTCTTACATAGAAGAGGAGTACTACAATACATGCATCTCTCATATTCAATCTACTCATGAATGCCTACAGCTTATTTATACAAGATCAATGTCGGTTAGACATTTCTAGTTATTTCTTTACCGACTTTGATTTACAATAGTATGGACTTGATTATTATAGAAGCATCTAGCGACTTCCAAATTTACTGACTATATATGTCGGTTAGAATATTGGACTTGGACCTTACTATGGTGCTGTTACTTCAACAGAAAATATACTTGGAGACAAGATATTAGATTTTTTTTAGATTTTTTTAACTATTTTAGATAGATAGAAAATCATTATTATTTGGATGGTCCAAAATTTTTAAATCAAATAATTCTCTATTTGTCTAAAAAATAGTAAAAATAAAAAATAAAAAATCTAAAGAAATGTAAAAATTTGGATATGAGGGTCATATTTTCATATAGTGATCACATTTTCATATGAGGGTCATATTTAAGTTTAAAAATTTGGATCGGTTGTTTGAAAGATATGGATTCACAACAAGAATCAAGGTGTAATATGCATATTAACGAATTTATAATTAATTTAGGAAAAAAAAATTTATTCAAATGCAAACAATGCTATTGTTTGGTTTTTGCGCAGTGCAAAGCTTAGGTCCGATGGGGAGTCACTTTTGAGGCCAACAAGTACGACAGCTGTCGGATGCACTTTAGGATTCGTGCACACCCTGCACTGAAATTTGTGTGCACGAATCTTAAAATGCATGGGACGGCTTCCGTACCCGTTGAATTCAAAAATGACTCCAACGCCCATCCAACCCAAGCTGCTCTCTTTTGCTGAAAAGCAACTCTACCACAACATTGATACGGTGGAAATCGCATCCTCTGCGGAGTTTTTACCTGCGGAGCTGTGCGGTTTTTTTAATCTAGTCCGTTCGTTTTTGATCGGACGGACGAAATAAAATTTTGGTACGAATTTTAAAGCAAAATTAATACTGCCTCCTCCATCATCCGAGCACTCACCGGCTGAGATTAAATCTGGATCGTCCAATCAGCTCCGCAGGAGAAAAACTCCGCAGAGGATACTGGTCCTGATACAGTGGAAGATGGAATGATATTTTTTACCAAACTCCTCAAAAAATAAAAATAAAAATAAAAAAAGCAGGGATATTAGGTGGAGCGAACTCAAGAGCCAAGTGCTAAGTGCTACCTACAAATTAAGTCAACGTCTCATGAAGTCCGGATTAGAGTCGAAAAAACGTGCTGTGGCGTCATTCCAACGCTGTGATTTTAATCTCGTGACATATCGTATCATGATCAAAATGTCAAGGAATGGTTACGGCACAAAAATGGTCACCCCACTGAGCCACGACATAGTTATAATTACACGTGACTCGTGACCACGTGCCGTGGCTAGATCTTTCGCGTGACGTGCCGTACCGTGTCATGACATGCCAAATTTTCTAAAGATGGTTATGGTACACAAATGATCACGGCATGGAACACGTGAGTCACAGTATGTAACTGACGCGTGTACCATGCCGTTTCATGTTGAAGCCGACTCCACCGTACTATTTTTCACACTAGTCCGGATTCTCTATTTAAAATTCTCTGATGTATTTCGTAACAAATATAATGACTTTTTTTTTGGTTATCTAACAATGACTATGAAAATATTACAAAATTATGACAAAGGATTATATGCAATTACTATACTTACAAAATGTAAATGAAAAATCTGATAGGTTCAGATGTGAAATGAATTTGAACAATTAAATTTTGCCCTTTTATACTATTAAAATATAATATATTTATTTTAGTACGTAAAATTGGGATCAAGCCGTATAACTAATTTAATAATCATAAAGAATCTTCCATCAAAATTTCGAACATGTAAACTTCTTCATAAAGCATTGTCTTTGTTACTTAATCAAAAGCTTCAAGTTTTCATAATATTAGAATATCAGTTGATCTGCAAGTTCAAATTTATGATATCAACTAGATAAAAAACCTCACATTGCTTCGGCAAAATAAATAAATTTATTTATATTTATTTGTAATTTATAATGTTATTAATTTCATAATTTTTTCATCAAAATTCTTCATCTTTTAAAATATTGCAGTGTTTATTTTTTTTTTAAAATCCATTTTGAATTATGATTCATTTTTATATTTTTAATGATATGGGTTTAGATAAAACTTAATTCTTGCTTTTTTACAAATTTACTTCTTAACTTTTTAAAAAGTTAAAAATCCATTGACAGACAAGAATTGTGGATAGAAGAAATCTGAAAACTTGAATTATTCCTTCGCCATTATTATAATTTTTTAAATGTTGCACTTTTAATTGGGCCTTGAGCCCTTGATATTATGAAACCCAGGCCTCTATTTTTTATTGGGCCTGTTCTTGAAGTTGATATGCTATATATTGTCACATTTGTTAAAGCTCAGCATTCTTAGAAATTAGAAATGGAGATGACCAGTTCGTCGGAGAGAGAGGCGGAGTACCACAGCACCGACTTCGACTGGGAACAACTCAGACAAGAGATCGAAAACCTTCCTTCATTCTCCTATCACCTCTCGCCTCACACCGCTGCCTCCTCCACTTCTGATTCTGATTCTTCACTTGTTGAGGCCGATTCCTGGAGGCGCTTCCACCGCCGCCACTCTACCGCTCGTTTTTTCAAGGTACCATTTTAGCAATGAAGAAATTTTCAGGTTAGTTTATTACCAGTAGATGGTAAAGATATGAGTACCTCTTGACATAATCTAGTAACTACAGGAAAGAAGGTACCTTTTAAAGGAATTTCCTGAATTGTTGAGCTGTCATGACTCGGCGAAGGTTATAGAGGTCGGATGCGGGAATGGAAGCACTGTTCTTCCCATCTTACGGTGAAATTCTCACTTTTGCCAACTTTACATATACTGAACCTGTTACCAGTTTTTCTTTGTTTCAACCATAAAAAAAAAAAAAAAAAAAAAAAATTTGGTGTGGTGGATCAAACATTGATTTTGTTCTCATATTGGATTGCAATACAGAGTGGGTTGAGTTGGCAAATGTCTGCCAGACAAATCCAGTTTCCTCATATCTTATTTTTTGGTTGAAAGAACTTCTCCAAAAAAAAAAAGAGAAAAAGAAGTTCATTGTTAAGCTGTCCTTTGGACCAAACAAGTCAAAATTTTAAAAATACACCAAATTTTCCTTAAAATTTTGGAAAAGATAACAATCAAGTTGGTCACTCAACATTGACTTTTCGCCAGGTTTTCCGATATATTCTGCCCAATTCCATGGGGCCAAACAGCACCATAAAGGACTAATTTGGTTCTTTGAGAGAAGTTCAAAGGCTATTTAGTTCTTGTTTGAAAGTGTAAAGTTTTGAGACCAACTTATTTCGGTAGGAGTCCATTAACCAATTGGGTACAAACAGAAATTTGGGGACATTGTCTTTTTTTTTTTCTAGTGAGAAAATTGAAGTACCAACGTTGAATTTTTCCCTTATTTTCTGTGTTTTAAGTTGGAATTTGGATATTAATTATGTTTTGAAAGCTCTAAATACAGACTCCAAAGTAAATGTTCATATAAGTAACTAGTCTTAATACTTTGTAGTATATATTACCTTTCGTGCAGAGCAAGAGAAAGCATTGTAGTGTATGCTTGTGATTGTAGTGAAGAAATTCTAGAGAAGGCAAAGGAGATTGTGTTCACTGCCAAGAGCATCACTCAAAAGGATAGATTTATTCCATTTGTTTTGGATTTTAGTAACAACGAATTTCCAGAATGGCTATTCTGCACTTCTTGTCAGAATTCTTCAAGTGCTAAGAGTACCAGCTCAGGTACCAAACTTTGTGTTTTTGTATGTGGTTATTTTCTTACTGCTCATCCAGTGAGCAAAGAATGGTGGAATAGTTCTCGAACAGGATTGGAATTAAATCTAATTGTGGAAAGTGGAATTGAAAATTTGCAGTCAAACCCCTTCTTTTTTGCATTTCAGTCATTACAAGACTTTAGTGCTTTGTCATGTAGAGCCAATGTAGACAAATTTGAAACAAGAAATGTAAAATTTTAACTTGCTTTTAACATGTATAATTCTCTTAAATCCCTTCTCTTCCTTGCATCTTAGAAAATAGCCATGAAACTGAAGAACATATAAATTCATCTATCTTGGAAGGAAACAGATGTTGTGTTGGCGGTGTTGATTTTGTTACCTTGGTATGGATTCGCTCTCTTTCCTTGATTTCAGATTATTTTTCCCCATTTGATATACATAAACTCGTCTTAACACATTCTTTATTTTAATTTATTTCTATCAGATATTCACCTTATCAGCAGTACCATTCGACAAGATGCCCTCTGTTATACAAAAATGTGCCTCTGTTTTAAAGCCTGGTGGTCTGATTTTATTTAGAGACTATGGTAACCCCCCCCCCCCCCCAACAGTCTCTCTCTCTCTCTCTCTCTCTCACGCGGATGTGCGTGCACACACGCACAACTTATTTGCGATTAATTTTTATTTTTTTTCAGGAGTGTATGATATGACAATGCTGAGATTTCCACCAGAACAAAAATTGGGATTTAGAGAATATATCCGGTCAGATGGAACACTCTCCTATTTCTTTTCATTAGATGTTACAAGAGACCTCTTTTGTGAAGCTGGGTTCAGCAAGGTATTAAGCTTTATAAATGTTACCAGTAAATGCTTTGATTGAGTGCAATGCATCAGATATTGGATATAGGGGTTGTTGTCGAGTTAAACAGAGTTGATGTTTTCTTGACAATTGTTTCTTTTTGTGATTTTTAACCAAAACACCACCTGCCTCTTTAGGTCAAGACAATGTAGCATGACAGTAATTTTTTTGCTAAATTTAAATTTTGTCTCTAAAATAGCACTAGAGGCATTATACAATTTCTCTCTTTTACTCAATAGATAGAGCTTGAATATTGCTGTGTGAGGTCCGTCAATCGCCGCACTGGGAAGGAGATGCGGAGAGTCTGGGTGCATGGTAAGTTTCAAAAGCCTGTACTTTAATATTTACATAATTTGCTGTGAGTTAGCATTTTTTGTATTATTCTTTTCTTTGTTTTATTGTTTGAATTTGATTGTGTGACATTCTTTTTAGAAAAAAAGAATTAACAATATATTAATGGAAGAATTGTTACATTACATAATCATTGGATGCCAGCCATTGAACTCAGTCGCACCTTTTTTGCACCCGAAACCCCACCCCCCCCCGCCCCAATCCTTTGTGAGCATCCGCTCCGACTATCTGATGGTTTGATCGATTAGAATGATACTAGATTAACAGTTCATGTTCTCGTTTGGTCTCATAACTGTGCTATCAAATTGTTTGGAAACATAAGAGCTGTGAAGTGCATTTTTCTTAAATCAAACAGCTATGAAGAACCGTAATTAAAACAAAAAATTATATTGTAAACATGGATGTTTTTCATTTATCCTACACTGGCCTGTAAAGTTTGAATCAAAATAAATGATTTAGAGTACAGTTTTACTCTTATGAAATGAAATTTTGTAATCGCTATAAAAACAATAGATTCAGTGTAATGAACGCCATGCTACTATCCATTATGACTTGATATTTTGTAGTATGAGAGTTAATGATGTAAATATGTAACGCACTTGCATGAATGAAGATTTACAGTAAAGTTAATTTTGTCATAACAGAAACAAATCTAGTTGTTACTGTTATATATCTTTAATAAACATGTCGCTCTCTCCCGTTTTCGTGTGGTTAGCAATCATACGAAAATTACTTTTTTAATAAAACATATCAATTTGTAAATCATCAGATGAAAAATAATTTTTGCCCCTGATGGAATGCTGCTAAGCTTGCTAACCATACGAAAACTTGATTTATTTGTATTGTAGCTAGCATGTGAGTAATATTCAGCATTGTGCTTGGGCAGATGATACTGGTAATTTTGCAACCTACCATTTACTATTGTGTACGTTGCTACACATATGGACGCCCAATTGAGCAAAACGCGCAAAGCCTAAATGAAAAGGACAATCCGTTCTCCAAATCAATGCATCAGGTGGCTGAAAATCCATCAGTTTTCTTGTTCACAATAAGCATCTGAGGCGGATTCATGCCAGTGCCTTGATCACTTGCAGCCATGGAAACAGTACGTAAGAGGAAAAAAAAAATGAAATTGTGTAACAACGGGTTCTCGTTCACTATCTTGCAGTAAAACCATGAGACAAACAAAATCTAAACAACGAAACCTAGCTACATATAATAGACCCTCATATATACAACACGACTAAAAACCAAACAAGCTAATAATTGTTCTGAATCATCTTCATTGCTGACTTGACTAACAGCCTAACCAGCTTCAATGTCAATGTGAAATTTTCATTCAGAAACACTTGATGTGGTAAAGATGGAAGCTCCATTTCCATATCTGAGTAAGAAATGACAGTTTATTTTTCAAATTAAGGAATTTAAAGGGTTTTACAAGTCACATTCTAAATTAAAGTGAGGATAAGGACATTACTCGTTCCTGTTCACTATGTCTATTGCCTCTTCTAAGATTTCAGCCTATTATCATGTGACGGTATATGCAATACTAGCATCGGGTTCTTTAAACGGAAACCTGCAACTGGATCTTCGGAGGTTGATTTCCACTTCATCCAGCCTTGAACATGTATTTACTGTCACTGGTACGAACTAGTACCAATTGGTACCAGCTTAAAAATTTAGGTAATTTTTAGCATATTCAGTAAAAATAATCAAGACTCTTATCAAATACAAAAGAAATTTTCAAATTAGAGGGTCTCATCTCGAATTCATAAAATTTTCAAATCAGAGAGAGAGATGCTGCAGCCCCTGCCAAATTTTCAAATCACAAAAAAAAGGAGTTAGTTTTCTGTGGAAGGGTGCTGGGGAAGTCAGAGGAGGCGCGGAGGGGTGCTGGTCAAAGAGAGAAGACGGAGAGAGGTGAATTGGAGGTAAACTGGAGACGATATAGAGAAACTTTTTTTTGCTGAAAGTTCTTTTAATCCAGTCCATCCATCAAAATGGTTGATGAACGGTTTAGAATTGGAGGTTCAATGGAGGCAGCAGAACCCTCCTCATAGCTATTATATCTACAATAATACCTAATAAAGTTTGAATATTTTAGATTATAAGAAATCAATGTAATAAAATACTCTTAAATTATTTAAATCTCTGTTTAAGTTAATAACAAAGTTGCTAAGGCAGCGTTATTTAATCTAGTTACCTAAGGTATACATAGATACTTGACATATAACACATTCTTATTTATGTTCTTTTTTTTTTGTGATTTAATCAAAGCAAACTAATTTTCTCTGAAATGGCTGACAGCTCTATGCTACATGAATCAACATGAGAGACAGAGACCTCGTCTGGCGAGCCTGTTGTGAAAGTTCTCGGCGGCATCTCCAAGCTATCTGCTTCACACTGTAACATCTCTATCACTCTGCTCATGGAGGGTCGGTTAGATGCCCTCATTTGAATGCACCACAAGGCAACCTTATATAGAGTTCCTTCTATTTCTCCAAATTGTGCAACACTATTGTGCAAGTTATAATTAAGTGTCTCATCTGCAAGTTTCATCTGGTCATAGATCCATGACGGATAATAGACTTGGCTCGAGCTCTCTGCATGATTATTGACATTTCTTCTTCCGCTCGCCATCTCCATTAGTAGCATTCCAAAACTATAAACATCTGCCTTGTATGATACCACACCAAAGGCTCTAGATATTAGCTCAGGAGCTATATATCCTATTGTACCACGTGCCGTGCTGAGTGTTACCAAGTTATATTCTCTAGAGTATAATTTGGCAAGTCCAAAGTCGGAAATATATGGGGTCAAGTCATGATCCAATAGGATATTGTGAGGCTTTATGTCGAAGTGCAGTATCTGCATTTGACAACCGCGATGAAGGTAGTCTATACCTCGTGCAATACCTAGGGCTATCTCTCTTCTTTTCTCCATTGAAAAAAGATTATTACTTGAAGAGAAGATATACTTGTCCAGTGAGCCATTTGGCATATAAGGATACACCAGTGCCCGCTTTGAGCCCTCCGAGCAAAACCCAATAAGATGAACAATGTTTGCATGGTGAATGCTACCGATTGTGGCCACTTCGCTGATGAAATCATCACCGTCACCCAATGAATTTGTCAATATTTTGACAGCGACATGACATCCATTGAAGAGTTTACCTTTGTAAACTGATCCAAATCCACCTTGCCCAAGCTTTTCTCTAAAGTGGTATGTCATTATAGAGATCTCTATAAAATCATACCGTCTAACAGCAAGCATCTCATGTTTTCGCAAAAACTTTTCGACGGAGTTGATTGATAGAGAAACTCGCTTGTACTTATGAAGAAGAAATGAAAATACTGCCAGTGGGACTAATGTGACTCTTAGTACTGCAAAAAAGTTTAAAATAAGGTCATGGATAATTGAAATGAAGTGGACTCAAAGAGAGCGATGATTGAAATAAAACAAGCGACTATTAACTTGTTTTTATGCCTCTAAAACAAAACTTCTAAACACAAAAAACTGTAAAAATATGATTAAATTATAAAATAATTATGAAATTACATATGTCTCATTCTATCCTACATCATGGCTCCATCCATTGAAGTCAGCCACGTTTAATTGTGTAACTGGTTGTTTTGAGCAATGCACTAAAAATTGATCCCATTTGGTCCTTATTAAGACTATGAATGTGCTTAATTTGGTCGCCTGTTATTTTTCCCTTGTTTTTTTTTTCTCACAGAAGAGAGCGTGAAAATTAATTGACTGTAAATTTGGGCCAAAAGCTTTTAATAATACCAACTGATCAATGCCAAACACTGGACTACAATCACTAACACAGTTTCAAATTGAGTAGCAATCAAAGGAGATTTCCATGTGTGTCTATTTTGGGAAGAGGGGATATATTTAGAAAGGTTGCTTACCTAATAAAAGGAGAAGAATGTCCGAAAGAGCAAGCAATACGAGCATGAAACCAAAAACCACACGTGAATTAGAATTAGGATACATTTCGCTTCCTTGCGTGTTATAAATGCATTTCAAAAATGATGGCTGAACGTAAAGAAACTCAAAGAACTGGTAGCCAGTAGTTGAATAATAGACTGTGACAGTGCCAGTAGTTGAAGCAGTTGAAAAATCAACTGTTTGATGCTCAAACTTTCTGCATTAACAACAAACAAAATTTGGAAGAGAGGATTAAATGCTGATTACTTTCTTAGGTGATTATCAACTAAGTGTTTATCAATGACAATTCAAATGGTGTCTACAATGCAATCAATATATAGATGTTAACAAACATGCAATAAAAGAAGGTATAAACTTTTTTCAGCAAGAATGTTAAAATTAATCGACATGTTGTGAGAAGGAGAAGATTTATATTTGGCTTCCGTACATGTTTAGAAAACTAGGAATCGACATGCTTGTTGTGTATATGTGAAATTAATAGGTATCAGGTGAAATAGATCGCAAACTCTCCAAAGTGATATGCTTTTAATTTGTTCCAAGAATATAAGAAAAAAATATTGTTTAAAATTGTTAAAAAAATAATTTCACTTGTATAATAACCTAGTGTAATAAAATACAAGCAAACAAAAATAATCAAAAAGCCTGATGGAATTAATTATTACCAATTGCATATAAAATACACATAATATTAATTACACATAATATTAATTTGCATTTAAGCTATAAAACAGGTAAAATTAATTACATTGTTATAACTTATAACCGGACCTTAGCTGAAACAGCATAATTCAAAACCATGTTTGAATCCACGACCATTTAATTAAATGAGTCTATCTTAATATCTGAATATTTTAGAGAAAAGATATAGATAATTTTGTTTACATTTTGGAAAGAGTCCAGCAATCTTGCAAACGAGGGCACCTCTCATCAATACTGCCCTGATCCCAGCTTACCAGAAATCCCTGTGTCAGCATCTGCATAATTTCAACACCATCAGTATGGTTCCAACGCATTTGCACCTCAGAATTGGCTGCTGTGCTTCCTACATACCTACATGACTTGGGGGTGCTTTCTACCTCAGCATAGTTATTATTTACTGCATAAATTCTTGAACGAGACCCGCCATCCATACAATCGATTAGCTTGTACATCGAGTCGTCTACTTCTTCCGTACAATTGAAGAAGAAGATATAACTACCATCATATGAAGTGAGGTACCAAGTAAATACATTAGAGCCCCAAGAAAATGTCTTGCTTGGTAAATGGCAACCCCCTAATATTGCCAACTCAGGATCAAAAACCCTAAGTGTCTTGTTTTTGATTGACACATCTTTTACAAGATACTTGGTGGCCCCAATGTATAACACAGTGTCGTTGCCATCACACTGCAACTCATAGGCCTTCAACTTGCATGTTCCAGGAAGATGATAAGGATATGAGATGTCACGATCACGAAGGTTTCCACATGAAGAAGATCTTGAACTACCAAATGTATTGTAAAAAAGGAAGAGAACAATGAGTAGGTTTAAGAACTTCATGCTTCTTAGTGTTTGTTATTGGTTAGCACATAAACCAGTTGCGAGCATAGAAGGCAAAAGAGTTTTCTCCGAAAATCCGGCTTGAGCAGTGGTTAATCGGCCAAGTCAAGCGAATCTGCACATATTCTAGACCGGTTCTAACGATTTGGAGCGCTTCTCTTCTAGTTGAGGCCGATTCTGCAACTTTTTTTGCATCAATTTGTGTTACGACGGATTTGGGGCGAAATCTGTGATTTTGACTGGGTCAAAATGGTGATTGGAGAAGAAGGGTTCAAATAAATTGAAAAGAACGGAGATGGGTCCCAACTTTAAATAAATTGAGAAGAAGGGTTCAAAATTTGATTTGACTTAGACTTCTTACTCTTTGATTTGACTTCTTACTCTTTAAATAAGTACCTCAGTTACCAGCATTGAGCTTCTCAATTTATATGATAAGGATGTCGGCGTTCATATCACAAGAGCATGCTAAGTAAAAAAAAAAACAATTAATTCTCATTGCTGCATCTACATGATTATTGCCTCTTTTACCATTTCACCCCCATCAAAATAAAAATAAATTACAAGTCAGTCAATCTGCGGTTGAACCGATTAACCCACCAGTCCAACCAATAAACCATTGACCATTTTAATGTGCGGTTTGGTTCTGATAACATTGGTTCAAATTGTAGCAACGGGATCCGAACCGGTAAAACGAGCTTCTAACAAAAAAAGTCCGAGTTTTCGATTCGATTCCGACCGATTCACCCAATTCGGATATCTAGTCAATAGACCGATTCCGATTTTAATGGTTTTTGGAGATGATGTATATGATAAGGAGTATCAATGAAAATGAGGTCAAATAATTATCAAATCAGAGAATTTTCCTAGCTTGATTTTGAAGTGCACATTATTTTGGATTAAAAATGAGAATTTGGATGATCAAAGTCATAAATTGTCATATTGACTATTGAGTCGAACTCTTATTAAATGCTTGATGTGACCTCTAGGGAATTGATTGGTAGAGCCACTGGTAAATAATTTCGATTAACACAAACAAACCGATAAAACCCAACTATAAAAAAGAAGAAAAAAAACAACCAAATTACAAATTAAGCGAAGAAATATTACAGTAATAATTAACTAGAGTACTAAAAACTAAAGCCTAATCACCGAATATTGATTAATAACCTGGATAAATTGCAAACAATAAAAAGCGACATGAATATTTTAACTAATTTAAAATTTCAACAAAAGAACTTTGGACAATGTTATTAATTTGCATAAAATGCAAAGTAACAGTATGGGCAAAGAGAGAACTAGCATTTAATATAGCAGCAAAATACAATATTTTTTGTGTGAAAGATCGCAGGTTCGCATGAGGGATGAGATATCCTCTGTCAATATTAAACAGTTGAGTGGCTTCACCCCCAACCTCTTCTCAAAAACTAATTAAAAAAGAAAAGAACAAAATAATGAAACAACTGTATGGGCAATGATCCTTCTTTCTAAAAGAAAAGATAATACAAAGCATCCATGTGTGACTAATACCTAGCTACCTTGACCAGAAGTAGAAACACAATATGAAGAAGGGATTACAGGGTTTGGGGGAATTTGCAAATTTTGCAAATTCTCCCCCAACATTTGAACAATTCTTATCATGGAAGGTCGATCTTCAGGACTCCATTGGATGCACCATAATGCCACAATAGCCAACTTTTTTGCAATTTCTTCATTGCCTCCCACATCAAGAACTAGACACAAGTCTTTTTGTTGAGCTAATTGCTCGTAAATCCACTCTGGGAAGTATACCTCTTCACTCTGAACGCCTCCCTCTCTTAATGGGTCGATGTTCTTTCTTCCACTTATCATCTCCAAAATCAACATACCAAAACTATAAACATCTGATTTGTAGGAGACTGCTCCGAAGTTTCTTGAGTACATTTCTGGAGCAAGATAACCCATTGTACCCCTAGCAGCACTTATGGTCAAGTAGCTCTGATCCTTGGGACAAAGCTTGGAAAGACCGAAATCGGAGATCTTTGGAACCAAATTATGGTCAAGCAAAATATTGTGGGGCTTGATATCAAAGTGAAGAATACGTTGGTCACAGCCCTGGTGTAAATATTCGATACCCTCCGCAATGCCCATAACAACTATAATCATCTCTTCCATGCTAAATTGATGTTTTCTCCATTTTGAGGAGAATATGTACTTATCTAGTGACCCATTCTCCATGAATTCATAGACAAGTGCATGCTTCGCTCCTTCGGAGCAAAATCCCAAAAGGCGAACAACATGTACATGGTGAATTCTTCCAATGGTGGCTATTTCATTTACAAATTGTTCTCCGCCCCAAGCAGATGTATGTAGCATCTTAACGGCTACTGGAATTCCAATAGGCAACACCCCCTTATAGACTGTCCCAAATGCCCCAGCACCTATTCTATTCTTGAACCTATTTGTCATCTTTTTTAGATCATCGTACGTGTATCGTGTTGAATTCATCACCCTGTAGCTTCTCAAGAAGTGTTCGATCTTCTTACGAATGGTTTTCTTTTTACTAGACTGGTGACGTACATAGAAGAAAACAAAGCCTCCCAAAAGAACAAGGCATGTTGCCCCCAGGGATACACCTAATGAAAAAAAAAACCATTAGGATTAAGCTAAATAGAATGTAATCAAATCTGATCCTTGAGCATAATAGCACGAGTAGATGAGTAATGATACCAGCTTTCAGCACCATCTTTGATTCTGAAAAAAGAAAAAGCAAAAATTTTATAAGTTATATTCAAAGCAAGTTACTTATTGTTCTTTTTGTAAACTATTTTTAAAATTAAAATGAAGAAATTAGTTAAATTGTAGCTAGCAGCCATATTATTAGCATAAAAAACTAAAAAAGCAAAGTAAATTGGCGATTTTCTTCAAACTGTTGCTTGAAGTCAAATAGTAGGGTCCAAATGGCACAGTATGGACACTTGATGTCAAACGGGAAAATTAAGAATTTAGAACTTAAGATCAAAACAAGAGGCTAGGAGCTAGTGTCGCAAATTCAGAAATATATTTTGTGTCATTTTATTTGCACTTCAAAATAATACATGGTCCAGACTCCATAAGTATAATAAATAGGATATGTCATGGGTCATAGCCAAAATGGTTGATATTCCTTAATTCGAGCTAGATTATATTTATAATTAATTAAACATTGTAAATCTCGTACTCATCGGCTGTAGCTAGAGAATAAAAGTGAAAAATTTCATCCAAATTATTATAAGAAAGGTCAACTTATAAGTTCACCTCGACAAAATGATCTTTTTGTTTTGAGGTTGTATTCACAGTGATGCCACCATTTCTTCTCACACATGCTGCAGTTGATCGACGTATCATTCCAATACAGCGCAATGACTGGTATTGCTGCAAAGTCTCTAATCATGTGTTGGAATTCAGAAGATGTTGAAGGAGCATATCCCCAATCTCGATGTGATTCTTTGGGTCCAGCAAACAAGATGCTGTTTCTAATCATGGTGCAGGTGTCAGGAAGGACAGTAGTGTCAGTATGAGCCCAGGCCAGATAGATGAAGCGGCCTTCAGACCCAAGGCACGGGACTGGACCGACTAAATACTTATTTTCTGAGAAAGAGGTGTGCACGTCCGAGCAATCAAGCAAACTGAGACCTACTGGAAAAGGAGGAATGAAGAGAGAGCCAGTTACATTGGGCCCGTCAATTTGAGACCATGAACAATTAAGGGTCCAAGAGTATGTTGTTATCCCGAGAATCGACTTTTTGTAGTCTATGGAGGTCACATTGTAATCGCCAGAAGAGGGGAGTTTTAAGACCGTGTTGTCACCTGAGCAAGAGAGAACCAGGGTGTCATAGCCACAGTACAGTGCATGGGTGTCGAGGCGGAATGGGAACCTGACAATGGGTCCGTGCTTGCTGCATCTTGAGGGGCGACAATCTTTCAAATAAGTTTGTTTTCCAAGCACCAAAATTGTACAAGTGTAATAGGAGATTAAGAGTGCAATTGCAAGTATATGCGTGAGTGGAGCCATGTGAGGGGGAAATTCTTAGCAAGTTTGGAGGGTACAGCTGTGTACATCTTTGTATCTGATTCTGTATCAAAATTAGTGTAATTAGGAAATAGTAACAGCAATATTGCATATTCTAATTTAGGAAAGGATGTAACAGCTAATTAGTAATTAGCCTATATATATATATATATAATATCATGTATAGTCTGTAACAATTCAATCAATACAAATCAATTTCTTTTTTATTTAACTTCGTATCATGGTATCAGAGAATTAAGAGTCTGCTCAATGAGCGAAAACCAAATTACCATCGATGGCGAGGCAACATCTGAGAGGTCTGGCAATACGCCAATACGGTGACAGCAATCGGAAATCTCACCGGTAAGCCCCAGTTCAATCAAGCGACCTCTAATGGCGGCCCGAGTGCTGGCGGCAGGGGGAGAGGAAAAGCTGGTGCAAAGTCGGGTGAAATCTTGCTGGTTCCTACACTCCCACCTGCGACCAGCTAAGAAAAATGAAAGAATCGGAGAAGCCCCGCACGCGGCAGCAGCGGAAAGAACCGATTTGAACAGCTCCAACTCGATAATTGAGCAAATCAGGTACTTCAAATTCAACTTAGAAAAATATTTTTTAAGTGTAACAACTAACAAGGTTGTATCCCTGTGAAAAATAAAAATAAAAAAACCTAGAGACATGTCTCTTCAATCTCAAAGCAGCTTTGACCATGTGAAAAATCTAGAAGGCACCCTTTGACTGACCTTGTGAAAAAATCATAAGCCATCCTTTGACCATGTAAAAAAATATAAACAATTGGAAAGTTATGATCAGTGCTAAAAATAGGAATAAAATAGTGGGACTAATTAGAATATGAAAAATATAATGGTGCTAACTTGTTTATATTGAGAAAGAATTAGCAAATAAGATTAGCTGATATGAGATTACTACATAGTTTGATTTTTTTTAAAATCACAGGTCTAAATTTAAATAAAGAAAATATGTATATAAATATGTTATTTTTGTTTTATTTTTATTTGATAAACATGTCATTTTATTGGTGTTTGTTATTTATTATATTTTATGAAATCAAATAGTAAAAAATCATATTATTTTGTCTTATATAGATTTTATTTTTTATTAAAATATTTTTCACACATATAATGTTTAGTCAGTTAACTCCTTCAATACTCAAAGTTGAGTTCCGCTCACTCCAAGTTTCATAATAATTGCCATGTGAATATGTGATAATACTCTTAATAAAGAGTTCTTACATTTTAAAAATTGTCACTTATAGCAAACTTCATTTATATATATATACACACACATTATGTTTTATAAAATTAGTTCTATAACGTCTCCATTCTAACAACATCTCTTCATAACATTTTTTTTGTCATTTAAAAAATTGGATTTTTGTTTTTTCATTATCCGAATCACCAATCCTTATTTATTATAAACTAAATTTTGCAACATATAATGCATATATATATATATATGAAGTTGGCTATAAGAAAAACAAGACAGACAATTGAAAGAAGCTTAAAGTACAAGGACTAATTAAGGAGAAACTTTTTCCAAGAGATGTCTTTATCAAATCACAATTTATGGGAGACTTCTTCAAAAGGAAAACAAAGAAACAACTAACAGTACCAGTTAGGTTGATCCATCTGCTTCCTTGCACTGGATTCACCTCTTCTGCCTCTGAAACACACAAGTTTTGATATTTAAAAATATAATTACATAAATAAGAAACCAAAATGAATTAAAAGAGTTGTTAATGCTTACCCAAAAACCCGTGATTTATATTAATATCCAACATTAAATAAAAAATTCCAACTATGTCCAGAGGAGCTGGAAAATTATAAAAGTGTCCAAACCGGCTAATTATTAGCTAGTTCCTATTTTTATTAGAAACTGGCCAATAATTGGCCGGTTCTTAACTTTTTTTTATTTTTTGGAAAAAAGTTTAAAAAAGTTTATTTTTTTATTGAAATATTTTATATATTTTTTCAAAAATAGATGTAATACTATATAATTTGATTTATTAGAAAGATTGCAACAAATAATCCGAATTAATATTTTTCAGGTTGGATTTTTCACGACTGTAAGAAAAATTAAAATATTTCTTGTGTGTTATTGGAAAAAAAATACTTTAAATCTGAGTTATTAATCCCGATTCAAAAGTCACTTCTGGATAAATACAGAAAATATTATGGTCCTAATACGGAAAATAATCCGGATCAATATTATTTTTAAGCACGCACTTTCATGCGTCAACTGATACAATTGTACATAAATTTCCTCTAAATTCATTTTGAGTTTGTGTTTGTCTTCTAAAAATAATATCAAATTTATGTCCTTGGCAAATGTATAGCTGGTAAATATCCAAAGAATTTACATTTTTGGAAATTATTCAAAACAGGCCTAGCGTTTCTATTATCGTATCTAAGGCCCGGCCCAATATATGTTTCTGAGAAATGTTTTAATGTGGGAAGGAGATTGAAGTAAAACGACCGTTTAGATTAGTCGGCCGATTAGTCGTTGGTGGCAATCAAATCATTATGAATTTTTCCGACTAGTCGGTCGATTATTTTTTTATTTTGACCGATTATTCTCGATTATTTTCAATTAATTGCTTAGCGGTATCATATCTGTCCGACGAGTGCATACCGTTATTTACAACCCTCCTCTGGTGTCGGTGTAGAAAATAGAGGGTCAAAATAGAGAATATATTAGCATACCTATTTCAAATAAAATTAGAGAACATGGATATCCCATAATTTAAACATATTGAAAGATCTTGCAGAAGAATAGATGCATGCAATTAAAAAATATAATGTTTTCAAATAAAAATAGAGTTTGCTACCATTATTTCAAAGTACTTTTTCCAAACCTACAATATACAACATTTCTATTATCATCTGAGGGTTGGATAAAATCAAGTGCCACCCAAAACGGCACCACTGAATTTGACTAAATTTCTACACCTTTGGGAAAAACACTACAAAATAAAAAGCACCTTTGGATATTAACATCGGAGTTAGAAAACAAGGAGGAATCAAATGTCTTTTATTTTTTGTGTTTTCCGTTATGTTTTTTTTTTTTAAATGTTAATAACTCAAAATTTTAAACATAAATATTCAAATAAAACTGTCAGATATAATCTATGTTATTTTTTGCTATGTGTTTATAAATAAATATTACATTTTAAATTTGTTTTTATGTGAATCAATAAGTTGAAAAATTAACGTCTAGAAATTATTAACATTAGGATATTTGTACAAGCTCTTAATGACAATCAAAACAAAATTCAAATGTCATATATTTTTTTTACATGTACATAGATAAAATGATGTAGATCATATCTAACAGTTTTATTTTGACTTTAAATTTTAAGTTATTAAAAAATTTAAAAATAAAGACTTAATGAAAATCCAAAAAAAAAATGAAGATATTTTATAACAAATTTATTCCATTTGAACGGGAAGGGAATAAGGCAGTGATCTTATACTTGAGGAGAGAAGAGATCACCACATTTTATAAGTTATAAAAAGTTAAATACAACATTGAGTGTCGGTTATATAATTTGTTTAAAACAAAATTGAAAATCAATTTTAATATCCATAACATTTAATTCACAACGCATGAGAGAGACATCTAAAGTAGGAGTATATATATTCTTATATGCAATAATGCAAACAAAACACTCACTTGACTTCTGCATATTATAAGTGTGCGCATAATATCAGCATGATTTGTCTCGCCTACTGCATCTATATTCTAATATTTACACTTTTTTACAGATATCCCCAAAAGAAGAAAAATTAAAATAGTGGACTTTGGAGGGCCCTTGAGCCGTCTCCATTTTTTTTCATATTTTAATATTTTATTCATAAAGTTGATTAATGAACCAATTGTTATTGGAAACCAATCAAGTTAGAAAATGGAGCATTTCTCTTGCTCAGACTATATATTTTTAATTTTTTTAATAAAAAGTAAAATGAGTACTTTATAAATTTAAAATGAGTTTTAATATAAATGTCATTAAATTGAGTAAATTTAAAACTGATATTTTTATTAATAGGAAAATAAATAAATAAATATCAACAACAGTGAATGATTTTGTCAAAATTTAAAATTTAAGAAAACCGTTATGGTTTATAACATTACCATAACATCCAAATAATTCAAATCAATTAACTGCTAATTAACAGGAAAGAAAAAATATAACGTTATGCTTCATAACGTTCCGAGATTATGAAATTGCATTTTGCATTTGTTTCCTCCTTCAATAAACACTACTAATCTCTGGAGTCTAGACGTTATTCTTCGTAACGTCCTCTCTCTCTTTTTCTTGTTTCGTTAATTAGGGATTAATTTATTTAAATGATTTGGATGTTATGGTTGGATGTTATAAAACATAATGGTTTTCTTATCTTTTGAATTTTAACATAATCGTTCACTATTGTCGATATTTTTTTTATTTTATGTTCCTATTAATAAATAGTCAGAAGTTTAAAATTGTAATATGATATTATGAACTTTAATATTAAAATTTTGAGGGGTATACATGAAATTCTCCTTTTTTTTTTTGAAGATTACACGCGAAATTCTCCTTTCAAATTTTATATTCGGGTGTCTCACCTTATCAATTATCATAAAATACATACTGCCAGACTAACAGTAACAGCTCTTGGTGTGGAGCTCCTCTGCTCTCTCTATCTGATCAATGGAGACTGAGAGCGCGCAACTCCCCCAAACCCAACCTACGGGTACAATCTTTCTCAATATATCCATTATTTTCTCCTAATTTTGCTTTTCCTTTTGAAATTTTTGTGGAATTTGGTTGTATTAAAGTTAGAAGCGGTTCTGAAAGTAATTATTCCTCTTTCCCTTTTTGCAAACTGTATTGATTTCCAAGATTACATGATGAGAATTCACTATTTCATTCTCTTCCTTGAAACATAAACAACAATTGAAAAAATTGGTTGCATACGGAAAGAATTATAAAAAAAAAATTATGTTCTATGTCTTTTATTTGATCAGTGGTGATAGAAGTAATAAGTTTACTTAACAGCATCTATTATATGAATTCAGTTTGTTCTTTATTTCTAAAAGTCGAAAACCTTAGTTTCATCGGATTGTACAAAATGCACCAAAAACCTAATTATGTGAAAAGTAAAACAAAATATTGTAATTAACCTGCCATTTATTTTATTGTGGGCTAAGACTGTGCCTCAATTTCACATTTATGAATGTGATTTGGTCATAATTTGGTTTAATTTATTCTTAGTTGCACAATTGAGGATGAATCCAGATTTTAATTCTGCTTAATGCGATTTATGTTGCACATTTGAAGGGTATATTCGGACTTTAATTGTGCTTGTCTGGGGTCAAAATTTCTTTGTTTAAATAGAAGAAAATTCTTCTCTCTTTTTTAAAATTTCTTTGATCAAACCGAACATGTGCAACAAAATCAAACTGTATAATTGATACAGAATCAGAAGTCACCATTTCAGCCCTAGAGACCCTACCAGTTGAGATTTATCTTATATTGGGTCCCTCCTAAACCATGGAATAAGGGGTTTAGGCCTCAGTTATTCCTCCAAATGAGCATTAAATAGGCTGGCCTAACTAGCTGTAAGCCTAAAGTTTGGCTGTCCTAAACTAAACCACCTCCTCAGGTGCCTTAATTTTGTGTTGTATCGTGGACCCATTGTCAGTGACTATTTGCAAATTTTGCCTCACTCTTTTTTAGACTTCAACCAAACATGAATAATTTAAGCCGGTTTTAAGTTGGAATAACCAACTTAAGCCTCCTTAACTTTAGTCCTCAACCATAATTGAGTGTTGATTTGTTAAATTAACCATTTAAAGTGACTATTATATGTATAAGCTGACTGATATCATGACCTAGTTAAATCACCTTCTAACTTCTTCTTTTTTTCTTTTCTTTTTTTCTATTTTCATCATTTTAGGTACATCTGAGGTAAGACAGGTAACAAAACCAAAAAACCCGGTATTATCTAAGGTTTTACGGATAGCCACATCAGCCCTACAGACATATCGGTCGAAGCCTACGTCACACTGGGTCCTTCTAACCCTATTTTGTGGCCTCATGCTGACGGCATTTCCGGCATCAAGCCTACTGTCACGCCTCTACTACAACAATGGAGGTCAAAGCAAGTGGATACTTTCATGGGCCGCTGTTGCAGGATGGCCGCTTACTGCAATTTTACTGATTCCAACTTATATTTTCACCAAATCACGACCGACCCCTCTTTCCTTGAAACTTGCATTCTGGTACTTTTTTAACTATTTGTTTGTAAATTAATGATGCACTTGACCTTGTTGTTACAGTAAACTCAAAAGCTGCTACCAGTAACTGAAAATGTAATTTTTAGGATCCTATGCTGGTGTTGCAACATATATAACACAATTATTTAAAATGCAGTTTTAAATATGTAAATTTCTATGCTGATTCATATATGCAGTTTGCCTAGTGGTTGAGCACCTAGTTAAGCACAGTACAGTGTATGGGGCTGCATTTTAGAACTCTGATATAACATACTACTCAAGCACAGTACAGCATTCGGTATATTTGTTTAGAGTTGCACTTACTGCCTTTTTATAGGTACATTCTTCTAGGGTTTTTGAGCGCTGCCGATAATTTAATGTATGCATGGGCGTACGCATACCTACCTGCTTCTACCGCCTCTCTCCTCGCCGCATCCTCTCTCATATTTTCGACCTTGTTCGGGTACCTTATTGTGAAAAACAAAATTTACCTCTCTACTATAAATGCAATCGTTGTTATAACAGTTGGTGTGGTCATAATAGCACTCGATTCGAACTCTGATAGATACGCAGGAATATCAGATAAACAATACATATTAGGGTTTATCTGGGACATTATTGGCTCGGCACTTCACGGTCTTATTTTCGCACTGTCAGAACTTGTTTTTATCAAAATTCTCGGTCGAAGATCCTTCCATGTCATTTTGGAGCAACAAGTCATGGTTTCCTTTGCCGCATTTGTTTTCACCTCAATTGGGTTGTTGGTAAATGATGATTTTACTGCGATGAAGGTTGAGGCGAGGAGATTTAAGCACGGTGAGGTAGCGTATGGAATGGTGATCGCATGGAGTGCCGTGACATTTCAATTGGGCGTTTTGGGTGGAACCGGTGTGCTTTTTCTAGCATCAACTGTTTTGGCCGGGGTTTTCAATGCGGTTAGGGTTCCAATAACAAGTATTGCGGCGGTGATTTGGTTTCATGACCCAATGAGCGGGTTCAAGATTTTGTCATTGGTAGTAACTGTTTGGGGTTTTTGTTCATATATGATTGGCCATTCTTCTTCAAATCAAAATCAATGAATAGTTGATGATCATGATAAAATTTATCTCTTTTGCGTGATTTGTGCAATATGAATAGTTAATGAAAATTTCATTCAAAATAATAATAATAACCAAATATTAGGGCACGTTTGGCTGCACCAGAACAGTAGAATTTTTGAAGAAGAAATCTGAAGGTCACCTCCATATTCCATTAATTAATTTAGACACTAGGGGTGCCAAGAGTTACAAAGAAAACAAATTTTAATGAAAATTAAACAATGAAAAAAATAACAAGTTTTCCTATACTAGCTGATCAAGCTCATAGATATACTTTCAACTTGAAATGAGAATCAAAGCCTATTAATCACCTCTAGTAATGAATTTAAAGGGGCCCGCACCTTGTGCATTTACAAGCTAGGGCCGGATTAGACCGGATTCTGATCGGACGGTCCAAATTGAAACTTAAATAGTGCATTACCTTAGAGTATCCGGAATCATAAATTAAGAGTATCCGGACTCGTAACGTGTCATGGGCATTGGTATTGAAATTGCAGGTAAGTCAACTTCCGGTAACTCTAAGACAATACCAGAAGTCCAGAACTCAGACTCATAGCTATTGTTTGTCTTATTATAATAGCCAAATTAAAAATAACTATTCTTGCTATTCAAGCCCGTAGGCATTCCTTCATCCAACCAAACGTTTACAGCAAGTATCAATAATTACAGACTTAATTCTAATTAAGCATCCGTACCAGTACCAGAACCCGGTACATCTCTACTACACCCCTATTTGAAAACATCCAAAAAGCATATTTCATACCATACCAGTAAACAAATCAGAGAACCCTGTACCAGTAATAGGAACAATGCAGTGAACCCCTGCTTTCTTGTTTAATTTTTCATGCCTGCCATATTTCTGAATAAGACCTCCAATTAATCATGTATTTGCGGATAGGTAGAATCTAAGGACTGAACAGTTTCAAGCGAGTCGGAGAACATCACTCCAGCACCAGCACTATCACCATACTGTTTCAATAGTTTGGATCCCTCCAAAACAGCTATAGCTTCAGCCTGTGCAGAATTTATTGCCTGTACCGACCTTGACCTTGATACCTAGTGTTTCGGTACCCCTTGCTCGATTAAATAAAGCCCTATTTCTGTTTGCCCCGTAGCCAACCAAGAGCTATCTCTACATAGAAGCAAAGATTATCATTGTATTGTATTGTGCAAAGCACCTACTGGTTTTAAAATGTATAATGATGAAAAAGCAAATTGGATCCTCAAGCAAGACTTAATTAAAGCTCTAAACTGAATTAGATCAAGATACAGAGCCATATCTGATGCACTTGAAGTATGCTCCTTATAAACATTGAACTTGATGTCGTGCTCTTATGCTGCTTATTACTAAATTGATTTTGATTTGGACAGTCAAACCGGTTTTGACCGGTTTATTAACATAAACGGTTCTTTTAACGAATTGAACCAGACATGGGCTGCCTTGCAACATCATCTTATTTTGTTTTAACAAAAATTGTGCAACAAATACAATTGTATTTTAGGCCAAGACTTGGTGTAGGATCTTCAAAACCATTTAGTGGACCAGATAAAATGATGTTGCAAGGCAGGAGTGTTCATGTGAAACTTATTCACCATGAGTGTATTTTGTTTTCACATGATCTCTATTCATGTGAAACTTATTCACCATGAGTGTATATATCAACATGCTAAAATATTAATTAAAACAAAAATGATTGTTCATGATTTATATTAGTAATTTATATTTTACCATGAGTGTTAACCGTAGAAATTTTAGAGATTGCACATCCATTATTATTTTTTATCTATCAATACTTATTTTTGCGATATTGGAGAAAATTAATAAAAATTATGAAGGTATTGTTTTTTGAACTATTATATTATTATATGGCACAATTTTCTAAATAAATCAAATCTAATCTATTATATGTTATTATATTTATGGACACATTTAATGATTAATTGATCAAAAATTTGGCAGGTGTAAAAATGAGGGTTCCAAAAATAAAATAGACTGAGCAGGAAGAGTTAGCATTAAAAGTTGGAGTGAGGAAGCATGGAGTTGGCAAATGGAGAAAAATCCATCAAAATCCAGAGTTCAGCACAATCCTCAAATTGAAATTTAACATTGATATGAAGGTAAGAACTCTCTTTTGAGATCAAACATTGTAGAGAAAAAAAAAATTTGCCACTACAAAACTTGATAATTAGGAAATTGCCACCTCAAACCATGAAATTAGAAAATTGCCACTCTAAAATCACTAAATTCATGAATTTGCCCTAATTATACATCTTATACACTAATTTAATTAAAATTATACTGAAAACTGTTGTATAAAAAATGTATTTAGAAAATTCTACAAATGCCCTTCAATTCAAGAGACAAAACTATTAACTTTCCCTCCAGTGGCAAACCCTCATTACCTTTCACCCTTCGCCTCTTTCACCCTTCTCCGCCAAACAAAACCTCCACCAAACCCTTCCTTTGCCAAACACAGAAGAAGAAGCAGAAGCAATTGCAGAAATCCTTCCTCCTCCGCCAACCCCCTCCTCCATCAGAACCCTCCTCTTGCCTTACACCATGCATCGCCATCGGCCACTGGTGGAGAATCACACGACGCCCTCCTCAGAGATCTCCACAGCTTCGACCCAACCAAGTTGCTGCTCTTCGTCGCTGATGGTGCCGTGCCCCAACTGTGGCCACAAAGTGATTAAGCTCGTGAGCCAAACTCGGTCGAATCAAAACAAAGTGTTTTACAATTGCCAAAAAAACACAACGGTATGTTATCTTTGCACCAAAAAACTCTTTAAACCTCAATTATGCAGTTAGGTCTGACTAGTTTTCCTTGATGCGAAATTAAACTCCACAACCATCATACTAGCACTTTGACAGAAATTAAACACAACAGTATGTTATTAATGCAGTTAGGTCTGATTTTCACCCTTATTTTGGCACTTTGACAGAAATTTGGAACTCTGATAGAAATTTTGAAGTTCCAGCCACTTATACTGGCACTTTGATTTTCACCCTCTCATGTGAAACTAACAATTGTCACACCCATTTTGGCATTCATTAACCTCACTGGTCAGTAATAAGCATGCCTCTTTTCTAAAAATTAGGATCATGCCTCACTGGTCAATAACAAGGCAAGTGCTACAATGATGAAATTCAATTAGGATCATGCCTCTTTTCTAATATCACATACCTCACTGGTCAGTAATAAGCATAGTGCGTTCGTAAAAATCTGTGGAATATGCAATATGTTCACATAGGGGCATTGTTGTCCATTTCTTACAAAAATCATATCTCTTTATCCCTTTTGAATTTCTTTCTAAAAAATACACAACATATATAGTATGGTTAGAAATTAGAAGTATGTTTACTGAATTTTGTAGAAGCTTGGTCAATCAGAATGTTTAATTCTTGTTTGCATTAAATTAGAGTATATAATTTGTACTCTGGCTTTTTTTTTTCTTTAATCTGTTATCACCCATACATAGGCATTAGCACAAACTAAATGAATGATACTATTGTAGAGTAATAGTGACTTGCAGCTCGTTTCTATGGAGGCCTTAAGCGACTGCCAAGCTCAATTTTCATTAAATGATTCATATATAGGTTGGTTAGAAGTATGTTTACAATTTTTTGCTTGCTTAATTCTTGTTTGCATTTCCTGTATTACAATTTTTTCTTTTGAAATATCTGTAAGGGTCAAGGCAGACATACAGTGTAGGAAATTGCTGACACCTTATTTATTAGCATCACCATATATATAAGATCTAGTTCCTGTTGAAATTCAAGACCTGTTAGTTGCAATTTCACCATAAATGAAACTTTTTATTTTTTTTGTAATTGCAATGGACTTATAGTTGCAATTTCTTCATGTAGAAGGAGGAGTACGAGGAATTTCTTCGCGAATTAGGAATTGTGAAACAACGGAGTGATGTCGAGCATGTGGGAGGAGACGTTCGTAGAAATGAAGCTCGATATGATGTTGAGATGGGAGAATGGAAGGAACACAACTCTCACCTTGTTAAATTAGTGGAGCAAATCAAATTTCTCGTTGCTATAATTGTCTTTGTGATTATCAGTGTTTTAATTGTAATGACATTCAAGTAGCGTTGATGTTTGGATGTTAGAATTTTAGGGCACTGTTAGACTTTTAGGGTTATGTTTTAATTTTAGGGAGTACCAAATGTTGTCTTAAATACTGGTACAAACATGTCAAATGGTACCTGATTTGGAAATTACTTCTATTTTTGTTGCTACATGTTTATTATGAAAAAGTTGCACTTAATTTTTCCTTTTCTTCAAAATTTCTTGTACTTCATAAAGTGCCAGTGTTACTTTTAAGTACACGGTCATATATATTTTGCTTTGATGCAATATTTAAGAAGAAATCTCGTAAGGCTATGACAAGTGGTATACATAAATGGATTGATCCAGAGTAAAGCAAGATAAGATTACCTCACTGTGTTTCTTTGACAACAAATGGATGATCGGAATTCGAACTAGACCTACCAGAACAAATCTAATAACTAAGAACACTAAACAGTAGAGAATAAATATAGCATCATATCAGAAACAGTAGAGAACAAATCTCATATTGCATCATAGCACAGTTCTATCTCGCAATTCAATTTTCAAAATAGGTGATGCATAGCACAGTTTGGCGGTGTTTTGGTGCGGCGGAGGTTTAGGGTTCTGGCGTTGTTTGGTTTGGCACCGGAGAAGAAGATGAAGAAGGGATGGTTCTGGCGTTGTTTGGTTCTAGCGTTGAATTGAGGGGTATTTTAGGAAATATGAAAATATATATTTTTATACAATAGTTTTCAGTCTAATTTTAATCAAATTTGTATAATAAATGTATAATTATGGCAAATTCACTAATTTCATAATTTTAGGATGGCAAATAACTAACTTTAGGTTTTGGGATGGCAATTTTCTAATTATCAAGTTTTGTAGTGGCATAAAAAAAAAAAATTCCCAACATTGTACTCTCTGTTCCTTTTGTGCTGTTACTTAACCTTGTTGTTTCCATTGTTGTTCCTAAACTTCATTGTCAGAACAAGTGACGTAATATGAAGAAGACAAAGAGTACTGGTGGGTCAATAACAAGGGCAAGGGTGGAGATAGGGAATAGGTGTCTCTCTTTAACCAAAATATTCGTGTTGTTGTTGGTGACGTTCTTACATCTTCAATACCTTTCTTTTATCCGTTAAATATTAATGCATTCAATTTTACTTTTGCAGTACATAGAGTAGTTACTAATAACTTAAGTACATAGTACATAGTAGTAGCAATATGCTTTTGCAGTGTTAATTTCAGTGCATAGCGCATAACATAGAATATTTTGTATCTCTCTTATTTGTAGCTCCCTTTAGTGCATAACATAGATTATTCCGGATATAAATTCTTACTTAATCTTTTTTATATTTTGATCCGTAAATATACAAAATTAAATTGTTGTATCCATTATACTTTTTTTATGAATCTGCTCCACATCAAAGGACATAGTAATCATCTATACAAATTATATATTTTCAAATCGCACGGTCAACATCTAACAATAGGTAACCTCCTCTTCTGTTCATCTTTTCTTTTTCTTTTTCAAAAATCTAGCCTAATAAAATTTCTTGCTTACGATCAATATTAACTTAAAATTATTTATTGTGGATTACTTGATTGATATCTAACAACCAAATCAGGTTATAGTCTCAAATATTATCTATACAAAAAATAAGTTAGTAACATTTTGGCATTTAACAATAAAAGTGCACCAAAATCATCGCAACAGATGTGAAATATAACTTTTCTCATTATGTGCTTAATGGGTTTATAAATGAGTTGAGGTATGTATAACTGAGGCTAATTGGTTCTGTTATCTTACAATCGAAGTAAAATGTTGGTCTGCATAAAGTCTATCTCCCAAGCAGAATCGATCCCGTGTCCCTCCCGTAGGGGACTATGTCTTTACCAACTGCCCCATGCAGTGGTGGCAAGTCTATTACCCTTCGATGTAGTAGTTTGAGTTGATGATGCTAACAACTGCTCAACTTAATTCTCGGTGTAATCAATTTAATTCTCTCCGGGTCCCTTACGTAGACAACTTTATTTTTAATTCTCGAGCTTTATATAACTATTTTTATTTCATTTAATATGAATGGTTAATGAAAATTTCTTTCAAAATAATAATAATAACAACCAAAATATTAGGGCATGTTCGGCTGCACTAGAAGCCAAAACAGTAGAATTTTTTAAGAAGAAATGCGGAGGGTCAAGCCTTCAGATTCCATTAATTTAGATATCAGGTGTGTCAAGAGTTACAAAGAAAACAATTTTTACACAAAATTAAACAATGAAAAAAATAATAAGTTCCGGTACTGTCTACTCTCTGGTAACGTATACCAACTTTCGTGTTCCCTCAGTATTTCTATTACCTGAAATCTCACTGTTTTTAGTTCTTCCCTGAACCAGAACGAACGCGTATCTCACTGTTTTGAGTTAATAAATCTCAACCGTCCGATTTGTTTCAAGATTCGTGCAAACCAGATCTGCACTAATATTGAAAAGTCCCCTATGTCATAGGCAGGAGCCGGATTTGGCTCCGTTTAAAATCAAACGGTTGAGATTCATTAACTCAAAAGATTCTTTTTTGAGTTAATGCCGAGGATACAGGTTCGAACCAGAACAGTATAATTGATTGGAATAAAGTCTCTATTCCAGCTGAACAAAGTCAGAACAGAATAGAATACAAGGAATAGGATAGATAATACTCCCAGGTTTTGAAACTACAGTCTCCAAGTTCAAGCTCGTAGAATTTAAGAGAACAAGAGTTTCTTATATATAAAGAAACATAAGACTTGTTTCCTGAAATGGGAATTTTACAATTAAACAATCACCAACTGCCATTTAATTTTATGTTCTGCCATCTAGTTTTGCTGAATTGCAGGAATCACTGATTCGTGCAATTGAGCATAACAGTTATTATCCCCTGTAAAACATGCTAATAAAAAATGGGAACATTGCTGAGAGGAACCCATAACACATGAAATTACATTTGCAAAAAAGATGTAAAAGAAATGTAGAAATTTTGCAAATTCTAATTTGATACAGGAGCATTTATTTGACTATATGCATAATAACAACAAGATCTTACATCCACAGAATCCCCAAATTTCAAGAGCCATTAAAGGAAATACATTTTATTACCTTAATAACAACAACAAAAATTTATAGAACTGCCTCTCGAATTTGTTGAATTACACTAGAGGTTCAATATAGTCCCCGTGGTAGTAGTGGTAGTAGCGGGTGCGACCAGGCCGTCCGGCTACCAGTACATATATGGCATATATTATACCAGGCAAATATCCTAGTATTGTCAGTACCAAGCATATGCAGAACTCCAACTGTAAATTGCAAAGAGGAGAACAAATTATATTGTGCTATAATGAATGAGGCCATGATACTATGCATAGCGCAGATTGGTCAGTACAATGTATCAGTATCCTTTGAATTTGAATATGATTTCCATATGAAAATATACTTGCCAACTAAGTCTTACATTTTTATTTTATTTTTTACAATTTTTTAGATAGGTAGAAAATCATTACTTTTGAATGGTCTAGAAATTTTAGATCAAGTAATTTTCTACCTATCTTATAAAAAATAGTAAAAAAAATAAAAGAAAAATGTAAAATTTGATATAAAGTACATTTTCATATGGAGATCATGTTGAACGGTTTTTAGATCAACTATCTGGACTTTGAAACGGAGATATTGATCCATAGTACGGCTCATTCCGCGCTATGCATAGTGCCATAGCCTCACTCCTATAATAATACAATTACAAATAATCCCTAGCAAAATTGTTTATTTTCATATAGACCCAGTAATTGTGGGGATTTATGTAGAAAAGTATTATGTGGGTTGGATCCATTTGTACAAGCAACCTACAAAACTTGTAATGACCATCAATTCTAATTTTATGTAGCTGTTTTGAATACTGTTTCATGCAACAAATCAGGTTATCATTTTTTGTCAACGAGCTCTGGATTTAACAGCACTTTTTGATCAGTTCTGTAACTTTAAATTATGTCCTAGAACTTAATATATTAAAATGGATGATATCTGGTAACAATAGTAGCAAATTCTAATATCAGTACTTCACTTTTCATGAAAACAAACACTATATTTGATAACTAAACACATCTGATTTGGTACCAGACCAGGTAGCTGAGCAGATAACAGTATTCAGACTGAAGCTATGGTACTTTGCCAAGCGCGGATCACTTCATGCTATGAATTCATATTTCCATTTTCAAAGTTTAAGTAGTCGATCTGAACCACTCAACACGATCTCCATATGAACATGTACTAGGAGATCAAATTTAACATTTTTTAGAATTTTTTTAAATAGGTAGTAATTCCGATTGTTCAAACTCTTTAGATCGGGTGATTTTCTACCTATTTAAAAAACTAGTAAATAATTCTAAAAAATATAAAATTTGGTCTTTGTGCACATTTTTATATTCGGATCCATTGTTTGAACTTTTTAAACAGAAATATTGATCCATAGCACAGACCGAACTGCACTTTGCAAAGTACCATAACCTTACTCTACTATTCAAATGAAACATTGAACAACAGCACTATCCTAAAATTCAATCGAACAAATGAGATCAGATCAGATGATTGTATAAGAAGATGAAGGAAAAAAAATGATTTCTCCGGATTCCTCTAAATTCAGGCTGTCGGTATCAGTTGGTAACCCTACACAATGAAACCTTAAGAAAAACAACTGAACAAGACTGCCTCCGGTTGAGGAAAACTGAAGAGGGACTTACGGAGCAGCAGCCGTAATGGAGACAAACGCCGAGAGGAGGTAGTATGATGGCGAGGAGTATCTCACAAAACATGCAACAGCATCCCATGACTCCTCTCTCTCTCTCTTTCTCTCGAGATTCAGAGATGCGGAATGGGGGAAAGCCGGGAAGCGGAGAACTTGGATTGCTCTCTTCTGCAGCTCAACTTTTGAGTTAATGCATATCAGCCGTCTGATCAGGATCTGAGCTAATCCTGTCCGAAGTGAAACTCACGGATATCTTTAAAATTCGTGCGGCTCGTGCCAATAGGGATCGAACGATAAGGATTCATTCTGAATTAACTCAAAAGTTGAGTTAATGCAGAGGATAAGAATTCGCTTGGTTGACTTTCGATAAGAACATACTGGGCCTTACGTAGGCCGGGCCGAATAACTAAAAATATACTGGGCTTTCCGAGGTTTGAATGCCTTTATTTTTTTTTCTTTATTTATGATTTCATTTTTTAAATGTTAATAATTTAAAATTTATTATATCATTTTAACGTTAATAACTTAAAATTTTAAAATTAAATGGCAAAATAAAATTGTTTGATTTAATCAATATTATTTTTTCTATGTATATATAAAAGATATGGCATTTTCATTTTGTTTTGATTGATATCAAGAGTTTGTAAAAATATATTAATATGGATAAATTTTAAACATTAATTATTAACTTATTGATTCATATAAAATCAAAATTGAAAAGGGATATTTTTTAATATGCATAAAGAGAAAATAATATAGATCATATTTACTGATTTTATTTTTATATATAAATATTAAAAAATATTTATTACAAAATTTAAAAATAAAAGCAGAATGAAAACACATAAAAAAAATATATATATGGAAACATTTAAACCATATTTACAAGAGTATGACATAATTTAAAAGAGAATAATATCCAAAAATGACCACTAACCGATGCTGTGTGGTTCAAATAAATCCTTATCTTCATTTCAATTGATTCAAACAACCCCTTGAATTCTTGACTTTAGGTTGACTTGCATTAAATATTAACACCGTACATTAACTTTCTTCCTGTCTTCTCCGTCTATTCTTCTATCCAAAATCATGAAAGTAAAAGGAAAAAGAAAACATAATTGATTGCTTCTTCTTCTTCTCATCTCTCGACAATTTCCGTTTTCGGTAAGGAGCTAACTTTGAATACGAGTTCAACTTCTCATCTAGGTATTTTTGTAATTTTTAAATTATTAAAACTTATATTTTTTTTAAGTGATTAAAACTTAAATTTTGATTATGCTCCTGCGGATAACTTAAAATTTTTCAAATCCTAATTTACAAAGTTATTATTTTACTTACAAAGGACAGCTTCCGTAAAATATATTGTTCATCTCAATTAATTAGACCTGATATTATTTTGATTGTTTCAAAAATTGAGGATGATTTGTGCAACCAAAGAAAATTTTAAGGGGATGTACCTGCCAAGTTCTCAAAAAAAAAAAATAAATAAATAAATAAATTAAGTAGACATATTCAATGAAGCCCAAAGAGTGAAGTCAACCCCTTAATTGGTAATGCTGATTTTTACTCTATTGGGCATCTTTGTTCTCTCCTCCTAAACATAACTAATACCATTTAAATTGTTCATTTTGCTAATGCAATGCTCCTGTCACGTCAGTGAATCCATTCTTTGTTTTGGAGGTGGTGGTTGCTTATAACAAGGTCTTAGTGGAAGCTCTTTTTCTCCAATAAGTGAATCATCAATGGCAACCGCTAAGGTAAAGAAAGAACAAGAGGTGTATATTTGTTTGCCTGATCTCTATGTTCAAGGAAAGCATATTCTTTCATGGGCGCTCAGTCATTTTTCAAAGGATGAAACTAAATTCATTGCCACTATCATCATCCGTCCTTCTTTAACCAATGATCGAATACTTGGTGAGTTTGCATATCGTCTACCAATGTTGTTGCAATCATTTTAATTTTCAAATATTTTTGTTATCTTCACTTTAAGTTATTTTATTAGAAGAGTATTGTGGATCATATTGTATTGTGATTGCGCTTGTGGACCTCTCTTCACACGCAAAGTCCATCAATTTTCTAATTTCATAAAAATTTGATTCTGAATTTTGAAAAGCTAAATCCCCAATTACTCATAAAATATTGATGTTAATTGGTTCCCATCCGTATCTCGATTCCTTTTCTGGAAGTAAATAGAAGCTTATCTCATTGATAACCATTTTTATGTACCAGAAGAGTCCTAAAAATTAAACAAGTCCTGCTGCTTTAAATGTCATACTCATTCAATTGTTTCCATTTGAAACAGAAGGTATTCACGATAGGTACATGAGGGACAAAAATTTCGCTCTAGAACAACTTCTGTCTCAATGTGCAATACAGAAGGTGAAATTTAGTTTTAATTAATTAACTTTAATGTACACATATGTCTTTTCTTTTCTTCTTCACTTGGGAACCCATGACATGATATCGATCTTTGTAAATAACAAAAAAATTCCTCTCAGTCAATAGAGGTAATTAGAATATCTCCTGGTGAAAACTTCAGAAAGTTAATTACGGTTTTGTTTTTGTATGAACCTCAATGTTCTACTAAATATACACTAACACACTGCGTCCACTATTTCACTTGAATGCAGTTTAAAGCTGAGAAACTGATACACAAGAATGATGATCAAGTAGAAGGGATTTTAGAGTTGATTGGCTTAAGGGCAATCAAAAATCTTGTAATGGGGTTTATTCCAAACAGGTATTAAGATAAGATAGTCATATATATCTTGATTTTTTTTTTTACTTTACATAACTAGAACTGCAAAAAATGAGTCTGAATCAACAATTAAGTACACAGTTTGTTCTGCTTGGGGTGCTTGGGGTGCAACAAATTTTTAAACCTTTGTTGGCATATAAAATATCTCAAAGATAGCATCAGTCTGATATATGAAATTGAATTGATTTGATCCTCCATTACGGCCATGCTACACGATTGAGGATAATTGCAATACTATTAATCAAAGCCTAGCTAATTAGGCTTAATTTGCATTTTTTTGCAAATTTAAGATTTTTTGTACCAGATCATACCAACACCATTGTAGATTGTTATTGGTAAGCAACAAGTATCATTTGAGTTTACCTGCGATGATTTAAAATCCTTAGTACCAAAAAAGTCAGAATATGACAGATTTCCTCGCTCGGTGTTTGATTTCTGGCACCTTTTCAATGCAGTGAACTGTTAGCATATATGGTAGAGAAGGCAAATCCATCATGCAAGATATGGTTTATTCATCAAGGAAATCTGCAATTGATTAGGTACTATTAAGCTTTTGTAAGTCTCCCATGTGATTACATTGCCTTGGTTACTTACAACATCTGGCAAAACATTCGCTAGGATCTCACTAGTCCTTCAGTTAATCGAGCTTTGGGTAAACTTATTTGGGGTGTGCACGCACTACTCAGGTCATTTCATACACATTATCAAAAGACAGAAAAATAAAATATGCATACTGATATGAAGAAATAGAGCTTTAATCCTTTTTGTTCAGGTTAAGTTCTCTGTATTTTGAGTTGGCTTAATTATTGGATTACTCGAGTTCTGCTTGGTTATATCTATTTTTTTAATAATCAGTACATAAGCTTTGATGATATGTGTATTTTTTACTTCATTAGGTATCCCAAATCAGATTTGATAGAGGCCCCATCTGAAGAGGTGCATCATTCCTCTTATTATTGATCATAATTCTTTATTTTATTTCAATTTTCTTTTTCCTTCTTACTTAATCAAATTGATTTTAGTTTCTTTTATTTCAATTGAATTTTTAGGTTGTTTCTCTACTAGCTCCCTAAGAAAAATCATAAATAGATTCCCCTAAATTTTTGTTATACCGAAAGTCTAATATTTTTTGAGGTAGACCGAAAGTCTAATATTATCAAAGGGAATGATCTCGGGCCCTCTTTATCAAAGTTATTTATTGTTTTGATTATTTTTTGAACTGTTATTCTGTTAATATACTAAAAATGTGCAGAAGAATTAATAAGTACCTTGATGACATAACCGAAAAAGGTTAGCATGATCAATACAATATAATAACTTTACAGGGAGCAACTAGAATATTAGCATGGTCATGATTCATGAAGTATGATTCAACTTAATTACATTTCTTTACTACTAATAAGAATTGACTTTAGAACTAATAAACAGATAAAAAGAAACAAATATTGCAGAAAGACTTTTAGAAGACAAAATTTAATTAGAAGGTTGCAATTTAAACACCCACAAATTTAATTTATTTTCTTTAATTTTAAAAGATCAATAATGATAACAGTATGGTGCCAGATTCATATATATATATATATATATATATAAATATATATATATATATTCAATTAAAAAGTAATTTAACATTCTGATATATAGATTGGTTCGGGATTAAATATGGCTCTCTGTGTCACGTTTGAAGAAACTTACACAGAAATATCAAATGGAATATTATATTTACACAGCAGAAATTTTGTTAGTAAATATATATTATCAGATCAAAAGAATTAAGCAAAAAAGAATTGACAATTGCAGAGAATTCGAAGGAAGAAACTACCTCAGAAAGAAATTGAGGAAACCCAAAAGAGACAACATGACAAGAATGATCTTCTTAAAAGAGAAAACGAGCAACTTAAACTAGAGAATCAACTACTCAGAAACCAACAAAATGACAATCGTAACCAACTCAAAGAATTGGACAAGCAGAAGCAGCAATTGGTAAAACGCATTTCAGATTTAGAAATAGATTATAACAAGCTAGAGCAAGAGCGTGATAATGCTATTAAAGAGGCTCAAGAATTGAGAAAACAGAAAGAGCACTCTTTTGCTAATTCTGATTTGGTACTGAGCTCCCAGTTTTCCTTGAGTGAGCTAGAACAAGCAACTCAAAATTTTAGTGATTCGTTGAAGATTGGAGAAGGTGGTTTTGGATGCGTCTACAAGGGCTCTCTTCGTAAAACTACAGTGGCGATAAAGAAGTTGAATTCAGAGAGCTTACAAGGGTTATCAGAGTTCCAACAAGAGGTAACATATTATGCTAAAGATAGTGACACTACCTTTTGCTACAACTCATGATATTTAAGGCAATTCATGTACTAATGGAACCTAATTGAGGGGTCAAACAAGCAAAATTACAGTTCATGATATTTCTTTAATTATTTTAATTCTAATCAGTTGTGCTAGTACCCAATTTATTATCTTTATTATATGAACTCTATTTCATAAAAAAAAAAAAAATAAATAAAATTGTTTTCTTCTTACAGGTTGCTATTCTCAATAGAGTTAGACACCCAAACATTGTGAACCTAATAGGATCATGCTCAGAAATCTCGACCATCGTATATGAATTCTTGCCTAATGGAAGTCTTGAGGACCGGTTAGCCTGTGCAGATAACACCTCATCTCTCACATGGCAATCCCGAACTCGCATCATCAGTGAGATTTGCTTAGGTCTTGTATACCTCCACTCAAATAAACCACACCTTGTGATCCACGGTGACCTCAAGCCAGATAATATTCTTCTCGATGCAAACTTCATCAGTAAACTCAGCGACTTTGGCATTTCCAAGATCATAAAGCAATCTGATACAAACACAACTGCCTTATATCGTACCACTCATCCTGCAGGAACATTTGCATATATTGACCCCCAATTTCTTTTAACTGGGGAACTAACACCGAAATCTGATGTTTACTCCTTTGGTATAATAGTGCTTCGTCTTCTAACAGGAAAACGTGCACTAAATATTGCAAGTGAAGTGCAGGATGGCATGCGAGCTGGTAGGTTGTTGTCTATAGTAGACAATTCTGCTGGAAAATGGCCGTTTGACCTAGCCAAAAAGTTAGCTAAACTTGGTCTAAGATGTGCTGATATATCCAGAAGAAGACGCCCTGATATGAGTCAAGTTTGGACCACGATTGAACCCTTGGTAAAGGCTGCTTCACAATTGAAAGTACTCTCATCTGTTGGATCTTCAACTTCTAATGAAGAACATGTACCATCACACTTTATATGTCCAATAATGCAGGTATATATATAGTTTCCCCTTCTATTTTCATGGTATTGCAACTAAGTGCAATTCAAATAAATGCAATATAATTTTTTTTTACTTATTGCGGGGTGAAGTGAAATCCAATTAGAAAAAGAGAAAAAAAAATATGGAAACAAAAATAATACAACACACATTCCTGTTTCACAACCTGTTAAACTACCTCATTTAACCCTTTATTTTTTAAATTAATCACAGTTACATAGACGATTGCTTTAATTATCAATAACTTTTTGTGCAGCATATAAATGCCAAGAAAAAAAATTATTATTATTCTTCTTCTTCTTTCTTTTTCTTTTTTTTATTTTCTTTTTGGTCTTTCACCCATTACAGGAAATCATGAAGAATCCATGCATTGCAGCAGATGGGTTTACATATGAAGCCGAGGCAATCAAGACATGGTTGAACAGAGGACATAACACTTCACCTATGACCAATTTGGTGCTTCCTCATCAAGATCTGATTCCAAATCTTGTTCTTCGTTCCGCCATCCAGGAATGGCTTCAGCAGCACCCACAATCTTAATCTGTCATACGGTTCAAGTTTGTACTGAAGTTTGTTAATCTCTTGCTTTGAAATTGTGTGCTTCCTTCTTCCATTTAGCAATGGCTTCAAATAGTGTTTGAGTGACAATACTAAGTTTCCAAATATATTTATACTCATGAGTGAAATTTCCCTCATTAAACATTACTGGCAAATTTCCTGAATTATATATATTCATGACTTTGTAAATGTTGAATATTTCTTGAAATATATGGATGCATGTATATGAATGTGTAATACGTATGTTTAATGGCTAGCAAATAAATATGGATGCTAACCCATAAATAATCTATTAGGAAAACAAAACACGGTTTTCTAAAACAAGCCGGGTACGAATGATAACATTTCTTTATATTTTCACCAAATCACGACCAACCCCTCTTTCCTTGAAACTTGCATTCTGGTACTCTTTTAACTATTTGCCTTGTAATATAATGAGTACTTACCTTGTCGATACAGTAAACTCAAAAACTATTAATTTTTGTAAGAGAGGAGAGATATAAGAAAACAACTTATTATTACAATCTTATTTTGAGAAATTTATTTTTATGCCACTTCAAAATATGAAATTTAGGAATTTGTCACCTCAAAACTTTAAATTAGTTAATTGCCACTCCAAAATCATTATATTTAGCTAATTGCCACAATTATACATATAATTCAATAAATTTGATTAAAAAATTCTGAAAAGTAATGTATAATAAAATGTATTTTGGTAATTCCCAAATTACCCTTCAGTTGGAAAAACCAGATTCTGATTCTGTCTCTCCTCTCACCGCCTTCCTCAAGAGAAGAAGCCATATCCCAAGCCAAAACATGCCTTGCGACCACCTTGCAAAAATCTCTCAAGAGCACAGTTCCTTTCTCCAGTAAAAAATTAAAAAAGCAGAAGCAACTATGGTGCCGAGTCAAGATACCGGTCATCGACGATTCCCCAAATTCAGTAGTCCAGCTTTCTTTCGAGGTATTCTCGGACTTGAACATCAATAGGAAAGATTCAAAACCTAGCATGTTACTAGTATGGCCTTCTCCTTCACTGGAAGAACTAGCTAACCAGACTTTCGGTGTATCTCCTAATGCTATAACAAACTCGAAATTGGGTTCAATCACTCTCGATTTGCTGGAACCAAAATATGAACTAAAACTAAAATATGAACTAATATATAAAGAAAATTAAGACTTATTTTCCGAATGGGAATTTTGCAATTAAACGATCACTAACTGATGGAAAGTTGGTCGTCCAGTTGCCCAAATGTGCAACATTTATATGTTTGTTTTGGGGTTAAATTTGTATGCAGTGATTCGTGCAATTCAGCATAACAGGTTTTATCCTCTATTAAATGCGCTTATGAAAAAATGGTAACTTTGCTGAGAGGAACCCATGACACATGAAATTACATTTGCAAAAAGATGTAAAAGAAATGTAGAAATTTTGCAAATTCTAATTTGATACTGGAGTATTTATTGGAATATATGCATAATAACAACAAGATCTTACATCCACAGAATCCCTAAATTTCAAGAGCCATTAAAGGAAATACATTTTATTACCTTAATAACAACAAAAAATAATTGATAGAACTGCCTCTCAAATTTGTTGAATTACGCAAGAGGTTCAATATAGTCCCCGTGGTAGTAGTAGTAGTAGCGGGTACGACCAGGCCGTCCGGCTACCAGTACGTATATGGCGTATATTATACCAGGCACATATCCTAGTATTGTCAGTAGCAAGCATATGCAGAACTCACACTGTAAATTGCAAAGGGAGAACATATTATATTGTGTTGTAATAATATAATTACAAATTATTCCTCGCGAAATTGTTTATTTTCATATAGCCCCAGTAATCCTCGGGATATATAAAGAAGAGTGAGGATGTGTCACTATGCATATTACACAATGGTCCATGCTATGGACTCATATCAAAAATGATATATGAAGAAGAGTGAGGATGTGTCACTATGCATATTACACAATGGTCCGTGCTATGGACTCATATCAAAAATGTTCAAACAGTCGATCTGAATAACTGCCAAACATGATCTACATATGGAAATGTACTTGCAGACCAAATTTTATATTTGTAAAAAAAATTATTATTTTTTTAGATAAGTAGAAAATCGCTTGATTTTGAGATTCTGGACCATCCAAAAGCAGCGACTTTCTACCTATCTAAAAAAATAGTAAAAAAATTTCAAAAAATGTAAAACTTGGTCTACAAGTACATTTCCATATGTAGATCATGTTAAATGGTTTAGATCGACTGTTTGAACTTTAAAAATAAAGATATGGATCCATAGCACGGGTCAATCTATAATATGCATATTACCATAGACTCACTCTATGAAGATTAAGTATTACGTGGGTTGGTTCCATTTGTACAAGCCAACCTACAAAGCCTGGAATGACCATCAATTCAAAGTTTAAGTATCTGTTTTGAATACAATTCATAACAGAAATCGGGTTATCATTTTTTGCTCAACGAGCTCTGGAATTAACAGCACTTTTGATCAGTTCAGGAACTTAAATTCTATCATAGAACTTAAGATGGTAAAATGGGTGATATCTAGTAACATTACTAGCCAATTCTAATATCATAATTTCAGATACATATTCCAAAATGGAAATCCTTCAGAAAAATAGAGTTACTTGTACACATTGCTCTGAAAAGTTTGCTTTTTTTTTAAATGGTAACCACATGGAATACCTAATAGTTGTTTTCGTATACTTGCAACTGAAATTGATGTATAGAGTGCAAACTGTACTTTTCATGAAGACATCACTATATGATATGGTCCCAACTCCCAATAGTAGAATTCAGATCTAGTGCAATACCGCAATGAGTAGAATGAGATCTGAGTTGTTCATTTTAATTTGACACGAATCTCAAAACAAACCCCCTATATTCTAAATAAGCACTCATGTGTCTTCGGCCCCGCTCGGACTATTCCACTCAATATGCAGCCCGAGTAGAATACTCAAAGCCAGGCGAAAATCAATTCGGTGCCTATTTGAATATAGGGGTTTCGTTTTGAGATTAGTGTCATATCAAAACCGATGACTCAGATCTCATTCTACCCGGTCAGGTATTGCACTGGATCTGAAATTCTGAATTCCATATGCCTTGGCACCAAACAAGGAGCTAATAGTGGCATTAGAGGTTAACCATTGAACAACGTCACTATCCTAAAACTCGATGGAACAAATGAGATCAGATGATCGTACAAGAAGATGAAGGAAACAGAATGATTTCTCCAGATTCCTCTAATTGGGGACAAGAATTAGAGGAGGGGAAGGGACTTACGGAGCAGCAGCCGTAATGGAGAAAAACGCCGAGAGGAGGTAGTACGATAGCGAGGAGTATCTCGATAAACATGCAACAGGATCCCATGACTCCTCTCTCGTTCTCTCTCTCTCTATTTCTCTCTAGATTCAGAGATGCGGGATGGGGGACAGGATAGCCAAGGAAAGCGGAGAACAGATCAGAGTCAACTGCCAGAATTCACATCCACTCTCTTACTTTAAAAGGGAATCTTTTACAATTATTGAATCCGGACTATTCATTTTAACTTGGCACGAATCTCAAAGTCCAATAATACTGCTCCCTATTTTCTCCTGAATCTTAAACCAGCTGTGATTTAATCTCAAACCGTAAAGTGAGGTCCATCGTCTGTAGTAATAGAGAGGACGGAACCCAACTACCATCGCAGGAACCAATTCTCTGAGGTAACAGAATATTTATGTTTAGATCACGACCGTCCGATTGAAATCCAGACCAATAATCCGAGGGGAACGCACGGGATTGATGCATTAATAGTCGTGTGGACTCTGATTGGACGGTCCAGATCCAAAATGAAATATTCTGTTACCTTAGGTGATACGAGTTCCCATCGCAGATGAGATGAATAATAAGTGAGCAAACCATTTTGGACACTAAGCATACTGGGCCTACGTAGGCCGGGCCAAAATACATTGGGAAAAATATTATATAATAATAAAATCATTAATTACGTTATTTTACGCTTCGAATTTCCTGTGATCGAGTTACATTTCAGTCTCTTCAGAGATGGAAACGGTGGCCAAACCGTTACGCACATTATTAACGGACGCATGTTTGCGGTTTCGAACGTTTAATTGACCGTTTTTCCAATTAATCATCTGTTTTTCGTTTAATCGGCCGTTTATTTTCGTTTTTTTTGTTTATTTCAGTGAAAATTTATTTTTCATATTGTTTTTTTTTTTTTATGATAATGTGTGATAATAAGATTTATAAATCATGTATTGTAGTTTTATTTGTGGTTACATTCAATATTTTTTATATATGTTTTTTTTTTCTTCTTACTTATTTTGAAATTGATTAATTCTTCTATTATTTATATACTATATATATATATATTTTTTTTTAACTTACTGATGTAATTTTTTCAATTAGTACGACATGTTTATTTATGAAATTAAGTTATTATCATAAATTAAATTTAGTGATTTTATATTGGAATGTTTTCTTTCTTTCAAATAATATGTTATTACTATTTGAAAAGGTTTAATTCTCAAATTTATTTTTATTAAATAAATGTGTTACTTACATATACAAAAGCTTTGTGTTAAGAAGAAATAAACATAGTGTCATGTTATAATAATAAAACTAACTTAAATTAAGTTTATTTGATAAGTTTAATGAGTTAAATAAATTATTTTTAATAAATTATGATATATATATATACATAAATTTAATAAAAACGTTAAATTGTCCGCAAAATTCCGATTAATCGGCCGCACACCGATTAATCGCTTGACAGCACCCCGTCTGTCCGATGACCGCATACCGTTATTTACAACACTGATTTTTTTTTCCCGATTTGTGGGGATATCGAACAGATTAATGACTTTGATGCACGATAGAACATTAATGATTTAAGAGCTCTGAAGTTTGCAATAAATATTAAGAAGATATTTTCTTTTTTACGATTTTGTTTATGCGAAGACAAACTGCTGGATTTAGAATTGGGAAAATTTCATGTATATACTCCTAAAAACGTTAAAATTACGTGCACCCTCTCTTAAAAACAAAAACAAAAAGAAAAAGAAAAAGAAAAAGAAAAAAAAGAAAAAGAAAAGAAAAAAAAGAAAAAGAAAAAAAAGAAAAAAAAAAGAAAAGAAAAAGAAAAAAAAAAAAACTTGCATATTTACTCAATTTATTAACTTTTCTATTAATCTCCATTTTCAATTTATAAAAATTCTCATTTTGTTCTTTATTTAAAAAAATAAAAATGTCTAATTTGTTTAAGAGAAATATTTAGTTTTTTAATTGGTCGGTTTTAAGAACAAAAATTCATTTTCTTATAACACATACACAAGAATATGTCTAAATATCACCGTATATGCGTCATAGGTACATAATAAACTATTTGTTGTCACAAAATAAATTAAGCAAGAACATTTTTTTGCTCTTCACAATTCATTGAATATATAAGCTAGAAAATATCATGATTTTGTGATATGAAATTGAAAGAGTGGGTGTACGTTACGCAACTCTGAAGAAAATATATAGAAATTTTCAAAAAATATATAGAAATTTTTAGAAAATATACAGATTTTTTTTTTGCTTGATGGACCCTTGGCACCCCCTAAATTATTTGAAATCACATCCTCTGCGGAGCTTTTACCTGCGAAGGTCGTGCGGTTCTTTTAATTTGGTCCGTTCGTTTTGATTGAACGGACCAAATAAGATTATGGCACGAATCTCAAAGCAAAATTAATACTACCCCTCCATCATCCCAAGCACTCACCGGCTGAGAGTAAATCTGGACTGTCCGATCAGCTCTCCACAATAAAATCTCCTCCCCCCAACAATCTATCCTCCGTTAAATTAAGAGTCATAGACTCATAGTACGTAATTATTGTCATTCTATCCTCCCAAAACATTAGATCTGAAAGTGCAATGGTGTCCGAATTACGCTCAGTTATGCCAGTTGATATTTTCATGGCAGCAATAGAAGGCAAAAGTGACGTATTAGTACCACGTCTTGGATTACAGCCGCAAGAACCAACGGAAATTCAGGTAATATTTCACAAACTATTTCCTGCTTATACAGTGTCTCTAAACTGGACACAGCGGGTTGACACTGGCTCAATTCTACTGGACAGTGGGCTAGTCAGGAGCTTCTTCAATTTTGCAAATTTATTTCTTTAGTTTCTTTAACTTTTTTTTCTTCTTTTTTTACATTTTGTTTCTTCTTTTGTTTCTGTTTTAAAAATAAAAAATAATAATATAATTTGACATCTCTGGTGTCTGTTGTAATAGAATCTGAGAGACTTAGACCTCACATTTCTACTTCTAAAAAATATATATATATAGTGTCTCTAAACTATTTCCTGCTTATAATATTGGTCTGTGAAGTAATACTAATTAAGACATTACATTTAGTTTTCATTTTAATTTTTCGTTTGTTGTTATTGTCATTATTATTATGAATATTACTGTCATTAACATTGTTGTTCTGCTTATCTTTATTATAATTTTTATGAGAATGTTTCTAGTGTGCATCTAAATATTTAAGTGTATGTATATACGTACGTTTAACTACTAAATTTTGAACTTAAGCGATTTAATCATTTTTCCTTTTCATTAAGAAGAAGGTATTTTTCATTGAGTACGTAAATTATATATTTTATTGTAATAAAAAATTCCTATAAAAAAATAGGAAATTTGATACTAATATTGAAAAAGAATCACCGACTATTATTCGACATTTACACTAAGGTATGAATTTGTACTGTGCCCCCTTCTTTTCTGCTTTAATAATCACCGACTATTATTCGAGATTTACACTAAGGCAAGTATAAAGCACATAGATTTAACTTGATTAAGCATTCAAATTACTATTTTTTTTGATTGACAGTGGGAAAATGTGCACTCATAACATTGGTTGTCCCTAACAACACTTAGAAGGTGATGAATAGGTAGCCTTAAAGACACTTAGAGAAAATTTTTGCCTAAAGTAAATCTCCACATTATCAAACAAGAACCAACACTCTTAACTAAGTCTAGACAAAATTAGTCAAGTGAATTTGAGATTATCATTGGAATACTGAAGTTTTAGCTCTCTCAAAGAAGAAAATTCTTAAGAACACAAAATTAGTGTTATTTGAAATTTAAGGGCGATTTTCTTGAAACTGAAGTGAGAGTATTTACTCTATTTATAAATGAGCTCCAAATCTAGATATTTGAACTATTTTGTTCAAACAGTAAAACTTATGTTCGAACAAATAGTTCAAATGTGTTGCAGTTTAGAATATCACCTTTTTGAACTTTACTCTTTCCGTTCCATATGTTCCAATATGGATGATATTCGTTCATAACAAAACACTAAGGGGAGTCCTGTGACTTGAAACGGAACTTTCCATTTCGAACGATAGTCAGATGGAATAATTCTTTCGCACTGTCATGCTTCATATCCGTATCCATCCAGTACCGCGTCAATACATTCCGTACTTAATAGTTTGCTTCCGTACCGAATGGATTATTCCTGAGATCAATAATCTCAAATTTACTTTACATATCTATTTGATATTACAATCTATATTCTTGATCTTCATAAAATCTTGTTGATTTCATTGGTTCTTGAACTTTAATCTTGCAATTATAATGTTCTTGGACATACAAATTTACTCATATAATGAAATTGTTAAATTCAATCATTGTATGTTTTGCAAATTAGTCAAAAAAAATTAATTAGATAATTGCATAGAAGAATAATCTCCTCTTTTTGAGGATTTGTAAAATATACAAAGCAAGTACGTGCATAAACCGATTTGTTCCCAATATAGTTTGCCAAAGCAAATGTTTTTGCATCTCTTGTTATTTCTCTCCCTTTTTGAAAATCGCCCAATGCTCCATTTAAATCCCCCAAAATATGTATGGACCAAGTGGACCAAACCCCTTCCCCAGGCCAACTAATTTTTCGACATTAATTTTAAACTTATTGAACAGTTGACAGAAAAAAAATAATTTAAGCTTTAATGTCTAATGTTAATTTTTTTTTGTCTTAAAATAATTTTTTACTCATTTTTTTCTATTATTTTATTACAAAACAAGTCAAATAAATTTGAGTTTTTATTTTATTATAAAACAAGATAAAGAAATTCGAGTTTCCAATCCGATATAGTTAATTCCAATTCACATTCTAATTTTTGTCATTAATTAGTTACCTCTTTTAGTGTGTATCCTCTGAGATATCTCAACTTTTGCGTGACCGACATGTCCGATGCCTATTCGGGGATAGCACAGGGGACAGTATTATTTGTGCTTTGAGATTCTTCATAACTTATTTGAACAGTTGATTTTCCAGAAAACACGCAAAAGTTGAGATATCTCAGAGATGCGAATTGCTCTATCTTCTCTTCTCAATCTAAATGATACATCTAAAATATGTTTAATTTTGATGTTTTACTGAAATTTTAATTACAATTAATATTGTCTAATTAGGAAACAATAGAAGCCTCTCATTCTGCTCCCGAACAAACTGTCCAATCCGACCTCCAAAGTGCAACGGGTTTTGGAGACACTGTTCTTCACCTACTTGTTACTAATCGACACAACGAGCTTGCTTTGAAAGTTTTTCAAAGCGATAAGTCCTTGTTGAAAGCGCGAAACAAGATGTTAGAAACACCCCTACACAGTGCTGCCAAGGTCGGAAACGATAAGGTCATCCAGATGTTCATTCAAATCGATCAAGCCGTCATGAAGAATGCGCTAGAAGAAGAAAATGAAAATGGAGATACAGCATTGCATGTTGCTGTCAGATACGGCAATATAGACATCAGCATCAAGCTGATGGAATTTGATCCAAAAATCACTTACAAGGTCAACAAAGAAATGTTGTCTCCTATGTATATAGCTATAGAGAGAGAACAAAATTTGATAACAGAGAAAATGTTTGGAGTTGACCGTGAATTCATAGATCCAAGAAATGGGTATAATTTCATAGCAGAGGTTATGTTACTAGTTGACCCTATTCTTGCGTGCACCCAATTCACATGTGGAATGTTTCCAGTTCATTTAGCCGCACGCAAGGGTAACTGGAGGCTGGTAGACCATTTCCTAAAAAATTACCCTGCTTATGCAGAGTTGGTGGATCCTCATGGAAGAAATATTTTTCACATTGCTGCCGAAGAGGGTAATCGCTATATTTTTTATACTATACAAGGGAGTGAGGATATGCAAGCAAGAATGAATATTGCAAAGGATTATGAAGGAAATACACCGTTGCACATTGCAACAATGAAGGGACACAGGTATACTATGGGAGCTATTTGGACTAACATAATCAATCAGGCTGCAGAAACAGTCCAAAACAAACAAGGCTTAACACCATACCAAGTTTCCAGAAGACAATTAATTACAGAAAGTAATGAGGTATGTCCAAATTAACAAACACATCGAAAAACTATTTCTTGTTCATTATACTTAACACCTGTGTTGCTACTAACTACTATATATATATATATATATATATATATTTGAATAAAATGTCTGAGATTAGTGCGGCCAAATTACTAAAGTCCAAATATATATGAATTTTACCAAGCTCAGCATAAAAAATATATATAGATATTCATTTTTTGGTTTTACAGGTAGCAAATCTATTAGATTTAATTGTTATAATTGAGAGTTGGACATGTGTGAAATCTACTAGTCCAGTTCATATTATCTTTACTTATTCTTAAGATTAGAGTTGTTAATTTATTGCCCACAACCATAAATTTAATACTTAAATTAAAATCGTTCTAAGGATTTAATTGTTTTGGATCTTTTAATGTTTTTTGGTGTAGTAGAGTATCGCCCAATACAACAAATCAGTTAGTTACTAACTGTTATTTGTTAAATTTTGCAAGATTAGAAGGTAATAAATTAATTAAAAACGTGACATCCATCTAACCATTACTTCTTAATTAGAACTTCTGGTACTGGTAATTGAGTGCTCTTTTGGTTAATAATATTAAAACAGGCTTATGGCATCGCAACACGAATTAAGCACTACGAGAAGATTAATGGCGAGAAATTTTCTGAAGAGTGGTTTGACGATGTAATGGATCTATCATCCGTGGAAAATAAATGGGAGAGAACTCAAGTTATCGGGCTGGGCTCTGTACTGATAACAACGGTGACATTTGCTGCCGCTTTCACAATATCCGAAAGTTACAACCAAGACAACGGTACACCAATTTTAGGGAGGAAATACATGTTCTGGACATTTATTCTAGCAAACTCCTTAGCATTTATACAAGGATTCTTGAGCTTATTTGCACTTCTTGTTAATGCTCTGCCAGATCTGCTCATCGACACCTTATTATTTGCAACAATCCTTTTTCTGTTTGCAGCGAGCAGTATGGTTGTAGCATTTGGAACAGGATTGTATGTGACACTTGCTCCAATTTGTTTGCCAATCGCCATCATTCTTCTTGTAATCACTCTGTTTATAGGGTGTCCTGCACTGTTTATTTGTTTAGTAATCCCGGGAGAAAGATATCTTAGAATAGTTACTCATTTTCTTTTTGAGAAGATATGTTTGGTGGCAATTTTTACCGTGTTTTTCCTGTTTATTTTCTGCCTGGCCTTACTTAGTCTCTAATTTCCATAGTCATTATCTATCGAAGTCTTCTTTGTTTGCTTCATGAAGCATTTTTTTTCTTCTTCTTTATGTTAATTTATTTATGACATAAAAGGAACATTTTTGCTATGTACTTGGTTTGTTGGACAGTTGGACTTCCTTATAATGGATGTTTATCTTTTTGTGAATTTTTTATATTAGAATTTTTTTTTTTTGTAGCAAACCATTACAAAATTTAAAAATATGGCTGGTTATCTAGTTGTTGAACATTTTTATCTGACGGCTGTACTTAATTTTGGGATTTTCAAGTGCAACGTGTCTATTTGGATTAATCTGAACTAGAATTTACTTTCGTCATCAGTGGTCTATTGAACAAAATTATATATTTATCCCCACATATCTAAAAATACTTTCCGTTTACAATATGAAAAATCTATATCATGGTTCAATAAAACTCAATATGGAAAACAATTGTCGAAAAAGAAAACAAGGGTTTGTATTATTCTTTTTTCTGCTAGTGAGGATACAATTGTATTTTAGTCTCTAACAAGAGGGGATGATGATGAATTAAATGAATTCTAGATATATCCTTAAATTTCGAGAGAAAAATAAGTAATTTCGATACTTTATTTGAAAAATGAGACAATTTCAATAATTTCAAAGACGAATAAGTACTAAACGCATAAAAATAGCAAGACTTTATTTTTATTTATTTTTAATGCCCATTTAAAATCCATAAAAATAGCAAGACTTGACTTTTATTTATTTTTTAATGCTCATTTAAAATCATAACTGTTTTTATTATATTAGTCTTGATTTTGAAGAATGTATAGAAAGGACACTACAGATTACAGAAGTATCCAGATAGCTACATTAAATCCAATAACAACAAATCTAATTTTACCAAAAGTTACTTTAGAGAGGAATGTGACCGGGTGCGTATCCTCTGAGATATCTCAATTTTTGCTGTTCGATCACCGTGTCCGGTGCCTATTCGGGGAACTGTAGGGGGCCGGTATTATTTGAGCTTTGAGTTTCGTACCTATTTGAGCAAGACTCTCTCTCTGAAGGCTATCAATCAGTGTTCTGTGAGCGGCGCTTAGAAGAGACAACAATGGCGAGTCCGCCGAAGCCATGGAAGGCAGAGTACGCCAAGTCAGCGCGATCGTCGTGCAAGACTTGTAAGAATGCCATCGGAAAAGACCAATTCCGCCTTGGGAAGATGATCGTCGCTACCCAGTTTGATAGTTTCATGTCTGTACGAATTTCTTTACATTTCCTTACATAATGTGGCAGTTTTCTTCTTCCTCAAAATTTATTCAACTTGTAAACTCACCAAAATTTCGAACAATTTTGGTTTACAATATGTCTATGTTTTCCTTTCTTTGCTTTGTTAGTCGTTCATCTTTCCTATCAAATGCAATACATTTCCTAATGTGTTGTTGAAAGTTCAATTTTTCTCTTTGGATTTTTGTCTTCTTTTTTGTTTTTTTTTTTTTTTTTTCTAGGAAAAATGTGACTTCTTGCTGGAAAGTAAAATTAGGTGGTACTGAATAGGCTATTCGGTACCGTTTAGATGTTTAGAGTTTAGAATTTAGAATTTAGAGTTTAAATAAAAAAAAACAATCAATTTAGTTCCCTAAATTATCTTCTTCTTCTTTTTTTTAATTCCAATCAAGGTCTTGTTGGCAACTTTGTGCAGAGCGGGGGCAGGATATCCATGATTTCATAAAAATGTTAGATTTAGTCCTTACTTAGGAGCTTTTTGGTCAATTTGTGGCTCTTTTGAATATGGCTATGTTTTTCTAGTTTACTCTTGCGGCTGGTTTATGGTTAGTGTCTTATGGATTTTTTGTAATATGTATGTTTCTCAGGCCTTGTTCTGTCGTTTATTGTGCGCGTGAGAAAAAAAATTTCACCCAGACTTCACAAAAATCAACTCATGTACACAGTATTTTAGCCATTCAAAAATTTCCATTTCTGTTCCCATTCCCGTTTCCTTTTAGACGGTCGAACAGGCCCTCAATGTGTGGTTGTATGGGTGAACAGAGTGGGAAAAAAATTGTCGTGCCATGTTATGGTTAACACATTGTGATTTTAGTCTTGTCGTGCGTGTCGTGACTAAATATTTTTCGGTCTTGTTACTAAATATCTATGGTATGATGAATGATCATGCTATGTGAGTCACGTTATGTCCAAACGTACCGTGACCAAACATGACTCGCGTTACCATTTAATTATAATTAAATTAGTTTATTCAAGATTCATCATATGGTCATGATTTAACGGTTCTAATTATATGTGATTCGCGTGACCACATGTCATGCAGTGCCAAAATTTCTAAAAATAATCACGGCACGTAAATAGTTACAGCACAAAATAGGCGAGTCACGACACGTAACCGATATACGTGCCGTGCCGTTCTGTAACAAAGCCAGCTTCACAGTGCCAATTTCCCGCTCTATAGGTGAATTACAAGAATTGTATTGCGGAGTTTTCAAAAAAAAATATTAAAACATAGCATGGATGTTATGATTCACAACGTCTACCGCAATAAATTTTTGTTTCTTGGAGGCTACTTTTCATAGCGTTATTGTTGTTTTACTTTTTGTGGACGTTACTAGTGTTCCAGATTTTTTTACCGTAAATATATTTAATTTGGTCAATATAATATTAAAAAAATTCCGGAATGATTACTTTTAAATTATAATTTATTAAAATTATAACTGAAATTTTTATCAATAACATTATTTTCAAGAATAGTTATTTTTTAAAATTCAGAAATAATTATTTTCAAACTATCAGTGAGTAATATTTCTGATCATATTTGCAATTTTTTTTTTTGAAAAAAATATAGATGTCTTAATCGTAATTCAAACATGATAGACATTAAATTCAAGAGTCAATGAATTTAACTTTTAGCCCTTTAAATATTATATTTGGTTATATTGTGAGTGATCATTTTATGAAATAATTTTATGTGATAATTTTATGTTTAATATAAACTGAACGGAAAACATCATTTGATATTATTTTGTAATTTTATACCGATAAATTAGAGAAGTTTACAATTTTTTTTTTTTTTTTCTAAAATTGAGATGTTATTTTTTTAAATTCATAAGTTGGGAGTCAAGATATCAAACACACTTTCAAATTCATGTATATATTACAAAAGTTTTTTCTATTTTGTGAGTTTCGAACTTGTGACTTCTCACATAAAAGTTATGTGTATTTGTTACTGGACTAAAGACTAAAGACAAAATTGAGACATTATGAATAGTGACATCGAGAAAAAAAAATTTGCATGAATAAATCCAAATTCCAAACAAAATAGATTGTTGCTCCGGATCCTCTAAAGTAATTTAATTTTTTAGACGTGTCTGGTGCCTATTCAGGAATAGCGTGGGGCAGTATTATTTAAAGAATCCAAACCCTTGAAAATTCATGTTAGAGTATCTCAGACAGTCTGAATCTAAACTAAAAAATTTGAATAACTTCATGAATCCGAAAATTCGTGTTAGCTCGGACGGCTGAATCTAAACTAAAAAATTGAGTTACTTCATGAATCCGAATTCGCTGTTGACGCTGTAAATTATAACTATATCAATGCCGTATTTTGAGATTTTTTTTCCAAAACGATATCAAATTTTAATTTTTTTGTTTTAAATGTTACAAATAAATTAATCGGTCCCGACATGACGAGGCAACGTGGCATCCACTGCGTCGGGATGTGCAACCGTCTCAGGGAAGCCAAAGACACTCCGACTGACACAAACGGGTTTTGGGTTTTGAAATCCATTTTGATTGGCATTCCGGATCCTTCTCGAGTAAGAATAATATCTGAGTAGAACTAGGGTGTTTCTAAGTTTATCAAACTACTTTAAATAAACGCAACTCTAAATCCTAAATTGTTGAAATTTGTCTAAGTAAAATTTTTTTTTTAATTAATGTATTAAAATTTATTTATAAATCTTCTAATTTTAACAATTTGATTTTGTACTAAATTATTTCAAAAGTTAAAATTTTTGCATGTAGACGCATCACTTATAAGATAGACGGATTTTTAATTGTCCGGATTCATCATTTCAAATCAATATGATAGATTTTAGAGTTGAATTCACAGAAAGACTTGGTGAACTTAGGAACACCTTAGTTCTACACCCCAATTCAAAGAAGTGACATGGTCCTTGGTTCAGGCACGACAGCACCCGACTTCGACTTGTAATAAGGTTTGTATTCCAAAAAAAAAAAATACTAAATTAAAGAAAATAACACTTGTCAGAAATAATATTACCGCGGGATAATCTAGCGGAAATCTAGGCCAATTCTATTAAATTATCCAACGTAATTGAATTGGCTAAATTTTTACTTTATAATCTAGCATAATTGGATTCAACTTGAATTCGGAATTGCGATTTTGCTAGATTATTCAACAAAATTGGATTCAACTTCTACAATTTTATTAATTCATTCGTAATTTTATAATTCTACTAGAGTTACAATTCTGCTGGATTATCCAACATAATTAACTCTGTTGAATTATCCGGCATGATTGCAATTCTACTGTATTATTAAGGGGAATTGGGTCAATTCAATTCCACTGAATAATTTAGTGAACTTGAGCTAGATCTCCGTTGAATTATTCAGCAAAAATATTGAAACTGGTGTTTTTTTTAATTTGATTTATTTTAATATTATTAATAAAAAATTTGGATTTTTATTTCTAATCTAGTATGGTGGTATGGATGTAATCTGTACGTACATCAAATATTGCTTCAAACATAATTATTACTTCAAACGAGACTACGAGAGTGGTCACAAGAATTATATTTATCCCTCTATTTTGAATAATCTTAACTAGAATTTACTTTTCGTCATTAGTGATCTATTGATCAAAATTATATATTTAACGCCACCTATCGAACTAGTCAAAAACTAAAAATACTTTCTCCATTTAAAATATGATTATATGAAATATCTATATAATATAGAAAGGATAAAGAAAAAGAAAACAAGGGTTAGTAACTTTTTTCTGCTAGTTAGGATATGAAGATAAAATTATATTTTAGTCTCAACAAGAGGGGATGATAATGAATAAAATGAGTTTTTAGATAAGATTAGTATCTCCATTCGGCAACTAAAATAAATTTCTAAATAATATTAATTACTTTTTAGAAATTAAAGACTCCAAAATTTCTAAATCTTTATATTTTTGAAATTAATTTTAGAATTTTTATTAAGTCACGTCAGATTAGAAATTATGTATTCTAAATAATTTGAGCGAATCATTTGAATAGCATGACGTTTGAAAACAGTTTTTTTAATAAGAACTTTTGTTCAATAGTTTCTAAATAAGAATCTGAGGTACATATATGAAATTAGAACACAAAATGCCGCGTCAGATACGAAATCCATAAATTTTAGAGATGGAGATGCTAATATTTTAAATAAATATGAAATATTCTTCAATTTCGAATGATAAATAAGTAGTCGAAACTTTAATAAGGAGACAATTTAAAAAATTGCAAGGACGAATAAATACTAAACCCATAAAAATAACAACAATAGCAATACTTTTCTTTTATTTATTTATTTTATTTTAACGAGGAGGAATACACTTACATTTTTTTCTTGTGACATCAGATTATATTTTATATTTTTATAGTTCAAACAGTCGATCTAAACTGTTCTACTTGATGGATATATTAAAATGTATTTGCAAATTAAATTTTATATATTTTTTTAAATTTATTAAGATGGATAAAAATTCAATAGTTTGAAAACAACAAATTTATTAAATACTTAATAAATACTAAAATAATTTAAAAAAATTAAAATTTGATCTATAAAATATCAAAGATATTTTAGTATATCTATCATGATGAGCAGTTTGAATCGATTCTACTTTTAAAAATAATCTGATGCCATGAAAATGAAAAAAATATAAGTGGCCTCCACTATTTTATTGCTCATTAAAAATCATAACTTTTTTTTCTTATAGTAATCTTCTTGAAGATGGAAGAACACTACTGTCGTAGCAACTTACAAACAGAAGTATCCAGATAGCTACATTAAATCCAATAATAAACAAATCCCAGTACGATTCTAAATTAATTTTACCAAAAGTTACTTTAGAGGAGGAATGCGACCCACTCGCACTCCCCATTTCTCTGTGGCTGGAACGAACAAGTAACTCGAAATCTCATACTTCTGACATCTCAATTCCAAACAACAATCTGTGTGTCAGTGATAAACCACACAAAGTGTCGTTTGAAAATTTCTAGAAGATCTTCATTCTTTTGGCCTATTCCTCAGTGTGTATCCTCTGCGATAACTCATATTTTCCCTGACCGACGTGTCCGGTTCCTAATCGGGGATGGTGCAGGGGCCAATATTATTCGAGTTTTGAGATTCGTGTAGAACGTATTTGAACAGTTCAGATTTTCTACGAAGTCACGCAAAATATGAGATATCTCAGAGAATGCGAATTCCTCTCCCCCCTCTCGAACCCGGCGTCAGGTAAATATTTTAACACAATAGTTTTGGCTTCATGCAGTACATGGACTATATAATTAAAACAGAGCTGAATAAAGTTCGTGCGCTTCATATATCCAAAAACACTTTGTTAAATATTCACCCCTGGTTAACTCTCTTTGGAACCAGAACTGATGTGCCTAGTTACGATATAAATTTCTCTCGCCTCTTCTCAGACTCAAAAACCTCCCTCTCTCTGAAGGCTATCAATCAGTATTGTCTGTGAGCGACGCTTAGAAGATACAAAAATGGCGAGTCCGCCGAAGCCATGGAAAGCGGAGTACGCCAAGTCGGCGCGATCGTCGTGCAAGACCTGTAAGAATGCCATCGGAAAAGACCAATTCCGCCTTGGGAAGATGGTCGTTGCTACCCAGTTCGATGGTTTCATGCCTGTACGAATTTCTCCTTTTTGTTCGCTTTCTTCTTATTTCTTTGGTACTTGGTACTGTACCAGTTATGCTGCTTATTTGCTTTGTTTTGGTTTTCTACATTACGTAAAGTGACAGTTTTTTTCTTACTGAAAATTTACTCACCAAATTTCGAACAATTTTGGTTATAATCTGTCTATGGTTTCGTTTCTTTGCTTTCTTAGTTGTCCATCTGCCCTTTCAAATGCAATACATTTCCTAATGTGTTGTTGAAAGTTCAATTTTTCCCTTTGGGTTTTTGTCTTTTTTTTTTTTTTTCCTTTTTCTTTTCTAGAAAAAATGTGACTTCTTGCTGGAAAGAAGGAGCACAAATAGCTTAAAATTTGAAATGTACATTGTGCTTTTTGGTTGAACTAATATCAACAATCAGCCCCTTTTTTTGTCATACTTAGATTATTTCTTACTGTTGCTATCTTTTCCTTTGTTATTATTTTGCAGATGTGGAATCATGCAAGTTGTGTCTTGAAGAAGAAGAACCAAATCAAAGCGTTAGTACCCTTTAGCAATACATTTTATGTCATTCCACCTGTGTTTTCTGGGTTGAAGTCTTTAAATTTTTATTATATCAGAAATTGTATGTGCTGAGAAAAATTAATTGAAGGGCAAAAAAAGAAACATGGAAGAGATGAGACCTGAATTGATTCTAAAACAATTTAATTTAGCTTTGAAAACTATTTGTATCTTATAAGACCGACATTTTTCTCAAATAAGCTACAATTTTTTTTTGCTTTTAATGAAGAGTAAAATGGGTATTTTATAAATTTAGTACAAAAGACAATAAAATGGGTAAATTTATGAGTTTTCGAAGTTTTGAGGGGGCAAATAAGCAATTTTGAAGTTTTTGAGGGGTATACATGAAATTCCCCCTTTGATTTTTATTATATCAGAAACTGTATGTGCTGAGAAAAGTTCGTTCAAAGGGGCAAAAAAAGAAACATGGAAGAGATGAGACCTGAATGAATTCTAAAACAATTTAATTTAGCTTTGAAAACAATCTGTAGCTTGCATTGTTTTGAAAATTTGACATATTTGTGCCTTTTGGGCAATTTTGAAGTAAAAAAAGTATAGAAAAAGATTAACGGGGTAGGTTGAAAACTAATTTCAAAGACTATTGAGACATCAGGCTAGGTGATGTGGAGGGAATTGACTTGCTGAGGTGGGATGATCAAGAGAAAATAAGAAAATACATAGACGACGGTTCCTCTTCCTCTGATGCATTGTCAGTGCCAGCTGGCGCCTCGTCGTCTACTTCTGTTTCAAATGATGACTGTGCAATTGACGTGTCTCCTTCTTCTCGCGCATCTTGCAAGAAGTGCAATGAAAAGATTCAAAAAGGAACAGTATGTTATCTTTGTTGCAAACAATTGGGAGATTTGGAGCATTTTAGTTTAGATATTATGTTAGTTTAGATGCAAGGAATGTTGTTATTACAAGTATCAGTATTTGTATTATTCAAACAAAGAGGAGGGTTAAAATGCCTCTATTTTTGGGTCTCCATCATGCCTTTTATTTTTCTTATAACAAAAATTCTGAAATTTATATGTCAAAATAAACTGTTAGATGTGATCTATATTATTTTCTCTACATGCACATAGAAAATTATCATTTTCAAAAGAATCAATAAGTTGAAAAATCAATGTCCAAAATTTATTGATTTGTATTTTGCTAGTTCTTGATACTAATCAAAACAAAATCGAGATGTCTTGATCTTTTACCTGTGCATAGAGAAAATGATATAAATCATATCTAACAGTTTTATTTTGACATTTATAAATTTTAAGTTGTTGTAGTTCGAAAATGGAGGCATTTGAACCTTTCTCTTAAACAAAAACAAATGCTCCTTGTCTTTTAGATGTTATTGGTTTGCTTTATGTGGCCTAATAGAGCATCATTTAAAAGGACTAATTAATGCATATTTTCTTTACCAGATTCGTGTCTCAACAAAGCGAGAGGGAAAGGGAGCCAAGGGCCTACAGTGGTACCATGTGAATTGCTTCATAGGGATGTCACCTTCAACAGATATAAAAAAAGTATTCGGTTGGGACAAACTTGACCCTGAAGAAAAAGAAAACATTCTTTCCCTTCTTAAGAAAAAAAATATTGTTAATGAAGAAGGTACGTAACTGTCATATACTGTTGAGCTATTTGTTAGTTATAGGTTTGTATTTGATCCTGGATTAACCATTATAATCTTGAGTAGCTTTGCAAAATAAAATTTTCTTCTACTATTTAGCTATTTGTCTGTTATATGCTTTCTGTTTATTTTTGTTGTTGTTGTGTGTTGGGGGGGGGTGTTGCATGTGCAATATGTTATACTTTGGTACTCTCTGCGAATGGCACTTCTTGTTATCATTAGGATGCTGTCATTTATTAATTTTCTCCTTTTTCTGAAGATGAGAAAAAGGATTCCAAGGGCACTAAACGTAAGAAAGGCGTGTCTGATGAGAAAATGACAGCCAAAGCTCCAAAATTAGAAGAGACTAGTTCCCAGAAAGTCAATGCCAATAAATCAGCCTTGTCAAACTCAGACCTTGAAAAGAAGCTGAAGGAACAGAGCGAACTGCTTTGGAGCATAAAGGATGAGTTGAAAAAGAACGTGTCAACTGCTGAGATGAGAGAAATGCTCGAGGAAAATGACCAAGGTTCCTCTGGATCTGAATATGACCTAAGAGACCGTTGGTAAATTCTTTACTTCTAGTTAAGATGAATTGTTATAAGCAATTTCATGTATAAAAATTAACGTACATATTGTATGTTGGTTTTTAGAATTATATAGTAATCTTATTAGTTCTTTTATTAGTAATAAGAAATTTCATCAGGTTGAGTGCAGGTGTGAACCTTACCTTCCTGGCCTGACTCGTCAAACTATACTGATTGCTTCATGTCACATGTTTGGTCAGATATTAAAATACAGTTTTGGATGTACAATTTATCTCTATCTTGAAGACTTAGACCTTTGATCTGCATGCATGTAGTGCTGATGGAATGCTGTTCGGCGCATTAGGTCCTTGCCCGATATGTTCTGGTTCAATCAGATATGCCGGTGGGCAGTATAAGTGCCATGGTTATGCATCTGCTTGGAGCAAGTGCTCATTTTCCACCACCGATGCTGTTCGTCTAAAGGGCAAGTGGAAGATTCCAGAAGGCACAACCAATGAATTTCTACTAAAAGTAAATTGTCTTTTTTTTTCCCTGTATTACTTAATTTAATGCCCTCTCTCCTTGTCCATTCCTAGTACAGCTTAGTGATTAACTTCACAACACGCTTAATAGTGTTTGCTCCTTACTTTGATTGTCTCCTTTGGATAAGTGAGAAATAAGGGTTAATGTGAACATTTTTTTTTTCTTTTCTGAAAAATGGGGATGAAATGGCTGTAGTAGGGTATTCAGTATAACACATATCTCTTAAAAGGGTTTTACACATTATCTGAGATTTTTAGATGTTATACACATACATTATACATATATATATTCATTTTGTATGTTTGTTCCTATACAGTGGTTCAAGTCACAGAAGGTGAAGAAACCAAGCCGAGTTCTTCCCCCTTTAACTCCTTGTAGCTCAGTTGTGAATCACCCAAATACTCAGTCATCTGTTGCTGAAGGATTGATTAAATTGAAAGTTGCTTTATTGCCAAAATCTGATGAAGATATTGTAAGTACATTTTATAAAACTTTCAATACTAGTTTTAGTTCATATAACTCTTTTCTTATTTTTTGTTTAATCTTCCATTTTACTTGGTCTTAATATTTTTCTTTAAGGAGGACTGGAAACAAAAAGTTAATGCTGCTGGAGCCAGCTTTCATGCAAATGTGAAGAAAGGTACTTCTATGCACTTAATATTTGTTTTATTATTATTTATTTTCACCTTTCAAGTCCCATTGATTGCATTGTAATAGTCAAACAGTTCATGTGGACCTATTTAGCACCTACCATTTTCTTCCAGTTAAGAATGGATAGGAACCCTAGTTTATGGAAGATGCCAAATGGCTAAGTCCTCATCAGAAAACAAAATACCAGGGACTAAAACAGTACATGTTCCAATGTTTGAGTTCCAAAATAGAAACTTACTTCAAGAGAGAATTGTAATTAACTCAAGAATATATAACTTAACTATAGCTCAATTTAATAAATTAGTTTCTGTTGGATGCAGATACGAGCTGTTTGGTTGTTTGTGGAGAGCTTCCTGACAAGGATCCTGAAATAAAAAAAGCAAGGTTATTGTTAAAACATTCTCAGCACAATTGAACTTATCTAACATATTTTAACATACTGTTAAAATCTTTTATTTTTGCTATGCTTTGATTCTCTAGGAGGATGAAGGTACCAATTGTAAGGGAAGAATACCTGGAGGAGTGCCTGAGGAAGAAACAAAAGCTTCCCTTTGATATGTACAAAGTTGAGACGGCCTTAGAAGCTTCTAAAGGTGTTGTCACGGTCAAAGTCAAGGGAAGGAGTGCGGTGCATGAGGCGTCTGGTTTGCAAGATACCAGTCACATTCTTGAAGTCGGAAAAAGCATATACAACACTACTTTGAATATGTCTGATTTGTCTACTGGTATTAACAGGTAATATTTCCTTTTTTCTGAGATTACAGAATGCTCTATTATGTTGTGCATTTGCAACCAACGCCTGATATTCTCAATGGGCCTGTTCGGCAAGTGTGGAATAGAGGTTCTATTCCTGTCAAACAAGAAAAGAATTGAGTGGAATTGGCTTTGAACTTTTGCAGGCAAACCCTTGCTTTTTACACTTTGGTCCCTCCTCTATTCCTCTATGAGCCAATTCTCTATTCCATAGGGATAGTGGAATAGACAAATTGGCCTTTTCTAAGAGTTGGAATTGGCTCATTTACCAATACACTTCCATTCTTCCATTTTTCCACTCTTTCACAATTAACCGAACATGACCGGAATATTTTGAAATAGAAGTCTATTCCAAATTCCACTTTTCCTCTATTCTTTCACTATTCCACATGTTGCCGAACGGGCCCAATGGAAAGGTTAAACTCTGCTTAAGTTCGATGAATCTGCCTTCCATTCTAGAATACTGTTTCCTGTTGGACTAAGAGTGATATGGTAATTTTTCACTGGATACTTTCTTCTAATAGTTGAGTGTCATTTGCAAATTGCAATTAACCAAAAAAGTATGTGAATGGATAGCATTTATATATAATTAATCTCTTTTTAATGGTATATACTCTTGTCTACTGTGAAGCTATTACATTCTTCAAATCATCCAAGAGGATAAAGGATCAGATTGCTATGTGTTTCGCAAGTGGGGTCGTGTTGGTAATGAAAAAATTGGAGGTACAAAATTGGAAGAGATGACGAAGGATGATGCAATTCATGAATTCAAAAGACTGTTCCTTGAGAAAACTGGGAATCCATGGGAAGCCTGGGAAAAGAAAAAGAACTTTGAGAAGCAACCTGGCCGATTCTTCCCCCTTGATATTGTATAAATTTACATTTATTATTTGTTATTGATTATTAATTATTGATTAAATTACACATTATCCCTGTAATTAGGATGCTCCATTTTGGTCTCATCTTACTTCCCATAAATAAACCAAGAAAAATCTCCGAGTACACTTTTCCTCAATTTTCACGTGTTCTTAGTTTACATAAAATTCTGTTCATTCTTTTTTGACTGGACATACAAGAAGGTAATTCATACATATCAAATAAGTACCAAAATGAGAAGTTTGCCAACTTTAGAGGACCAATACATAAAAACTATAATATTCAGAAGGAAAGCTAAGTTAGTATGGTAACTGGAATTGGGTTTAGTAAAAGCTAAGTTAGCTGCTAATTTGGACTCTGTTTTCTGATATAACTTTTGATACACTATGTATATTTTGTCAGACCATACTGGAGCCACACCAAATATAAGTGTGGATTTTATGAGAATGCTTTTCAAACTGCGAATTTTGTATATTTCAATTGATTGTAGGATTATGGTGTGAAACAAGCACCAAAGAAGAAAGACCTTAGCACGTCAAAGAGTTCACTTCCTCCCCAGATAGTTGAACTCATGAAGATGCTTTTTAATGTCGAGACATACAAGTATATTTCTCTTTGCTTTGAATTCATTTAGCCAATATAAAGCAAGGTTTACCATAAGGTCGATACTATGTGTACAGGGTTAATAGGAGTGAGGCTATGGTACTTTGCAAAGCGCAGATCGGTCCATGCGATGGATCCATATCTCTATTTTTAAAATTCAAATAGTCGATATGAACCGTACAACATGATCTCCATATGAAATTGTACTAAGAGACCAAATTTTATATTTTTTTGCTATTTTTTTAGGTTGGTAGAAAATCACTATTCCGGATGGTTAACGAATTTTAGATCAAGTGATTTTCCTACTTATCTATAAAAATAGTAAAAAAGTTAAAAAAAATGTAAAATTTGATCTACAAGTACATTTTCATATGAGATCATGTTGATGAACAGTTCAGATCAATTATTTTTACTTTGAAAATAGTGATATCGATCCATAATACGGACCAATATGCGCTCTGGATAGTATCGTAGCTTCACTCAAAAGTATAAATACCATAACAGTGTTTATCTGTTAGTTGGTCATTTAGTTTAGATGGAGATGGTGTTTAAGACTCAATTATGCTGGCACATGTAATCTTATGCCAAAAAGGCTGTAAAAAGGTGAATTGAAAATAAAAAGAATATGTACGGTGGTGGGTTTGCAGGATGGATCTACTACTAATCCATAATTTATCTGACCGGTATCTGGTTTTGTAACACTCTCTATAGGATGCTGATCTTGATTGTTCATTTGTTTTTTCTTCTGTTAATTCTAGGGCTGCATTGATGGAGTTTGAAATTAATATGACTGAAATGCCCCTTGGAAAGCTAAGCAAGCAGAATATACAAAAGGGTACATGATATACTCTATGGGTGCGTTTGGATGGGTGAAGAATAGCTACTATTCCGGATTAGCACTATTCCGAGTTACTAATCTACGTTTGGGTGTGTTCGGATTAGCGAATAGCCACTATTCTTTGTTTGTCTTTTGTGGGATAGCTCACTATTCTACTAATCCAACAAAATGTTGGAATAGCTACTATCCTCAAAATTGGGATAGCTACTATCCTCTCACTATTCTTGATTCATCCAAACGCACCCTATATGAATTTCTATTGTTTCGTAGTCCCTTATTGTGATGATAATATATTAATAATTTGGCCCATTGGTTTTTTTCTTTTTCTGTACAGGTTTTGAGGCATTGACTGAGATTCAAAATTTGTTGAGTGATAACAGTAACAATGACCCTGCAATCAAAGAGAGCATGCTTGTTGCAGCCAGTAATCAATTTTTCACACTTATACCTTCCATACATCCTCACATCATTAGAGATGAGCTTGACTTTAAGACCAAAGTATGTACTGTTCAGTTCTATACTTGCATGTCATCTCAAAATGATCATTTCTTGCTTTTCTATTTTTTTTATTTTATAGAGAAATTCATTTTGCCCGTAGAAAACATCAAATTGGATTTAGCCCAGCAAAACGGAAACACATCATGCACAATTATTGCTTGAAAAACATCAAAAGCTCCATTATTGCTCTTTGAGTTATCTACAAAAAAACATTCAGTTAACTTCTAGGTTAACATCATATATATTTGTCTTTTGTAAGGATTTTAGAATTGGGAGGGGTTACACATGAAATTGACGCTCCTATTCTTATTTAATATATGTTCTTGGTTGAGACTTTATGTTTTGATTGACATTTCAATACATTTCTTCTGCAAATACCACCAATTTATTGTAAGAATTTCCACTAAACCACTGATGATATTGTAATCTCTGACATACTATTTCTGAAAAATAAATTTGATAGGATTTTTTTTTTTAACGTTTGTCCAATCCACTTCTTTTATTTTATTTTTGTTCCCAAGGTGAAAATGCTCGAGGCCCTTCAGGACATAGAAATTGCTTCAAGAATAGTCGGTTTTGGAGGCGATGACGATGAATCTCTAGATGCTAAATACGAGAAGCTCAAATGTCTCATCAATCCTTTGCCCCATGATAGTGATGATTATAGACTAGTTGAGAGTTACTTATTGAATACCCATGCTCCTACTCACAAGGTATTACACTACTAGAGACACAAAATCATACCGACCCAAGTATTTACTGTTTGTCTTTTTTTTTTTTTTTTTTTAATCTTGGCTTCTCTTTCTATTGAATTGAGATTTAACATCGAGTTTGGCAAGGGATACACTGGATGTGCACAGTGCTGGTATGAAATAGTAGTGAACTCTTGGTAAATCCTGCAGTTGTACTGTACTGAGTTGCTTATGACTTTTTCATCTCAGCTCACCAGATGACAGAAATTTTCAGAGCATACCCTGTTTTGGACTCATTTGCAAATGCAATGAGTGTTGGGTGTTATATGGAAATACAGCATGATAGTTTATTATGATTCTAAGTAGAACAAGGTAAAAAGAATTAATATGTACTTAACTGTTCTTGATGGTCTGTTATGGTTATGTGGCAGGATTGGAGCCTAGAACTAGAAGAGGTTTTTGCTCTTGAAAGAGAAGGAGAGACTGATAAATATGCTTCTTACCGGGATAAACTTCAGAATAAGATGCTTTTGTGGCATGGTATTATAACAGACTGACAATTTTTTTCAACAATAGTACCTATGGTCGTTATTAATAATACATTGATTGGTCCTTTCCTAATTTTAATTTGTAAATTCAGGTTCAAGATTGACAAATTTTGTTGGTATTTTGAGTCAAGGCCTGAGAATCGCACCTCCTGAGGCTCCCGCTACTGGATACATGGTTTCCTCTCTCTCTCTCTCTCTCACTCACCCACACTCACTCTGCATGTGTGTGTCTTCACCTACATAACATAAAAATCGTGCACATTACTGCAATGTGACAAGTATCTTGTATGAACAAAAAATTACCACTGGTGCCCTTCTCTTCCAATTTCCTTGAAAAATACCATAGGTTCCCTTCTGCTTGTTACTTTTGGAGCAGCCCAGTGAGGAAGGAGAGGGTAGTTTGGGTATTTTTGAAATGACAGGAGCCAGGAGCCAGGAGCCAGTAGGGTATGGAGGATATGCTCATGTTTTTTTGGGGTTATGCACGATATTTTCCTTGTTTTGTAGGGCTGAGTTGCATATATCTTGCATGCTGGTTTCTTGTGAAGTAGTCTGTTTTTCTTTAATGTGATATTCTCTAGTGCTAAATAATGCCTTGAGAAGCATGAAATATCGTACAGCTGAAAGGAAAAGGAAAGGATGAAAGATTTTTTTTTTTTTAAGGACAATTGGAAATCAAAATGGCATTTTTTTTCTGTTAACTGGCACATGATTCACCATTGTATGAATATCTAGGACTTCAATTTGCATTTCCAACTTACAGGAGCTTGGTTTTTTTGTTAACCTGTAAAATTTCCCTTTGATCAATTTTTTTTGATAGTTTGGGAAAGGTGTATACTTCGCAGACTTGGTTAGCAAGAGTGCACAATACTGCTTTGTGGACAGGAAAGATCCAGTTGGATTAATGCTTCTTAGTGAGGTTGCTTTGGGAGAGATGTATCAGCTGAGAGGTGCCAAGGTAAGTCAAAAGAGTACTTCTGTTGTTTTCGATAGGTTCTGTATTGTAATTTCAGACAATTTTCAGGTTATACATTATATCATTTTGGTTATAGTCATTGTAGATTCATTTTGATTCAGGTTTTGTTATCTTCGCATCAGGTTATTCTCTATTTTTGTTTTACTGAGTTCTGATCTGGTTTAGATTTATGGGTCGATTGATTGGAGTTGCAGTTGAGATTTTTCTTGGGTTTTGTTTAGAAAGTCTGTTGGGTTGTGGCTGGTTTGGGTGTTGCTTCGAAGTTTTGTTGGGATTCGTTTTTTTTTTTATGTCAATAATGTTTGCTGGAGTTTAGTTAAAAGGTTTTGTCAGGTTTCGGTTAGTTTTTTCATTTTACCGAGTTTGGTTGCCAAATGACAGCCGGGTTTGGGTCGATCAGGTCTGGCAGGAAGGGGTGTTCATTGGGTCTGGTTTACTTGGGTTTCAACCGAACCGAAAAAGTGTGGATTAAATGGTAGGTTTTCCGGTTTCAATGGATCGGTTTGGTTGAATTTTAGAATTACTTCGGTTTTTTATATTTGGTTCGGTTTAGATTTTTCAAAACTGAAAAAGGCCGAACCAACTGAACTCTGTATGGTTCAAATCCATGCTTTAAATATTATGCATGTAATATCAACAATTTATATTTTGGTTTTTTTTAGAACATACACATATCTGTATGGAATTGCACAATGTTTATAATGTCAACAACTTATATTAAATGTATTTGTGTGTCTATTGAGTTTTGACCTTTTAAACTATAACCTCTCTTATTTCGATTCAACCAAACAAATCGAAATTTACTTGGGTTATTTTGGTTTGGTTGATTCAGATTGGTAACAGTGTCAAGTTGAGAGGTCTGTGTTTTTGTCAAGTTGGTTAGTTTGATCGGGTTGGGTCAGATTCGGTTCGATTTTAATGAAGTTCAGTTTAGTACTTGGTATCGGTGCTACCATATCTCACTGATGTCGGAATTATATTGAAAGACTTTAAAATTTTTAAATAAACTTAAAACCTGACTGAGAATTACTTACTGCCTGGTATTGCACCAATTAATATGGCACCAAGTGTGCTTATTAATACTTCAGCAAAGTTTATAATGCAATTATATGAATGGTTGTGTAGTATATGGATAAGCCGCCTAAAGGGAAGCACTCAACAAAAGGCCTGGGGAAGACAGTGCCGCTTGAGTCAGAGTTTGTCAACTGGAGAGATGAAGTGGTGGTGCCATGTGGTAAACCTGTTCCATCCAAAGTCAAAACATCAGAGTTAATGTATAATGAATACATTGTCTATGATACCGCACAGGCTAGTCGTTTGTTTCTCTTGCTTTGCTTCTCTTTCTATCTCCTATTTCTGTGAAATGACTTAAATGTCCTTGGTTTTGGCAGGTGAAGATGCAGTTCTTGCTCAAGGTCAGGTTCCATCATAAGAGGTGATAGTGTTGTATTTGCGTAGAGTAGTTTTAGTATATTTTGATGCGCTCTCTCTCTCTCTCTAGAGCATTTTGTGGTTAAACTCTGGCCAGAGCAGAGTGCAATCCATCAACAGAAAAGTGCTTAATCAAAATTTTTGTTGAAAGGATGATTCCTGTATATATATTCCTGTGGTTTTATTACTTAGTTTTTATAAGTTTGTGCCTTTTAACCTAACCTAAATCTGCATGAAGATGAATCAAAGAAATTCAGGTGCGAACTCATTCTTTCTAACCTAGTATGTACTTAAATTTGCGTCCTGTGTCCGATGGGTTCCATAACAGTCGGATTCACTTTAAAATCAGTGTGCGCGGATATTAAAGTGGATGCGCACATATGTTAAAGTGCTGTGCACAGATCTTAAAGTGGATCGGATGGTCATGGAACCCATCAAACTCAGTTTGAGTCCGATGGGCATCGGACCCAAACTGCTCTCATTCTTCATGTTTAAATTAATTGTCGTTTTTTGTCATAATTAAATAGCAGTGTAAATCAAAGGAAAAACTTAAGAAGAACATATTAAGCCCCATGCTAATTAAAAGCTTCCCACCCTTATGCTGTCAAACTCTGAAAAAATAAAAAAAAATTGGTCATCTAGAAACAGGGGGTGAAAACAAATTGAATATTAGATGGATACAGATTAAATTAGATATTTATTAAAAAAATATCAAATTTCATAATATTTATCTAATATAATGGTGAATGATAACTTCTTTTCATAATATATATTATATTATATGGTATACGGATAGTTAAAATTTAAAATTATATTCATATCTGTCTATGTAAGGATAATTAAAATTTAAAATTAAATTCACCCCTATCTAGAAAAATCGAGAGGAGCAAACAATTTTTCTTAGCTTGATATTTTGTAAGTACTAAAAATATAATGCTAAGATTTCCCTTCATCTAATTGGAACGTCAAACCTATATACGAAAAAAAAAATTCGCACATCAAATTTTAATTATTTTAATAATTATATGAAATGCAATCACAAATAACTATTTGGATCACAGCATTTGCATTATGTGCTGACTGCTGAATGATATTTAAAGCACCACTATATTAATTGCTTACGCCAGTACGAGATGTTTTATAGCACTTTTGATGTTTGTGCTATGGTATGAATATCCAAATGTAATATTGATAAATTTGAATAAACTAACACAATTATATTTACCCCTAATATCATCCAATCCGGTGATATATAATTATTGTCAAATAAGTTTGTGCCAACCAAAATGATATTAAATTATTGCTCAAAATTTTAGAAATTGTAATGAACTAGTAGTAAGTGTCCTTACTAATACTTATCAAAGATTTATACATTTGATAGTGCCATTCATGTATTCCATTTGAATAGTAAGGCAACTCCATTTATGTGACCTCCAAATTAATGCTTGTCAAAAAGAAGTAAGATTAGGAAATGATATATAGAAGGAACAAGCTATTTGATTGAGAATTTCCTGTTTGTCTATTTTGTAGAGCACTTGGTCCATAATTAATTAGAAAGTGCACTATTCAGTCTACTAATGATGAAAATCTTGTTATGTGTACATTCCTAGTCAAAATCATTAAAGGGACTTGGAAGCAAACTTTAAAAAATTCTCAAAAATAATGAAAAAAAGAGAGCAAATTTAAGTGAACAAGCTTCTTGCCTTGTCATTGAATGTGGGCCATCAACTAAACATGTTCTCTATATAAACAAACTTAGCCTCATGGATTCTATCCTACTACGATGCCACAACAACCAACTTAAATGCATTCCATCTTAGCTTAATTACTAGCAATCTAAACCAAAAGTCACTTCAATTCAATCCGAATTACTTGACGAGTGCAATTATGACAAACAAATTTACAACCAACTTGTTTTCACGCCATTGCATGTGGGTGAACGGACCGATCATAGTTGGTGCGGGTCCATCGGGCTTGGCAACGGCCGCTTCCCTGACGAAAAACGGTGTTCCTTATGTAATCCTAGAGCGATCCAATTGTATCGCCTCCTTGTGGCAAAATCGAACTTACGATCGCCTCAAATTGCACCTACCAAAACAATTTTGCCAACTGCCACTACTTCCTTTCCCCGAGGACTACCCTGAGTACCCTACAAAGAAGCAATTCATCAACTATTTAGAATTGTACCGAAATCATTTCAACATCGAGCCGCATTTTAATGAGCGGGTGCTTTCGGCAAGGTTTGATAGGGTTTCCGGATTGTGGAGGGTAGTGACATCTAGGGATAGATTTGAAGAGGTGGAATATATAAGCAGGTGGTTGGTTGTAGCTGCAGGAGAGAATGCAGAGTGTGTGATACCAGAGTTTGATGGATTGGATGATTTCAATGGTAATATATCACATGTTTCGGAATATAAATGTGGGGAGCGGTATCGTGGCGAGAAAGTTTTGGTTGTTGGTTGCGGCAATTCTGGCATGGAGATATGTTTAGACCTTTGTGAATACAATGCATTCCCTTCAATGGTTGTTAGAGATTCAGTAAGTTGATTATCATGTGTTATAAATGCATTTATAAGTTTTATTTGTTAAGATATCACTTGACCCTATATCAGATTTTGATCACTGAAAATTATGAAACTTGAATATATCATGTGTATAATATATGTTTGCACAAAGGTCAAATGCTAACATATTATAATGAGTGCATAACCTAACCTGTCTCTTCTTTTGCCATGCATAGACTAGTAAAATCATGACAACATGTGCTTAATAAATATGTTCTCCTCTATTTATAGGTTCATATATTACCAAGAGAGATCTTCGGAAAATCGACATTTGAGACGGGGGTTTTACTAATGCAATGTTTTCCCCTCTGGCTAGTCGACAAAATCGTTCTTTTCTTAACATGGCTAGTTCTTGGAAGCACAGAAAGTTTGGGTCTAAAGAGACCAAGCAAGGGACCATTTGCATTGAAGAAAACCGAAGGGAGAACACCGGTTCTTGACATAGGTGCTCTTAGTAAGATCAGATCAGGGGATATTAAAATTGTGCCAGCTGTGAAGAGGTTTTTCAAACATGGCGTGGAGCTTGTCGATGGCAGAGTTGTGCCGGCAGATTCAGTGATCTTTGCTACGGGATATCGTACCAATGTTTTGGACTGGTTACAGGTATGTATGAGACACATCAATTGTTAGCATAAGATATAAAAGATTTCAGTGGCAGTTTGAAATATAAGCAATAATTAAGAGGAATACAGAGGAATATAACTCAAGCCTGTATTTAATACTTCAAAGAATAGAAGAAAAGTTTTTTAGGGTTGTATAGAAGAGAAAAGTTGTACAGAATTAGCAGTTCAGAATAAAAAAAATACTATTGAACTCAAGTTTTATATATTGATCTTTTGTAAAAAAAAAAAATAGATAACCCTATTAATTAGTTTAATGTATTTCATATAACGGCGTCATTCATTAAATGTCCTTGTAACTTTTCTAATTTAGATTTTGTTCCATTCTCAGGAAAATGATTTGTTTAACAATCAAGGCTGCACAAAGGAGATCATGCAATCAATTGGCTCGAAAGGAAATTCCGGATTATATGTTGTCGGATACACTAAGAAAGGTCTTTCGGGTTGCTCCTCTGATGCAATTAAAGTTGCAATTGATATCAGCAGAGAGTGGAGAGAAGCAGCAGCAGATGCTAACATGACCTTCTCATGCAAAAGGAGAAGCTGCTCAAATTAATGCATATAAATTGTAATTTATTAGCTAGTGTGATTTTTGATGTTTTTTTGTACATAATATAGAACCAAATTTTGAGGAAGTTTGGATATTGATGCTGCAATCAGTGCAACATCAATGATTGATGCTGCAATCAGTGCAACATCAATGAGATTGTAAATATTATTGTACAGTAAAAATTATGAATACCTTGCAAGTTTGGAGAAAAAAAAAAAAATCCAGTGTTAACATTGTTTTGGATATTAATGGTTTTTAGAATCGAATATTAATGTAGGTTGCCACGTACTGAAAGGTCCAATAGATCACACTGTGCCATTGAACGAAACTTTTTGAAAAAAAACATGTTGGCATCAATCATTATAGAATTCATAATTAATGTCTGACTAAAATATTATATTAACATAGAGCTGCCTATTTTTAGCTGGAGCTGTATGGATCAGATATTGAACAATTGAGAGAGATAGGTCAGATCTAGATTTCTGCACAGTAAATAGTAGATAAATAGTGAAATCAGAATTTGCGACCAGTACAGCAGAGCTTGATTTAGGTGCCATTTCAGTCCTTGCATGTATAAAATTTGATCAAACCTGCTGAAACTTTGGCAATAAACAAGGGCCAGATCAAATACTGTTTTTTCTTTTCACTATTTTATTATTTGGTGGATTAGTCGATAAATCTGAGAGATTAATAAATATTTATACATAAAAAACGCCAAGAAAACTACCTACTGTTTCAGAACTTCTTTTTATATGAAAAACACTGTGAGTGTTTCAGTAACTGCATTAAAAGGGTTCTAGTCAAAAAAAGAAAAAAAATTGAAAGACTATAAAAGATAAAGATGCTTCTGAGTTGAAAAATACAATTGAAGGCAGAGTTCTCAATTAACCCTTAATTAAGCCTCAATTAATTTCAACCCAAATTGAAAATTAATTTCAAAAACCATGCTGAAAGCGACATGAAAAACATGCAACCGGTCAATTGGACGATGACCCGATCTCGTTTTCTTGCCATGTGGGTTAGTTGGTACATTTGTTTCTTCGTTCCGCCATTTAAGGAGCCATCATCTTTCGGTACAGAGAACTTAAGCTATATTTATTGAATCCAATCATTTCCTTTGACCTAAGTCCAATAAATATTAATTTGGTTTAAACTGTGGTCATCATTAGTAATCATGTTAATAAGGCTTTAAGTACCTTTCAAGCTAGTGTTAACAATTAACATTTAGCATATCTTTTGTTCAGACTTGCAGTACCAATTCTGATATGGTAGTCTGATACCTTAAGTTACAATATGTAATGAGTATCAGCATTTAATGTTAAGATGTTCTGTCAAAAATTAATAGAGTGGATTCTCCAAAATCCAAGCTTAATTTAAAACATATCATGACATAACTATGCATGAATGTATCATGCATATATGTATGGTTTGTTTGTTTTTCTCTCATGAAGAATGTAATTATAAAATTAGGGAACTTTTAATTAATTAAGAACTGTATTTTGACAGGTCAAGTTGGATATTTTTTCTGGATTTAGCCTGTTCATAGCTGTATATGAGAACAACATGGAATACAAACTTATTTAATGAGGCCCAATCATGATTTTAAGATATATTTCAGCATGGGAATAATGAGACCTAACAACTCTTTGTTGGTAGTAGACAGATGCCAAAGTCATTATAAGTATTAATGAAGTGATAATTATGGCACCAAAGTTCCTTTGTGGTACCACTTGTGTCATATAGAAAGGTACTGTACATCAAAAACATATTAACCTAACAAGTATAATAATATTAAATAAGCAAATGCCTGAAATATATATATATATATCATGACATACCTCAAGTTAGATGCTTGTGGCATATGAAGCAGAATTCTTTTCAAAAAGCATGAGAAAAGAAATTATCAAGGAGGAATTTGAAACTAAAAGTGAGAGATTCAAAAGGCAGAACAAGTTTGTATTATTTTGAGTAATTAGTTGAATAAGAAAGTACACAAAAGTTAATATAGTATAAGAACCTTAACTTCCTTATCATAGAAACGCTGGTACGAAAATAAATCTACCGCAATTCCAAGATGCATGAACAGTAACCCTGAAATTCCTACAATCCGAATCTAGTTGTCGAATTTTTTTCGAGAACGCATCTCAAAACAATTAGTTTTTCTGCGCACGCATCTTGAAACAATTCAACAGCTGGATTCAGATTGCAGGAATTTCAGGGTTATATTGTTTATGCATCTCGGATTACAGTTGGTTTGGAACCACGCTGGTACTGACATAGGCTTAGAGGACACTGCCAATCATTGCATGGGTTCTTTCCAATTATTGGTGGGGTCACTCAAATCTTGTATACATAATCCTAAAATCATCAAGCACATACCTCTCTATCTCTCTCTCACTCTCTCATTTCTCTCTCTCTCTCTCTCTCTCTCTCTCTCTCTCTCTCTATTAAGGCAAAGTATATATAGTCAACTATTGGTTAAAGTAAAAGATAACTGTTTAATTTAAAGCAGCAAAAGGACACAAAAAAAGGAAGAATGGTCAAGCATGACTATCAACAAATAAATAAAAAAATCAAGAGAACAATATTAATGCAAAATGCATTATATATATGGTTGTTGGCTTGTTTCCTTGGTATATATTAATATATATACACTTTCAGAGTCGTATAACCTTTGTTTGTCTAGCTAGTATATACATTTCGTTGTAGTGTGCCAATCTAGTATCCTTATGAGGCCATTAAGGTAGAGGCAATTTTTGAAATAATAATTCTCAGTTTGCTAAAAATAACAAGAACATAAGTGTAAATGATATTTTATAATTTGTAGGGGTGCAGATTGAAGTATTCTGGTCATTTAAAGAAAGGGACCCAAGAGGACAAGTAGCTACTTGTCGCTTGTCTATCACAAATTGGACAATGATTTGGTGGCAAAATCAAATTAAATGCACGTTCCCTCCTAACAGTGAGGCAATTGGAATGTCCATGAGATGGTTCTTTCAAGAAAATTATGGGTATAGTTGAAATCACAATAATAGTGACTTGATGATGATGATGATGATATATGATAACCACCACCAAGTATATACATACCAATAAGTTTATAACACATGCCCAAAGTTCTAATTTGAAAAAGGCTAACATTGAGAAAGAAATATTGTTAGCTAAAAACAATGTATCTTATTTCTTATTTGAGAAACAAATATTCGTAACCAACCAGGTGATCTTAATTAAAAGAGGTGTACTAGGCAATGAAAGAAAAACATGACACGTCATGATTAATTAATGAAAGAAAAAAATGACATGATTAAAATAACAAATGACAGTTACGTCATATGAATGATCACATCAAACATAACGTAATCAAACATAACATGTTTAATTATTATTTTATTTCATATTATAACTTAGTTCATAGAAAAATAAAATAAAAATACTAAAAAAATAAGAAACTATTGTAAAATAAAGAAACAATGTTGAAAGCATTGATGCATTATGTATCATTTTTAATAGAAGAGAGACACGTCATATGAATAGACACATTATGCAATATGTGAGTCACATCACGTGACTGATACACCTTACATTGCATGTCATCGTGACATACCCGTGACGGTACACTCAAAGCTATGCTGGTAGAAGTTTGGCAATTCTCATTTTTTGCGCTCAAAATAATTTCCTAACAATAATACTATGTAAATGGACCCCAAGCAATTACTGGCTTCCATCAGCTAATACTCTGTATCTCCTTGCCCTCCAACTAAGAAGCAACTCATCATTTATACCAGATAAGCTTGTGCCAATGAAATTGCAAATTTTTGCCAAATACTCACCCACTTTTTGTGCATTAAATTGCAAGAGATCTTTTAAATTTCATTCCTTCATAAAAAGTATTTTCCCAAAATAATAGCCTTATTCAGTGATTAACACTAGTCAGATTGGGTTCATTTGAAAAAATAAAAATACATGTTGCTCTCCTTTAAAATTTATTTTACTGGGCTACTAGGCTGAAAAAATAATTAAATTTTGGCTTTATAACGCTAAAAAATGGGTTAAACTTCAAAAATTTAGATGAAATTTGTTTCTGTTAGCAACCAAAAAAAAAAAAAAAAAGAATAGAAAAGAAGACCCCTAATTGCAAAAAGGTGCTTCAAATTAAACGCTCTTTTTTTTCCCATAAAAGCTGACACTTTTGTATTAATACACAACCTGCACTGAGATTTGAGTAACAGTATTAATACATCAACATATCAAACAGTCCCATTTTATAAAGTCTAGTATTATGCCTCTAAAAAACAAAAACAAAAAAACAGTAACAGTATTACACCAACAAAACACTCAAAATCAATCAAACAGCAGAACCATCTATCATTTAAGAACAATAAGAAAATAATTTGTAGAGACTAAATTAGTAACCACATTTAGAATGCATAATTCCAGACCAATTATTTATTATTACATAGCCCCACGACATATTTAAAACTATTATGTATTGATTGCTGAATAATAGCAAGTTTGACTATGACTAACATCTGCATCTGCAAAAAAGGAATAAATTTGTTGAGAAGTACCTTCATTCGTGCAAAGACAGTGTGATTCCACGTGAAGAGAGAGACCTGGAACTGTATTGATATCATGATATGTAACGGGCCCTCCCAAAGTACAATTACTAACAGCGTTACTTGTTTGGAGAAAAAGCAGAAAAGAAAAATAATAAGCCGATATTCCCATTTTAGAACTACAGGTTAATTGAGGCTTGCAGTATCAACAAAGCAAAAAAAGAAAATGCAAGGGATCTTATCAGAAATTAAAACTGTTTAGATCCTGAATCTAAATTTATATGCAAGGGATCTTAACTAATTAAGTATAACCTCTGGCATGTGGGGCCCGTATCTGTCTACACAAGATATCTTGAACTGTGTAGTCATCAGAAGCCTCTTTATTAATGTAGGAGCTGTTACTACGATGCTTTCCAAATTTAGGAAGCACCATCCAAACAGCTCCAAAAATAATGCACACAAAAGCACACAGACATATGTATATAACATATAAAAGTTACAGGAATACAAAGAAAAAAAAAAGTAAAAGCTTATTTGAAACCCTGTATTGGGAAAGTTATTATGCTTAGATTAGATAATCATAAACATTTTGCAGTTTGTTATGATTAATATCTGATGTCAGAAATAGTTAATTATGCACACATAAATATTGGAGAAATGTAGGTCAAGCTCCACAATATCTACTTACAATCTGCACATTACACGACAGTATGATTAGTTGCCCAATCTGATTTCGACTTTGTACCAACCAGTACAATAAACTGAAAAAAATGGGATAGTTTGTATTATGGAGAACTGGTGTGGTAGTAGTACTCTTAGCAATCCTGAACTGGTACCAGAATGACAGTCACTGTTTTTCCCACTAAAGTCTCTAATTCCAACACCGTACCAGCCAGGTCTATACTGTGATGCAACCCATGTAGTTAGTACCTACCTAGCCAACCCAACTACATTCGGTCAATTTTTCCAATTTTCCATTATTAAATCTCTGCCTCATTTTTTCTTACCAAATCCAGAGGAGGCATGCTAGTTTGAAAGAGAAACACAATTTGATGGGTTGATACTGATGCCTCGAAAAGTGCCTGTCATAAATGGAACTGGGCTTAACAGGCATGGACTCAATAAAATCCAAAGCCAAGTTCACCTGCACGGCCTTGATGGGTTAATACCGATGCCTCGAAAAGTGCCCCCCATAAATGGAACTGGGCTTAACAGGCATGGACTCAATTAAACCCAAGCCCAGTTCACCTTCACAGCCCAGTAAGTCCACAATGCAAGCGGACATTCCTACTGTAGGTACAATTAAGTAAACCTCTATGAGACGAGTGCAAATTTCAAGCCCCTTTTCAACTAATCCAGCACGGCTAAACACAATTTGATGGGTTGATACTGATGCCTCGAAAAGTGCCTGTCATAAATGGAACTGGGCTTAACAGGCATGGACTCAATAAAATCCAAAGCCATGTTCACCTGCACGGCCTTGATGGGTTAATACCGATGCCTCGAAAAGTGCCCCCCATAAATGGAACTGGGCTTAACAGGCATGGACTCAATTAAACCCAAGCCCAGTTCACCTTCACAGCCCAGTAAGTCCACCATGCAAGCGGACATTCCTACTGTAGGTACAATTAAGTAAACCTCTATGAGACGAGTGCAAATTTCAAGCCCCTTTTCAACTAATCGAGCACAGCTACAAGCCGAGAGGGCTGACAAACAATTGGTATTGTCTGGTGTAAACCCATTATTGCCCCTCTTCAAATAATATTATAATTTCTTCTCCCTTTCCATGGAGACTGCAACTAGAAATCATACCAGGATATTTTTAAAACACCTTACGTGCATAATCTAACCTCCCACACTCAGCATACATGTCAATGAGCATTTCAAGTTATAGCCGATGGAAGTGAGAGCTGTTATTAATGCGACTTCATTTGGATAAATTCCATCTCTAGGTTGTATCTCTCGTAAGAAATTAAGTTATTCCCTGAAATCACCACTTCCTACGTACCCACAAATCATGGTCAGTCAAATAACCACATTTCGTGTGCACATCTGATCAAATATATACCTTGCCAAATCTACCCGAGACTTAATTCATTTCTAACAACAAACCCATGAACTTCTCTACCATGACGGAGTCCAGAAGCCAGTAAAATGGACGATACAGTAACTCCATTTGGTCTAAGAAGAAGATGAGAGTGTTATAAGAAGAGATGGTTCTAAGAGGCATTTCCTCGAACAGGTGCATGGCATTGGCTAGAAGGAGGTTGTAAAGATAGAGAAATATTAGAGAGTTAGAGAGAATGGGATCAGAAGAGGAAATGGCACTGATGGCGGAGGGTTTGGGAACGAGCAGAGGAGAGCAGCGGAGGTGGGAAGAATGGCGGCGGTAGAAAGTGGTGAGACGAGAGAGAGAGAGAGAGAGGGAGAGATGGAAGCGGGAGTTTGCGAGAGCATAAAAAATCCCTTTTCACCAATTATATTGGGCCTGTGGGCCTTCGACGAACATGCAAACTACACCTTGGGCTTGTGGTCATTTTTATACGAATTTAGTATAAATAATCGCTTTTCACCAATTATATTGGGCCCATGGGCCTTTCAAGAACTGTACAAATAAGAGATGCCAAGACTTCAAAATTATGTATTTCCCTTCTAAATTTTGAAATTACTTATTTCCCTCTCAAAATTTTCAAAACTCACAAATTTTCTCATTTTAAATGAAGTCAACCACATGACAAATCTTGTAAACTGCCTCTTCATTTTTCGTCATAGCAACCGCCTGGCCCACCATAAAAAAAGTGGCGTCGTGCCGCATGCTTAGTCTCGTACCATTCAGAGACATCATAGCAACTTGGTATGTCTTGACTGATAATGGAATTATAAGAATCCTCATAAACATCACCATTTTCAAAGAATCCAAAGCAATCATTGAAAGATGCTGCTTTACGCTCGAACTCGCTGGAGAAATGCCCGCTGCCCATCACAGGACTAATCTCATTGTAGTTGTGGCTGACAAACCCCATCCATTGAATTATCTCTGCATGGTCTGACAAATACTTGAAGAGTGTCTCTGGCCATCATCCTAGATCTTCTCTTTCTCTGTACAATGACCAATCTCCGGTGCTTTCATCCTACATTTCCGATCGATGAACAAATAAATATATAACAATTAAAGTGTTCCGATTCCAATGATATTAATTGGTCATGCAATTAGTTTTTGTTGTATCATGGGCAAAATAGTTATTAAACTAAATTTTTTAAATTAACTACAAGAATTAATCCTATATTTATCAGTGCAATTAATGCAACTATATATACATGATATGAGTTTGAAACAATCTTAATACTACAAGAATATGTTTTATATATCTACTAGAATAAAGAATAAAATTACTTAACAGTGTCGGTATCCTTGCAGATACTCCTAAGTCCTATCGGTAATAACAATATCATTGGGAATAGAAATATATGTTATATGTATTTAGTATGGCAGATAGATCAAACATAGACTGTTATGCAATATATACACATGATGTATAAATATTTCTTTAATTTAAAAGATAGTACAACAAACAAACCTTTTTTATCCTAAGTGTAATCCCTCTTTGCTCACCACCGTAAGTTGAAAATGGAGGAGCAAAGGCTTGTCCAGGATAAAGATTGGAATCATTTGCTACTATGAAACCTTGGCAATAATTATTGTAGCAGCCTGTTGAGTAGTCACTTGTACCCTGCAAGAGATAATTAATTGAATTATGTATTAAAAGAAGGCTATATAATGAGTCTTGCTTATGTATTAGTGCCCATGGCCATGGCAAATAATTGAGTTCATGACCTGTATGAACTCATCATCACTTAATTTAAGCTATAATTTCTAGACCAGTAATACCAGTAACTTTTTTTCCAGTGCTTTAACTGGTTGAAAGATGAGAACATCCTATGAATTCTAAAGAATGAAATTAAAGAACTTTTGGAATACTTACAGACCAGGATGTGAAGAAATGCACATCATTATCATTATAAAGACTTGGATTTACCAGCTGCCAATAATTTTTTATTAGATGACCTTAATATATATATTGGTTACTATTTTGAATCAATTTCTTGATGGATAGTAATCTAAAAGAAAGAATGAAGAGCACAATGCAATGACAATTATTATGACATACGTGAAATCCAGCTGTGATATATTCTCGCACTGGTGATTCGTTAACTGCTGCTATGTAAGCCCCGCTACTCGAAAGTGGTTGCACATGTGGTATTTCCCATATAGTAATCTTTGCTCTTACTCCATGCCACCGTAAAGCACCATGGGGACCCTTACTCTTGTAACCTGCATACTAACAGCTCCAACCAACTAATTTAAATCAGAATATATAACTACTATATATATATATATATATATATATATATATATCACCTGAACAATTAATATATATTTCATTGATAAGTCAGAATTTGAGATTGAATTAATACATGGACGTAGGTCATTTGTTCTGCAGTAGTACTGGATGAATTTCCTGCTGATTGGATTGCTTGTGAGCCTCTGTTAAAACCTAGCTATAGAATCAAGTGTTTTACTTATAAGATGTTTTTGTTATGACATTTCAATATTAGAAAAATAATATATATATCGGGCAATATTCAACTATAGCAAACTTGGACAGGAATTTTTGTTGAACAATAGAATTAATTATAAGGGTAATATTGTAAAAAAGAAAACGGGTAAAATTTTAAGTTAGAGTAAATAGGAACTTACCGTTAGAATCTCAACGGTAAAATAAGTGAAGAGCTATAAATAGTCTTCTCTACAAATTGTAAAATACAACAAGAAAATAAGAATACAAACATTCATAACCTTTCTGTCTTCCCAAAATTAACATGGTATCAGAGCGACATATGCAATCCTATCGCAAATTCCACAAACAACAATAGAAAACTACAGTGAACTCTACAGCACCATAAAAAAATAGACTTAAAATCCAAATCAACCGAATACCAGAAGGTGCCAGAAAAATCAGACCCTTTAATCAGAAAAATACCAGTAATCTGTTCCCATCAGCACAATACCAGTTAAAAAAAAAAATCCAAAAAAATAAATAAATAAACGCACCTCAAAAATCAGCAAAAAAAAGGTCTTGTCCTTCGTTCTTGAAAGATGCAATCCAACCAAAACCCTAACCTGAAGTCGGAGACGAAAGGAGCTTCCTGCCCTGTCTGGTGTACCAATTGCAAAATAGAGGGCCACAGCCGGTAACAGTTGTTGGTTTCTTCATTCTCATCTCCGACCGAAATGGTGGAAGGTGAACGGTGGAGGTGATCGGCCGAGTAACCCTAACACCTTGTTTGGATGGAGAGTAGAGGAAGGGAGGGAATGGAAAGAAAATAAAACTTTCCGTCGAATCATGTTTGGTTGACAAAATTATATTGGAGGTGAAGGGTACAGGAGGTCAAAAGTTTAACCTTATATCATTAAAATTAATAGAATTAGTTTCTCTCCCGATTTGGGGTGTAACGGATGGAAATAAATTTTGTTACAAATATTGTTAGAAAAAATAACACAAATATCCACCTCTATATCTTACCTATATAATTCTTATACAAGTTTTTTTGTCACAAATCTACAGCAGCTACCGAATTTCTCATTAACCTTAAATTTTAATCAATCAAACAAGAAATAAAATGAAAATGAAAGTTAAATTTATTTTCTCTCATTAATCATTCAAATATAAAAAAGTTAAATATGTTAATCTCCCTTTCTATTCCATTTCATTCCTTTTTATTCTTCCCATCCTCTTTCTTTGTCTACTCTCCATCCAAACAAGGTGTAAGGGGGAGGAGAGGATTTGTTGCTGGAGCGGCGCATTTTCTCGGATCGAACGAAGAGACTCGATTTGGTGAACCGGGTGCAGAGAAGAAAGAAACAGCAACCGGTTCAAATAACAGGCCCGCTGCTGCAAATGGGCTGGGAGAAACAAAACCAATAACCCGTGCGGAGCTTAGTTTGATTTTGGAAATGTTAAGCGAGCTATTGAAAAGGCCATCTTCACGTTTTTCTAAATCTCACTCAATTTTGCCTTGGCCCAGCGCCGAAAATTATAGGGAAAACAAAATTTCCAGAGAACCCTGTCTAAACCCAAACCCAAATGAGGAAAAATATATAATACCAAACAAAAGAATTGGTACAAGTCCAAACAATGACAAAAAAGAAAATAGTGGATTTAGACAACTAAGATGTACAAATTTAGGTAGCTTAGATCTTGAATATTCGCAAAATAATTTAATTTGGATTTTAGATTTTGGTGCAACCGATCACATGACCGGAAACAAAAATATATTGCAAAATTATAAAGAAAGCAAAGGTCAAGAATTTGTTTATGTAGCAAATGGTGAAAAAATGGAAATTTGTGGTTATGGCTCAATTATCGTTTTTTTAAAAGAAATTAAAAATGTTTTACATGTAAAAAATTGCACCGCTAATTTATTATCTATAGGAAAACTTTCAAAAGAAATAAATTGTGAGATTATATTTTCTTCTAAAAATGTATTTTTTTTTCAAGATACGACATCTAAGATAATGATTGGTGAAGGTCTTTTTCAAAATGGACTATATTATTTGAATAGTCAAAAATTTAATTTCAATACACAAATACAAGACATGGAAAGCTTATGGCATAAAAGAATTGGACATCCCTCCGATAAAATTTTAAAATGTATTTTTAATTTTTCAAATCTGGATTGTAGTAATTGTGAAGTATGTAAATTTGCAAAGCACACGAGACCTCCTTTTGTTAACTCAAATTTTAAAAGTAGCAAAATATTTGAACTTGTTCATTCCGATGTTTGGGGACCCGCCCCGGTAGACTCCTCAATGGTTCTAAATATTTTGTTACATTCATAGATTATTTTTCACGATTAACATGTCTATATATTTTAAAAAATAAAAGTGAAGTTTTTTCTCACTTTAAAGATTTCTCAAACTTAGTTGAAAATCAATATAACACGAAAATTAAAATTCTTAGGACCGATCATGGAACGGAATTTGTAAATCAAAATTTCTCAAGTTTTTTTGAAATAAAAATGAATTATACATCAAACTACTTGTGTTTATACTCCACAACAAAATGGAGTTTCCGAAAGAAAAAATCGTCACTTACTTGAAGTGACAAGAGCACTTATGTTTCAAAATAATGTTCCAAAAAATTATTGGTCGGATGCCGTTCTCACCGCAACTTATTTGATAAATAGATTGCCAATTGTAGTCCTAAAAAATAAAAGTCCATTAGAAATTATTTATCAAAGGAAAATAAATGTTAACCATCTAAGAGTTTTTGGATACACATGCTTTGTTCATCAAAATAAACGAGACAAATTAGATTATACTTCTATTAAAACTATCTTTTTAGGATACTCATCTCAAAAAAAAGGTTATAAATGTTATGATCCTATAAATCAAAAGTTATATATTTCTAGAGATGTTACATTTTTTTAGAACCACTAAAGATGAGATTAATACTCAAATTAGCTCAAATGATTTTGTCATGCCTATGTCTACTAATCAAATTATTGAGCAAAGCATTGTAGAAAATGAAGAAGGAGAAAAAAATGGAGACAATAATAATACTCCTCAAGCGGAGCCGGGGAGGAAGAAGAAAATGAAAATGTTGGAGAGGATGAAAATATTGAAGAAGAAGTGGTGCTAAGGCGCTCAACTTGCCCTACACAACCATCCACAAGGTTACGAGATTTCGTAACGACCTATAAGGTTCAATATCCAATCGAAAAATTTATCTCCTATAAAAACATTTCAAAAGAACACCATGCATTTCTTAGTTCAATTCAAAAATGGAAGAACCAAGAAATTTTGAGGACGTTATAAGCCAACCGGTGTTGTGCAAGACTATGGAAGAAGAACTCCAAGCCTTAGAAAAAAATAGTACATGGACCATTGAACCATTACCAAAAAATAAAAAATCCGTTGGATGCAAATGAGTTTATAAAATAAAATATCAATGTGATGGTTCCATAGAAAGGTATAAGGTTCGGCTAGTTGCCAAAGGGTATACCCAAACATATGGTATTGATTATCAATAAACCTTTGCTCCGGTAGCAAAGATGAATACCATAAGAATCTTGCTTTCAATAGCGGTAAATAAATGATGAAATTTATTTCAAATAGATGTAAAAAATGTATTCCTTTAAGGAACACTTGAGGAAGAGGTTTATATGACTCTACCACCGGGTCATGTAAAAGAAAAAAAATACTAACCTTGTTTGTAGGTTGAAAAAATCAATTTATGGACTTAAACAATCTCCAAGGACATGGTATGAAAAACTCTCTCAATATTTATTTTTTCTCAGTTTTAAAGTAAGTCAATCCGATACATCCTTGTTCTCAAAACATGAAAATAATGAGATTACCATTGTTCTTGTTTATGTTGATGACATAATTATAACCGGAAACAATCATGAAAAAATTAACAATATTAAAAGGCACCTAAAAGAAAAATTCGAAATAAAAGATCTTGGTAGACTTAGATATTTTTTAGGAATTGAAATAGCGCATTCTCCAAAAGGATTATTCCTGACACAAAAAAATATACTATCGACCTTCTAAAAGAAACGGGAAAATTAGGGTCCAAACCAGCCTCAACACCAATTGATAGTAATTGTAAACTAAATTCCGAAGAAGGAGAACCGTTGGAAGATATAAACCAATTCTAACGGCTTGTAGGCAAATTAATTTACCTAACGGTAACTAGACCGGACATATCATTTGCGGTAAGCCAAATTAGTAAATTTATGCATTCTCCAAGGAAACCTCATTTGAATGCAATTGATAGAATTTTGAGATATTTAAAAAAATCACCCGGAAAGGGTATATGGATGAAAAATAATAACTTTAACGAAGTGTGTGGCTATTCCGATGCAGATTGGGCCGGAAGTTTCGATAGAAAATCAACAACCGGCTATTGCAATTTATAGGTGGAAACTTAGTCACATGGAAAAGCAATAAACAAAATATCGTGGCGCGATCAAGTGCGGAAGCAGAATATCGCGCCATGGCATCCACCGCAAGTGAGCTCACTTGGATCAAACAATTACTCGAAGATTTGAATTTCAAGATTGATAAACCAATGAAGATGTTTTGCGATAACAATGTGGCAAGGCATATCGCTTCAAATGCGGTGTTTCATGAAAGAACAAAGCATATCGAAGTTGATTGTCACTTTATAAGAGAAAAAGTTCAAGCGAAAGAAATTGAAACTCCTTATGTGAAGAGTCAAGACCAATTAGCCGATATTTTCACAAAAGGTCTCATTCCGAAGACATTTGAAGAAATAACAAGCAAGCTAGGATTAATCGATATTTATAATCCTAACTTGAGGGGGAGTGTTGAACAATAAAATTAATTATAAGGGTAATATTGTAAAATAGAAAAATGGTAAAATTGTAATTTAGAGTAAATAGGAACTTACCGTTAGAATCTCAACGGTAAAATAAGTGAAGAGCTATAAATAGTCTTCTCTACAAATTGTAAAATACAACAAGAAAATAAGAATACAAACATTCATAACCTTTCTGTCTTCCCAAAATTAACAATTTTATTGCTGTCCTTTTTCTTGTTGTGTTTCTTTTGTAACGGGTATTGCAATAACCATATATAAAATATCCAATTACCAAAATAGGGGTTCGGTTAGCAGACCTCAAATGAAAAGATAATATAAAGCTTAATTACCAGATCAGAGCCATTTTCAATAATGATATGCTTTGAGAGTTCTTGTGCTGTAATTGACAAACTGCATGATAGACAAAAAAGCATGGTAACAAAAACTAACGTCCTCTTTGAAGCCATGGTTAAGGATAATAATTGCTGAGACATAGTGTGTGTGTGCGCGCCTATGTGTGTGTGTATATATATAGAGGTTGGCTAATATACAAACGTTTGTTCCTGGGCTCAAGAACAAACGGTTCGGTTCTCCGATTTTCAAAGTCCAAACGGTAGATCCAAACCGACAGATGTTTAATCTATATTAAAATGTGCTTGGAGACCAAATTTTACATTTTTTTGATTTTTTTTACTATTTATTAAGATGGTTTGAAAATCGCTGTTTTTATTAAAATTCTGCACCACTGAAAACAGCGATTTTCAAACCATCTTAATAAATAGTAAAAAAAATCCAAAAAATGTAAAATTTGGTCTCCAAGCATATTTTAATATAGATTAAACATCTGTCGGTTTGGATCGACCATTTGGACTTTGAAAATCGAAGAACTGAACCGTTTGTTCCTGAGCCCAGAACAAACGTTTGTATATTAGCCAACCTCTCTCTCTCTCTATATATATATATATAGGCTAACAGAATTTGTTTTTAGAAGGTTATTAAATTGTACAATTTCCTGAATCTTGGTTAGATTGAATGATTGCATGCAACAATTTTGTTTCTCATAAATCTTTATATATATTCAAAGAGAACATGAATAATTGTTGGATCCAATTTATGTCAAAACAAATCATTAGGTTGGCAATATCTCGGTAAAACATATAGCTAGCTATAGGATCAAAAGTTTAATTACTTAATTATAATATGATTTCATTGTGGATGTTGCTATATTTTAGCACTGAATTTATAATATTGAGGGCAAGAGGGGATTTATTTTCATTTATACCGATTCTATCTCTAGTAAAGATTCTTTGTATATTTCCTACAACTTTGTGAGCAATTAATGTCCTGATCCGCCAATAGTTGTGATTAAAAGTTAAAATTTCAGATTGAATATCAGTCATCCAATCAAATAGTCTACCATTTTTTTATTCTATGCATATTTTTTTTTTTATGTTTGTTTCCGTGTGGAAGTCCGAAATTATTTAGATACGTACTCACCACAAGTATTTAGTCTGCCCTTCTTTTTTATTCTGATATCTTTCCATTTCTTAAATGTCATTTAAGGAAATTTTGGATTGATTGATATTAATTGGTCATGTTTTTATTTCTTTCTTTTTTAATATCATATAAAGAATGTTATTTGTCATTTAATTAAATAATCTCAATTAAGTAAACATGACAGATACATATGCAATAAACCCTGGGCTTTTTTTGAAAATTTGCGGCAGGAATATCATTGATGTTGCTATATGTTTAGTACTAAATTTATAACATTGAGGGCAAGATTGGATTTATTTTCATTTATACCAATTCTATCTCTAGTAAAAAATTCTTTGTATATTTCTTAGAACTCTGTGAGCAATTAATTCACTATTTAATATAAATTTATTCTATTAAGCTCGTAGGTCTCCTGATCTGCCAACGGCTGTGATTGAAATATAAAATTTCAGATTAGATATCTATCCTCCAATCAAATAGCGTATCATTTTTTTATTCTATGCATCTTTTTAAATAAAAAAATAATTTAGATATGTACTACGTACTCGCCATAAGTTTATTTCGCATGCCTTCCTTTTATTCTGATTTCTTTTCATTTCTTAAATGTCATTTAAGAAATTTTTAGATTGATTGATATTAATTGGTCATGTTTTAATTTTTTTCTATTTTTTTAATCATATAAAGAATGTTATTTGTCATTTAATAATCTCATTAAAATAAACTTGATTTTTTTTTATTGAAGAATGACGGATACATATGCAATAAACCCTGGGCTTCCTTTTTTAAATTTTGCGTCAGGAATTTGAATCTCTTCATTAAACTTAAGACCTGACAGATTAATTACGTGGGTCGGGTTATGTGATGTCAATTACTTGCCGGTTCACAGAGAATTTTAATTGGACTCCAGTAGCAATCAAGTTTATTTCATGTTTGGTAAACTTTCAGAGTTTCAGTAACTAAACCCTAAACTCTATGCCACATGGTTTACCAGTGTTGCTGATGAAGATAGAGGAGGAGATGGGCTTACAGAGGTGAGCGTAGTAGCAGTTGTTTCAGAGGTCACTGATGGAATTGCTGATGTAGATGCTTTGATATCAGAGAATACTGCATTGAAATTACAATTAGATGCTTTGATATCACTGATGGAATGGCTGAGCATGAATGCTGCTTTCGTTGCTTTTGTGAAGTACCTTGTTGACATAGGTTTGATTTTATCGCTAACTGAAGGAAGTTATCCCTCTCAGGAGTGGTGTTCTAATCTTTTTTTCTATTAGGTCCTATTTTGGTAGCCTCCTAAATCCTAATGTTTTGGTAATACGATGGTTCCTTTTGTATCTGAAATAGGACGTTTGGGGTGTTAGCATGCATTTTGGCTTTGTAGGATGGGAAATAAATCTGCTGCGATTCTAAAAGATTGCTGGACCCTGCGATTTCAATCTCAACTGTTCATTTATTAGAATACATGAATCTCAAAGAAAATTAATTTCTGTGCACGAATCTCAAAGCACATGAACGGTTGAGATTGAAATTGCAGGGTCCCTGCGATCCTTTGAAATCGCAGCAGATTTATTTGAGTATATGCTACTACGGTTCCCTTTTGCATTACCATTAGTTTGTATCTTAATTAACTAGCATAGTGCCCGTACGTTGCAACGTGATATATTATAAGATTGGATAGAACATGAAGATAAATTTTTGTTTGATATTCACACAAAATTTTAAAAAATATATATTTAAACGAAAATAAAAGACAAATAAAAAAACAGAGATCCAAATAATAAATGACAATAAAAAAAATAACAACAAATGAAAAAAATAATAATCAAATATAACATGAAAAAAGTTCTTGAAGTATCATTCCTAGTGCAATTATCTGTGATGTAGTCCAATATTTATGAAAATATACAAACAAAATCTGAAAATAAATTATAATTGCTTAAATTGAAAACATATAATAAATAATAAAATTAGAAATGTAAAATAAATATGGTTCATACCTTATTCCTCGCATAAGTACAACAATATAAGTGTTTGTTCACAAAATTACTAAGCATAACTATCACCTATAAAGTAAATATATTATAACTCTACAGTAAAACTTTACTGGCATCTTTCAAACCGGGTCAAGGCTCAAAATTTAAATTAATTTTCAAATCAGCCCCTCTGACATCAAAAACCTGTACTAGTAAGCAATAAAGGAACTGGTACCACTCCAATTCAAAAATTACTAAATTGAATTTATAAGTTTCACCGCACAATACTTCTCGTCTTGTGTTGGTCGTGAAATTGGAAAATTTAATACAAGCACAATATAATTTAATATCTAATTTTCTTCACAAGTAAGACAAGTCATTAAATGATTCAAATATTTGGAGGAGATAATATGTAAAGAAACAAATAAAAATTTTCTCTACAAATATATTCTTGATTGATTATTTTAACGATGAAAATTTCTAAATTTCTCTATAGATCATTTCTCTACATTGAAGTTTTTAGATTTTCTCTCCAGAACGGAAATATATGATTGTTTCTATCAGCACAAAATCTGTTTTTCATCTATTCGCTAAGATATAGTAGCATTGATAAAGATTATTTCTCCTCTTGACACAATGAATATAGCATATTAGAAAAAATAATTTTTATTTTTTCAACAATATGTGAAGTGCATTATATTTTCAACCATTATAATACTTATGTATTGAATTGAATGAATGAAAGATCATTGTTTTGAAAGATTTATACAGAGAACCAGACACATATTATACATTTGATCACATCATTTTAATTATTCATACAAACATAAACAACATGAATCATTTTATATGACTATAATATGTTACACACACTACTTATCAACTATTGACTCAGATATGTTGACCTATCCAGATAATGATGTAGTTATTATATTTTGAAATAAAATATTTTTTATTTGAACTACTAATTCAACAAAAATAAAGATAGAGGAAGAGGAGAAATAAAATTAAGAAAATAATTTAATTGCAGGAATCATATATAATTTTAAGGAGAATAAGAAAACAGACCGCTAGAGATCATTTAATTTTAATTGTGTCAAACCATATAGCATTATGTGTGGTGATTATGTTTTTAACTAAATTTAGACTTCTACATATAAAACAGATATATTTAATCAAAAGATGATAGATTATGTGATTGGATGGGCTGATATTAAATATGAAAGTTTAACTTTCAATCTCAGCCGCTGGCGGATCAGAACAACTACATGCATTATATAAGAATTGAGATATCCACGAGTATGCAAAGTTCGTATTTACGACCATTAACAGAAAATATTTATCATTAGTTTATTTTAACAATAAGAAATCTTCAGTGGGGGCAATTTGTTTTATAAATAAAAAAATTCAAAGAATTTTATTTCAGTAAGCATATAAACTTAATAGATAATTATTTAAAATTAAAAGTAGCATATTCTTGTTAGATGAACAATTATGATTTAATTTTTTTATTTTTTGGTGAGATCATGGAGCTCACCCCCAAATAATTTTCATCTTTACTCAATGAAATCAGTTCTTCTTTATTATGTGTACTTTTCAATTAATAATTTGAAAATAAATCAATTGTTCTCCATTTTGATTCCGATTAACAAAATTCAATTATAAATCATATTTAATAAATTCTATGGAATTGAACTATTGTTCTGATCAGAGCCAAAGTAATTTTTTAGACTTTCACATCCGTATCATTCATAGTTTATTTTTATTACAACGGTGGATTCGTCCAAAATAATTGCACTCTGCATAAGATAATCGAGTATTAATTTTAGTGAGAAAATTCTAAAAGCTAAATATTGTCAAACAACCAACATGAATCACTATATATATATAACCTGATGACAAGATGATATGATCTCTGTTGCAAGAGAACAGCGTTGTAATTTGGTTAAGTGGATATCTGATAGCAATGCACAACTGACAAGGTACATGTTATTAGTTTCTGTTGAAGAAAGAAACAATAGTGTAAACCTGACACACATTATATACCAGTAAACCAGTACGTCATTACAAACCAACAGAAGTTACGTACTATATATGATCCAATAAGAAATCAAACATAACCAAATCTCAATTGAAAGTTCAATTCTTAATCTGAAAGGGAACATCTTAAATCTAAAGAAAGAAACATGCATAATAACAAAAGTATAACAACATTCATAGTTAAAACTAAACGCCAAAACCATATCAAAATTAACTGTTAATACCAAACCAAAAGGACTAGTACTTTGAAAGACTTGTTCAATATAGAAATCATAGACAGACATGTAACTTGGATCAGCTAACTTCACCTCTTACAGATCCAACGGACTCAATCCCAGTGCAGAAAATTCTCTGACAAGACCATCCATTCCAGTCACAGCACCTCGAAGAGATGCCAGTGTATTGCCATGAGCCACTTGAGGAGAGTCGAACAATTCCTTAGGAAACTCATCCCCTTGAGAAAGAATCTCCAGCCTCGAGCTCGAAAGATGCAATGCAAATAACTCTCTCTTGGTTCGGTCTCCTATAAGTAGAACTCTCCTTGCACGGTCATAAGAAAGCGAATTGGAAACGAACTGGTGGAGCTTCTCACTGCTGCCATCTTCCAGAACCCAGCTATGCTTTCCTTCTAACCTCCAAACCTTTGCAACATCATAGTCCATTCTGGTAAAATATATGATGCCATCATAACCCGACATATCTCCTGACCCTCTGGGCATATCTCCTGATTCTCTGGCATCATTGATAGGCAGTGGTGGTTGGGTTTCCCAGTAAGTGTCAGTGGAGATATCATATCCATTCAAAAATCCAAAACATTCTATCCAGCATACTGAGCCACCTCCGATATTGCACGGTTCGTACTGTGCACTTTCCCATATTCCAGCATAAATTGGGCCAACCATATGAAACCACCACTGAATGAACTCAGAGGATATTGACCAGGAACAAGTCTCGGAAGAGTAGATGTGAAATTGTATCCAATATTTTCCCTCCTCACTATGATCGAATTTAATAAACGCGAGAACCAGCTTGAAGTTGAGAGAGATTGTCGGGTCATAGATAAGTGCAACACCATGGTATCGATATGATTGATATGAAGAAAATCCAGGAGCATAACTTATAACAGACCAGGAAGAATTTACAGGATTACCCACTACAAAAACCATATCACGACGAAAACAGAGAACGCCATGATTACGAGATGCCACCTTAAAGCCGCTCGACAGAAAGCCCGAGATAGAGGTGGGAAACTTTCCACCATCTTGAATGGGTTTGATCCATTGTTTGGAACGAGAAACCCAGTCCCTTGGTGTAAAGAATGCAGTTATTGGAGCAGGACGAGAGCAATGGGCACGAACAAATTCGGGGTCCGAGATGACCCGGGCCCAGGTACGACACACCGTTTGAACCCACAGAAGAGTCTCTGTGGGGAGAAGAGAAAGGATCATGAAGATTAAGTCAAAATTAGAGCTTAAAAATGCTATCTGCCATGGTGAACAACGGGATTGGTATGTAATGTGAAGTTTTGATTTTTGAAGGAGGGGCAACAGGCAACTGGATTAATGAACTTATAAAGGGAAATACAGGAAGGCCATAGAAGGCATTAAACCTTAGACGGTATAAATTCTGCGTAGTGCATTTTAATTGTCTTGGAAAGGAAACGCCGAACCGGTGGTGTTTCGTCTCCTCGAGGCTAGACTATTAATTATTTAATTTCCTGTTGACCGATTTCAGCTTTGAAACCGACACGTTTGACGTTGAGATTGAATAGATTTTGGACACAACTTCAAGTACTCACTGGCTTTGAGAAAGGCCAACAAAAAAAAAAAAAGTTTGGTGAATACAAAATTTTGTGATTGTTATTACGTGAGCATTCAGAATTTCTCATTGTTGTCATCTAACTATATATATTAAAAAAAAATTACTATCGGCATGATCTAAGTTCTGATTAGTATGGTCATATAATATAACATACGGAGCTACATTCCAATGAACGATCAACTGATTGATTGTCTGATCGTTTAATTAATAGAAATCATCTAAAGAAAAATATTGACTTGAAATGAAATGCACAGGAGTAACATAATGTTGATCCTTTTTTCTATTTTGCATTGTCAATATTTTTGTGACTCGTTAAAACAACACGAAGATCGTGTTTTATTAAAACAAAACAACAAAAACATATGAAGTGACAAACAAACAAAAATTAACGTATTTCAAAAATATAATGAAGTAACAAACAAATGCATACATAAAATATCCTTCTATATGATGAAATTCAAAATATAATTAGTAAAGGAGTTCGTCTGTTATATATATTTATAGGGAGATATATAGGAGTAAGTCCGATGGGCATCTACTTTTATGTTCAATTAGCTCTATAACCGTACAATTAAAGATTGGTGTGTATGGAAATTGAAACATACCTGCATGGATATTAATGTACTTAGCACGGATCTTGATGCAATCGAAAGGTTATTTCACCCATCGAACCAAGGTAAATTCGATGGGCATCAATCGGACCTACTCTGAATTCATTTATAGGCGCTAAATGACAAATATAAATAGCACAACATAAAACTAATTAAATTAAACAAAATCTTTAATCTAATGCAATACTAAATGCATTAATTGAAGATAAATTTTAATCTTTTAAGATAATATAAATAGTACAAGATGTTTGAGAACTAAATTCTGTTATCCTGTAGCTCTATCTCCCTTTTCGATCAGCTTGAAATCCAATCAGCGCTAATTTACGAGTCCGTATTCTCTGCACTAACACATTGTTTGAGTTTAGTTTTAGACCATCCAATTAGAATCTAGATCAATCAGGTATGTGTACGCCTATAATGTACAGGGCCCTTTAATATTTGCGCTGATTTAAATTGGATAATGTGATGTTTTGCAAAGTAAATTATGTCCGTTCTCTGGTGTTAAGTTTTTAACCTTCGAAATTTGAATGGTCGATGTCAGCCATTCAATGCAATTTATACAAATAAAAAGTCGGTTTTGTGTTAATGAGAATGTTTTGTCATGTGAAATGTACTTAAGCGCAAACAGTCATTTAATTTCGAGTGAGGTAACAGTGCTTTGCAATGTACATATTTATCTAGTGTGGATACAACAGGCGTTGGATTTATGTCAAGATACATGCTGGATTTAATCAAAACGCATCCAACGATTGTGCATTGCAAAGCACCATAGTCTCATTTTTAATTTTTATTACATGTTTTGTAAACTGAAGCAGCCATTCTGCCAATTTCATCCATTGAATTAAATCCTTCCATTAATATTACAGCTCACCTTCTTCGCCTTGGATGAGCCATCTTGAAAAGGTATATATAGCCTTTCCCTATCTCCTTCTCTCTAATTGCTGAATCGGAAACGAATTCAGAGTAGGTTCCATGGGCATCGGACCTACTTTGTTTTGATAGTGAAAGGACCATTCGATTGCATCAAGATCTGTGCTAAGTACATTAAAATTCATTCAAGTAAGTTTCAATTTCCGTGCGCACCAATCTTAGTGCTAATCGTACGGTGCTAGAGCAAATTGAACCTAAAAGTAGGTCCGATGCCCATCGGACCTACTCCTATCGGGCATCGGACCTACTCCTATCTCACCGGAAACATGCTGCATTTGGATTGGGAGTGGGCATAGCAAGGTTTGCAGCTAATTAACCCAAGAGTTAGGAACAGCCTCTAATCTAACCTTTCATTGAAGAGAGCAATTTGGGTTCAATGCCCATCATACTCAAATTTACGTCCGATGGGTTCCATAACCGTCTGATCCGTTTTAAAATTCGTGCGCACAAATTTAAGCAAAATTGCACATATATTAAAGCGATACACACGGATATTAAAGCAGATCGGACGGCTATAGAATCCATCGAATTGGTCTCTTCATTGAAATGGTGGAATAATAGGGATTATCGGTTATCTCAAACAACTACTTACCCATCAAAAACCCGGAATATAGTTCGAAATACCGACGCCAACCTAGGTTAGCACAATTTCTCTAGCAATGGGATGAAGATCTAGTGGGAAGCTCAGCAGGGGCGACCTGAGAACACATCAGAACCGTCCGGTATCAGCCTGATTTAAATCTGACTGTCCGATCAATTCCGACGTGTTCACATGTCGCTCCTGTAGAGACTCCCTCGCTGGAAAATTGGTGCTAGCCTGCGCGCAGATGGCATTCCTTCATTCTTTCTTTACTTTCAATTTCAAATCAAAAACATCGTTATCTTTCTACTTCAACAGTTGCGTCTATTTATATATAGTCCAAATTTATTGGGCTTTGATATTTATAATTTGTACTTCAGTTGCATGTGTACTATGCATGTGTACTATAATTTAGAGATTGTACATCCCTTGGTACTACTTAGGCTGTGGTACTGCATGAATTCAAATTATTGTAAGTTATAAAATTTGGAGTTAATTGTTACAAAAGAATTAGATTTTTATGGGGTTATGGCATTTTTACTTATTTTTTTGTGAACTTACAAATTCAAATTATTGATGTTATTTAGTCTTCATGTCACTTCAAACTTTAAATCATTATTTGGTTTATCAACTGGAACTAATAATTTTATTTTGGATCCATAAAAATTATATAATATAATGTGTGATTTAGTTATGAGTTATGACTTATTTATTTCTGAAATATACAATAATTAATATGGTAAAGTTGGAAGATATTTTAAATTTAATAGAAAGTACCAACTAAATTATAACATTTTGAACATGTCAAATAGGCCATTGTTTCTATTGAATAAAATCCACAATTGGTTCAATTTGGATCCTTCCTTTTTTTTCTCTAAATTTACCAAAAAAAAAAGGGTAATTCTAATTTTTTCCGCTTAACCGTCCCCTATCCGTCCTCCAGATAAAACGCGTTAATCACGCTAAACGAAAAAAAAACGCGTTAATCACGCAAAAAAGATGCAGACCATAAAATCGTCCGATAGTATTCATTCTGAACACAAATGTATTCATCATAAAAAAAAAAAATATTCAACTAAGGTCTGCACATTAAAACAAAAAAAACTGGGCACATCACTCATCATCTTTTACACGCTTTTAGAGGTGGGTGGTTTTTTCTCCGTTTAATCAAACCAATATTTCTGACGATCTGTAAGAAATTTTTCAAATCTAAAACCACGAACGTCTTCTAAATAATTTTCTCTTTCAAATGAGATCCATGATGACATACTTTCGAGTTGTCGGTTGCACAAGTATTCATCCTCGTCATGCAAGTATTCATACATAATACATCAAGTATTCATTCTGGTTGTGTAAGTATCCATCCTTAGGATCCGTCTAGTTGTCATGCTAATCAATCCCTATGCTTGTAATACTCTTGATACATATTTACACTTACACGGCGATAATGAATACTTGCTCCATGAGAGATGAATACTTGCATAACGAGAATGAATACTTGTGCAACCGACAACTAAAAACATGTAAAAGATAGGTGAGTGATGTGTCCAGTTTTTTTTTTTTTAAATACTTGATATCTTATGATGAATACTTGATGTATTACAGATGAATACTTGATGTATAATAGATGAATACTTGCGTGTGACAGTTGTAAAATCTTTCAAATATTAGGCAGTCCCTAAATATTAAGTGGTCTCCCAGTTAGTTAACAGTTACTCATATAGTTATTGACTAGGGGACAAAATAGGAGATTGATTAGCGGGACAATTAGGCAGATCCTAAGGATGAATACTTACACAAGGAGGATGAATACTTGATATATTATGTATGAATACTTACATGACGAGGATGAATACTTGTGCAACTGACAACTCGAAAGTATGTCATCATGGATCTCATTTGAAAGAAAAAATTATGTAGAAGACGCCCGTGGTTTTAGATTTGTAAAATTTCTTATAGATCGTCAGAAATATTGGTTAGATTGAACGGAGAAAAAACAAACCACCTCTAAAAACGTGTAAAAGATGGTGAGTGATGTGTCCAGTTTTTTTTTGTCTTAATGTGCAGACATTAGTTGAATATTTTTTTGTCTTAAGATGAATACATTTGTGTTACAAATGAATACTAATGATGGTCCGCGTCTCTTTTGCGTGATTAACGCATTTTCTGGGTGGTTTTACGCATTTTTGTTTGTCGTTTAGCTGTTTTAACGGTTTTTATCCGGGGGACAGATAGGAGATGTTTCACGGGGGACAGCTAGGGGGACCCAAAAAAAATATAGGATGCACATAGGAATAGAGGGTGGGAGCATTAAACTACTTGACCTTTTTACACTCCCTAACAATACTTTCATTAATTTTAGCTTCTACAAAATATATAATTATATGAAAAAAATCAATAATAATAATTATTATAATAATAATAGGAATAATCTGGTTCTTCACCTTTTTTAGTGCCTACCCATGAAATTTTTTCTCTCAATCCTTCTCCTCCTCTCTTTCCAGCGAATTGAAATTCAAAATTAGGTAAGCAAATACACAAAAAAAAAAAACATGTCAACATTTTGTTGCTAATTATTTATATAAAAGAAGATGTGGATTAGAAGTGTCTTAGTAGGTAGGGATCAGGGATGTTCATTCTATTATAAATGAATGAGAGGAACATGAGTTATGATTAATTGTGCGCTCTATCATTCATTGTCAAACTTTTAAATTATATTAAGCTATCATAATTAATTGCATCAAGAATTGCTCTCTGAAGCGTGTGTGTGTGTGTGTGTGTGTGAAATGCACTCTGAAGCAGCAGTATATGATGAACCAATTCAAGTTGTTTGAACAATTTAGATTAATTGTTTAAAACTTATTTGATGAATTTTAGAATTAGTGTCACTATGTTAGAAATAACATCGGTGCCATATAAAAATATAATTTGAGAGTTAGTGTCATATAAAAAAAAATAATAATAATAATAATTCGTGAAAAGCCATAGACATGAACATGAATGACACGGTAAATATTTTACTTACCCCTCTCCTCAAGACAAAATAATGCTTCTATCCCTCCTATTTTTTCTAATTTTCACGTGTTTATTCTGAACACAAAATCAAAAAGTTAATATTATTAAACTAAAAAGGATATGTCTTGTAGTTTTAAGCCCAAATAAGAAAGAAGCTTAGGCCCATTTAGATTGATACAGAGGCCTGCATAAGCTACTTAATAAGAACATTTTTTTTTTTTTTAAAATAGCAATTGATTAGCACATTCCAGTTCTGACCTCCAGTAATTAAATTATCAGTGAAGGTTCCAGTTGTTACCAGTATCAGGTTTCTCATAACAGTATCTCGTCAGTACATAACCTATCATCTAACTTTATTTCCATCAACATATAAATTCTTTTGAGAAAACATTATATCAGAAATAAACTATTTTCTAATGGTTCATGAAAAAATCGACAAGATCATGTAGTGACCTAAGAGAAGAACCTTTCTCGCCGCCGTCTCCGTTCGCCATGGCATTCTTTATAATCTCTTTGCAAACAGAAGCTTTGCTTCTCATCTCCTTTCCTTTTTCGCCGCTTATCACCTCCTTCACCACCCTCTCAACCTCTCTACTCTCTAATTCAGAATCAATCCCTCGATTTATCTCTACAAGCACTCCCAATTCCTCTTCTAACATCTTAGCATTATAGAATTGCTCGGCAGCCAATGGCCACCCGATCAACGGTACATCTCGACTCAGACTCTCTAATACCGAGTTCCATCCACAATGACTCAAAAATGCACCGGTCGCACTGTGTGTCAGTATCTCCAATTGCGGGGCCCACCTCCAAACCAGTAACCCTTGTTTTGTACCAGTCATTCTTTTAATAAAACCTAGAGGCAACCATTTCTGCATCTGTTGTTTCTCATCAGATTCATCGATCACTTCAGCTTCGTATTTCTCGGCACCAATAGGCGGCCTTATTACCCATATAAATGGGATTCCCGAGGATTCCAATCCTTCGGCAAGTGCGAGCATATGACCTGTTGTTATGGTATTTTGTGACCCGAAACAAATGTAAATCACTGAATGTTTTGCTTGCATGTCAAGCCATTGTAAACACACTTCACGGTCAATACCAAGTTTCTTACCGGCTCTCTGGTACGACTTCTCTTCTCCCAACGGTACAAGAGGCCCGATCGTATAGATCGTGCTTATGCTGGTGACATTGTGCAACACCTTAAGACCCAGAGATTCAAGCTCTTTAACAGTATTACAGATCATGAGATCAGCTTGCAAACTTAACCTTATTTGGCCATTGATAAATTTGAACGACTCATCGGTTTCTTCGGCGACTCGATTGGCATATGACATCTGACTACGATGAAGCCGAAACGAGTCGGGAAAACCCGGTACAGGGAAATACTCCTCATCGGTTTGTCTATGTGGCAAGTGAAGCCACAAGGACATATACGCAGCGGTACCGAGGGCCCCACAAGTAGTGAACACCACATGAGGTATGGATAACTTCTTAGCTATAGGTACAGTCCAACTTACAAAGACATCTGTGATCAAGTATAGTTTCAAATTGGGATCTGATCTGAGTTGATATGTTATGAATTCCTCGAATTGCGGCTGGAGAGATCGAGAAGCAATGCTCACATTGGCAAGATGTGAAATGGAGGGGCATGAGTCGGTGTTTTCGACATGAGGCGGGAGGCCGTGTGCAGTGGGGTCAAAAGGGAGACTGTGAAGATGGATTTTGGAAGTGGAAGGGAGGAGAGGATGAAGGTTTTGAATGTTAACTGGAGTGCTAAGGAGAGTGATAGAAATGGAGGGGAATAGGTGGTGAGTGTGTTGTTCAAGTAGTCTTGCAAGATCTAGGAAAGGAATGAGATGGCCTTGAGCCAGGTATGGGAAGAGAATTATGTTTCTTCGAGAGGTGGCCATTGAAAGATTTGATTGATAGATCTTCGAGAATAGAAGTTTGAAGGAGATGAGGAATTTGAATTGGGATATCTATCAATCAAATACATAGAGTAGTTTGAAGGATGCTCGGTGTAATTAATGCACAGGGTTTTGACTTTTGAAGCGAAGCATGGTAATCGCGGGAAACAAGGATACCACGTGAGACGCTGTGTAAAAAGAATCATGAAATGAAAAGATAATATATTGTATTCGGATCCGTATCAAAATGCGGATTTTAAATTTTAATTATCGGTATTACCATATAATTTAATAGATTTTATAAAAATATTTATGTTTATATCTATGGATATCCAATATCCGTTTTGTATCTGTCAAATATCCAATTTGTATCCGTATCCGAAAAATGAAAATGGATATGGATATAATTTTACCACTATCCAATCCGTATCCGATCCGTTTGCACCCTACCAATTAGAATTCAGATCAATATTTTTTTTTGCAAAAGTGGAATATCCACCGGTTTCATTACAAAACAATGTTATTACAAAACATACAAAACCGTGCATAGCACCCAAAAACCACTTATTCTAAACTAAAGAAAGACAAATATCCAACTAGCATCAATGTCTAACTAGCACAAATAGCCACCAAGCAAAGAAAGAAACCATGAATATCAATCACTAATGTCAATCATACTAGAAGAAGATGAGGAACCAGTATCAACCAAAGACCAATCAAGAGAAGACAAACTAGCGGCCTCCTCAATGACTTCGGTGAGCTCTCTATCAAACACGGCGAACCCAAGAGTAGGGACCCCGTCTGTATCCGGACTGACCTGTGAATCCGAATCCAATAAAACAATCAAGGGGCCTATTTGAGTTAAAGGAGAAACATCGAAAGACATAATTAATGACAATTTAAAATATGAGTTATCTAAACGAGTCTTACACCAGTAAGAAGTTAAAGCAATTATAGAAGATGCTACAGAACTAATAGGCGGGATTGGTGTATTTTGGAAACAAATCTTATTTCTGGACAACCAAACAATTCATAAAGTGGCTGACCTAATTAACTCAACCGATAAAGAATCCTTAAGAGGAATCCAATATTCAAAATGCCAAAGGTCAGAAACCTGGGTACAGTTAAAAACAAAATTGTTATGATTACCGATCCAAGACCACAAGGTGGAAATAAACGGACAAGTAACAAATAGGTGGTCAACTGTCTCAGGGGCACCACAAAATACACAATCGAAATTACGTTGCCACCCTCAAGTACGTAAATTGCATTTAATAAGAATCTTGTCCTGGTGAAGTAACCAAATAAAAACTTTTATCTTAAGAGGAATTTTTGTCTTCCACAGGTTATGGTAAATATTGTTGGTAAGACCACTAGATATAAGCCATTTATAAAAAGAATTAACAGTAAAAAGATCCGTCAAAGTCCATCGCCAATAAATACTATCCGGCTGAGTAGAATCTAGAGAATGAGAAGAGAAAAACCCTAAAAGATGGTGCCACTCATGAAGGATAATTCTCGTGAATTGCCTATTAAATTGCAAACTAAATGGAAAATTAGAGAAGACTTCAAATACAGTAATAGAAGGATCAATAGTAATTCGAAAAAGATTAGGAAAATAACAATATAAATCGCAATTACTATGTCATCTATCTAACCAAAAATAAGTATCTCTACCATTTCTAACAATCCTATTAATGCCTAAATAAAAAAATTTCAGTAAGATCCAATATACTAGCCCAAAAAGAAGAGAATCGATTAGAAACCAAACCAGAAGAATCATATTTAGAAATTAAAATGGTTTTTCCACCTACCAGCTACTGTGGGATCCTTAAATCGAAACCACCACTTAGCTAACAAAGCAATATTCATTAGATTAAGATCAAGAACACCTAAACCACCTTGATTTTTGAGTAAATACACAATTGACCATTTGATAAGATGGTTGCCTTCTACCATTGGTACCATTAGACCAAAGAAATCGTTTACGTATGATATCAATTTTTTTTCTAATAGAAACAGGTAATCTATAAATAGAAAGCCAATAGAGAGGTATGGATGAAAGAGCGGAATTTAACAAAGTGACCCGACCCCCCAATGACAATAAGGAACATTTCCAAGTTTGTAATCGCTTCTCAATTTTGTCAACTAAGAGAGTCCAATCATTTAAACATAATTTTTTCCAACGAAGAGGAACTCCTAAATAAGAAATGGGCAAAGAACTAATTTTACAATTTAATTGTCTAGCTAAACAAGAAGATTCATATGTAGAAATATTTAATGGAACAAGTTCACTTTTCTCAAAATTAATTTTTAAACCAGATAGATTTTCGAATCCTAAAAGCAAATATTTAAGATGTTCGACAATAAGAGAGTTGGCCTCCAAAAATAACAGCAAAATGTAGATTTAATACCTTAATATCATTACCCAAGCCAGAAATGAAACTGCTGCTTGAGATCAATATATGGAATATGAAGATCATTTTAATATTTGTACGGATTGGATGGTCCGGATAAGATAAAAAAAATTGAATGAGGCATAATTTTGTAATTACTTTCAATATTGACTATATTTTTATATCTTTTAAAGAACTATAGAAATATAAGTATATTTTTGAGAGAAAAAAATCAGAAACGAGAGCAATTTTATAAAAAAACAAAAAATTAAGTTTAAGTATATTTTATAATTTTAAAAAAAAAAAGTCTATTTTTGAAACATTTGTTTAGTATAGGGTATCCTGATTCCACTTTTAGTTCTCTGCCACTGCACTTGTAATATGAATCCATAAAAAGAGGGAGCAGAAAAATAAAAAGAACTTGATTAAGATTTGTATATATTGCCTGATTAACATGTTAGATTATAACAACAAATTTTATATATCACTGTCTCACTCTCTCACACCAAATATAATTATTTAGAATGAGGAAGGATCCAATTACACCTTTTTTTTTCTCACACCAAATAATAATTTCGAGTAGTCTGGCAAGATCTAGAAAACTAGTGACGGAGCCAGCATATCACAGGGATAGACAGTTGTCTACCTCTGGATTTGAAAATTTTAATATGACATTGTATAAATTGCTGCATTTGCTTACTCCTAAATTAAAATTTGTCTACCCCTGTACTCTTGACAGTTCAATTTTTAGTCTATTCTTCTTCAATTATTTATTTTTTAAATTGATTATTCTCTCTTCATATCATTTTTTTTTTTTTTTTTTTGCCTACCGTTTCTACGCCACTGTAGGAAAGGAATGAGATGGCCTTGAGCCAGGTACGGGAAGAGAATTATATTTCGAGAGGTGGCCATTGAAAGATTTGATTGATTCATTCAGCGAGAATAGAATATTTGGATCCTCTTTTACTTCCTATGAAATTGAAGAAGATGAGGAATTTGAATTTGGATATATTATACATGATGAGTAGTTTGTGGAAACGAATCTGCTGCGTTTCTAAGAAGGATGCTCGGTGTAATTAATGTAGAGGGTTCTGAACCAGAAGTGAACCATGGTTATCGCGGGAAACAAGGATGCCACGTGAGCGACTGTGTAAAAAGAATCATGAAAAATAAAATATGCATTGGAAGTAAACATGGATCTAAACAGAAAAAGAGCACCAGCATGATAAAATAAATATCCGCAATTAAAACCTCTTCGGACTTCGGAGCTCGTCGAAATTTAGATACCAAACTTGTATATAGCATTGGATGTCCAGAATAGATAAAAAAAATATATATATATATATATAGAGATAGATAGATAGATGAGGGATCGAGTTACAACAATTTTGTATTACAACAATAGTTTTTTTTTATTTTCAAAGTCTAAATTGTCGATTCAAACTGTTTAACATGGTTATCTAAATAAAATGTGCTTCCAAATCAAATTTTACATTTTTTTTTTGAATTTTTTATTATTTATTAAGTATTTTACAAAAATTAGTTAAATTCAGATTATTGAATTTTGTATTCATCTTTTAATAAATAGTAAAAAAAATATTAAAAAAAAAGTAAAATTTGATAAACATTTTATTTGAAAATCAAATTTGAAAATAAAAAAATATATATTGTTATAAGTTTTTGTATTGATCTCTCTTAGATAGATATATAAGACAGGACTGCAAACGAACCAAACCAAATCGAATTTAGTTTGATTTTCGTAAAATAATTGGTTCGAAAGATTTCGAACTAATGCGTTGAGTTCAATTTGATTCATTTTTAATTGTTAAATGAGATTGAAGAGGGCCAACGTGAGAAAAATGGTGACAAGGCACGGCAGTCTTGTTTGGTTTAAAATCTTAGCATTTTCGGAGAGACGGAGGAACCTAAAAATGGTGAGAACTGAGAAGCGCGGCGCTCTTGAGTTTTGAGAAAAAGGAAAACGAACGGAGGGTTGGGATATTAGATTCTGCTGTGATTCAGAAGAATTACAGGGACTGTGCAATTCTCAATCTATCCATTCACCTATTTTGAAATTCGTGCTTCTAAACTATCTGTTTTTGAGATTCTTGAATCAAGAAAAATGAACGGCTTGATTGGTAATTGCAGGGTACCTGTTCAACCTACCGATGCTCTTTACCGAAAGCTATTAATTTATCGCTGAATCTGCGCTATTTCTGAAAAGTTCGAACATATTTCCAACCATTTCGAACGAACTTGCCGACTTCGAATTTGATTCAAATTAATTCGAATCGAACTAGTTTGAATTAATTTTGAACCGAATTCAATTTCGAATCGAATTACAAACTATGAATTTTTTGTGCAGCCCTAGATACGAGTATCTCGATGAAAAAAAAATGCTAAAATTTAAAACAAGCTAATCAAATTTCGGATAATTCATGTGTTCACATCTTTTAATAATTCATGTCCACGTGGAAATTTCTTTTTTTTTTAACCGTTTGACTTTATATGAAGTGAATTTGAAAATTTATAATTTTTTTATGTAAATGAGTTAGATTGATTTGAACAGTTTAAATTAATTGTTTTAAATATATTTGATGAATTTTATAATCAATGTCATTCTGACATAAATAACGTCCAGATTTGGTCTTCTAGTTTTAAAGCCCAAATAGGAAACAAGCTCCAGCCCATTTAGATTGATACAGAGGCCTGCATAAGCCGCTTGGAATTTGTAACGATTGTAGAGCATACTAATAGATCACTTGATTTTTCTTTTTTCTTTTCTTTTTTTTGAGAAAAGTGACATTTAAAATTGCCACCGAATTCATAGAAACCAAAAGATCAAATTTAAAATACAAGTATAGTGTATCAAGATTCAAGAGAAAGACTAGAATGTAACTCTTTACATGTGAACTATCAATTGATTTTAATAATTAAAAAAAAAAACTAGCAATTCGTTATCACATTTCAGTTGTTACCAGTATCAGGTTTCTCTTACAGTATCTTGTCAGTAAAACACCAATCATCTCATTTACTCAATTTTATTACTATCAACATATAATATTTGGAGAAAACATTACATCAGATATAAATGATTTTCTAATACTTCATGAAAAAATCGACAAGATCATGTAGTGACCTAAGAGAAGAACCTTTCTCACCACTATCTCTATTAGCCATGGCATTCTTTATAATCTCCTTGCAAACAGAAGCTTTGCTTCTCATCTCCTTTCCTTTTTCACCGCTTATCACCTCCTTCACCACCCTCTCAACCTCTCTGCTCTCTAATTCACAATCAATCCCTCGATTTATCTCTACAAGCACACCCAATTCCTCCTCTAACATCTTAGCATTGTGAAATTGGTCGGAACCTAATGGCCACCCGATCAACGGCACACCTCGGCTCAGACTCTCTAATACCGAGTTCCATCCACAATGACTCAAAAATGCACCAGTCGCATTGTGCGTCAGTATCTCCAATTGTGGGGCCCACCTCCATACCAGTAACCCTTGTTTTGTACTGGTCATTCTTTCAATAAATCCTTGAGGCAGCCATTTCTGCATCTGTTGTTTCTCATCAGATTCGTCGACCTCTCTGGCTTCGTATTTCTCGACACCAATTGGTGGCCTTATTACCCATATAAATGGGATTCCAGAGGATTCCAATACTTCAGAGAGTGCGAGCATATGACCCGTTGTTATGGTATTTTGTGACCCGAAACAAATGTAAATCACTGAATGTGTTGCTTGCATGTCAAGCCATTGTAAACACGCTTCACGGTTAATACCAAGTTTCTTACCGGCTCTCTGATACGACTTCTCTTCTCCCAACGGTACAAGAGGCCCAATCGTATAAATCGTGTTTATGCCGGTGACATTGTGCAACACCTTAAGACCCAGAGATTCAAGCTCTTTAACAGTATTACAGATCATGAGATCAGATTGAAAACTGAACCTGATTTGGTCGTTGATAAATTTGAACGGCTCATCGGTTTTTTCGGCAATTAGATGAAAATATGACAACTGACTACGATGAAGCCGAAACGAGTCGGGAAATCCTGGTACTGGGAAATACTCCTCATCGGTTTGTCTATATGGCAAGTGAAGCCACAAGGACATATAAACAGCGGTGCTGAGGGCCCCACAAGTAGTGAACACCACATGAGGTATGGATAACTTCTTAGCTATAGGTACAGTCCAACAAACAAAGACATCTGTGATCAAGTATAGTTTCAAATTGGGATCCGATCTGAGTTGATCTGTTATGAATTCCTCGAATTGCGGCTGAAGAGATCTAGAAGCAATGCTCACATTGGCAACATGTGAAGGGGAGGGGCATGAGTCGGTGTTTTCGACATGAGGCGGGAGGCCGTGTGCAGTGGGGTCGAAAGGGAGACTGTGAAGATGGATTTTGGAAGTGGAAGGGAGGAGAGGATGAAGGTTTTGAATGTTAACTGGAGTGCTAAGGAGAGTGATAGAAATGGAGGGGAATAGGTGGTGAGTATGTTGTTCGAGTAATCTAGCGAGATCTAGGAAAGGAATGAGATGGCCTTGAGCCAGGTACGGGAAGAGAATTATATTTCGAGAGGTGGCCATTAAAAGATTTGATTGATTCTGCGAGAATAATTTGGATCCTCTTCTTTTATTTTATTTCCTATGAAATTGAAGAAGATGAGGAATAAGTTCCGTGCGGGGTGTAATTAATGCACAGGGGTTGGTTCTGAACTCTGAAGCATGGTAATCGGTATGCCACGTGCATTCAGCGGCTGTGTAAAATTAAGAGAATCATGAAATGAAAAGAAAGTGATCAATCTAGTCGGAGGTGGAGTATTCGGATCACTTTAATATTTGTTTGGATTCTAATCGGATGGACCAGATCTAAATAGAAATATTTTGTTACCTCATATGCAGAGACGAGGCAAGATAATTTATTAAGTGCACACCTTGATAGCAAGGGCCAAGGGATCAGATATTTAAGAGAAGAAATCTTCATTCTTTATTATACTGTTTAAGGAAGTTGTTAGAAAGAGAGGCTAGAAATAAGATACACAGAATTTTATGAGGAAGTTTAATTATATTTTTTACTTTATAACTACATAGAGTACAAATAATATTATTTATAACCATATAAATTTTTGAAAAGAGAATCTTATAAATGACATGTTCTAAAATACTCCTATACTAAAATATTAAATTATTCATCCTTAAGACAGCCTGCTAAATATAGTATACTATTCTGACATTCTGCTAAATCAAGTCTAATAAAATATATATGATGAGATAAGAGACATACATAACAGAAGTACTGTAAAAATATAAAACAACCCAATTATGTTAAATATCCTATGAATATTAACATGCTTCCTCTAGCATATCGACAATATCCGGTCTCTAAAACCTATCGAATCGGCTTCAAACGACAAATCCAAACTGTTCAAACCAATCTTCTCAATGAGAGCTTTGTTTCCATATAATTTATTTTTAATTTTCAAATTTATTACCATCAAGTCAAGCGGTCAAAATATAAATGATTTTGTACACATCTTAATGCACTATATCCTTCATTTTTTTGACCGCTTGACTTGATAGTAAATAAGTTTGAAAATTAAATTTTTTTTTATATAGAAACGAAGCTCTCGTTAAGGAGATTGGTTTGAACGGTTTTTATTTGTCGTTTGAAGCCGATTCGATAGGTTTTAGAGACCGGAAGCATATTGTCGATATGCTAGAGGAAGCATGTTAGCCGTACTCTATATATATATATATATATATATATATATATTTATATTTATATATATTTTTAACTCTAAATATCCTCCGAATAATTATATTTTCATGATTTAATCTTTTAATTTTTTTAACTGGAAATGCAATGCATCGTGCTTATTTATATATTCAAATCCGTATTAGAATATCCGTCAGACCAGTTAAATTTTACAATAATTAATTTACAAAAATACTCGCACAATTTGAAGAAGAGTGAACAAGAAACTTTTCAATCACCCTCTCACTGTCTCACACCAAATATTTATTTAGAATAAATATCCTTCTGTCCTTTTCGAATTTTAAGTTTGGACAAACATCTTTTCAATTTTAAATTGTGATAATATCACCCTATGCAAGTCTTAATTAACTTTGTTTGAAAAATCTGATGTAACTACTTGATGAAAATTAACAAAAATACCTAAAGTTATTATAATTTTTAACATTTTTACTTAAAGACAATTAATGAAGCTGATTATCTTCATAATACAGATACGGAGCATACGGAGCGGATAGTGATAAAATCATATCCATTTTTTTTTTCATTTTCCGAATACAGATACGGAGCGGATATCAGATATATCAGACGGATACGGGTCTGGATCAGATCAGATATTTATTAAAATAATATAAAAAATATAAAAAATATATATTAAAGTTGATAATATTTATCTAATTATAATAGTGAATAACATAAAATTTTCATAAAATATATTAAAATATATGGTATATATCTACTATTCGGATATGGATAATTGAAACATAAAACTACATCAGTATCATTATCCACACGGATAGTCGGATATCAGATATCCATATCTAAGTTTTCGAATACGGATCAAATACGAATCGGATATTATCCATACCGTTTTCACCCCTAATTACCACCCATGTTCATTATATTATAATTGAATGAGAGGAACATGCATGAGTCATGATTAATTGTGCGCTCTTTATTCATTATCAAACTTCTAAATTATATTAATTAAGCTATCATTGCATCAAGAATTGCTTTCTGAAGAATATAAAAAAAATTGCTCTCTGAAACAGTACATGACGAACCCATTCAAATTGTTGGAAAATCTTCAGCTTCTTTAGATCATTAAATAAAATTTAAAACAGTGCAAGTAATGTTTCAAAATCAAAACTAGTGGAAAAAAAATAATGCATTACGTGTGGGAGGTATCAGGTTTGAGACTCCAATACAAAATATCTACATTAGATGTCTTTTATGAAATTTGAAGTGAGTTTGATAATGCATTGACGCCATTAAATTTATTTCATTAAAAGTGTGTTGATGAAAAATAAAATATGCATTGGAAGTAACCATAAAGTTATCAGAAATTTATTGTTAATTTGTTATAGTAAACATGGATCTAAAGAAAAAAGAAGCACCTGCATGATAAAAAAAAATATCCGCAATTAAAACCTCCCCGGTGCTCGTCAAAATGTAGAAAGCAAACTTGTATATAGCATGAGGAGGGATCCACTTAATTACACTATGTTTTTGTGACACAAAATTACACTATTCATTTTTAAAGTTTTCAAAGTTTAAATAGTCGATTCAAACCATTTAACATGATCACCATATTAAAATGTGCTTGGAGACCAAATTTTTCAATTTTTTTATTTTTTTTCTATTTATTAAGTATTTTACAAAATCATTGTTTTGGACCATTGAATTTTTGTACCCATCTTAATAAATAGTAAAAAAATTTAAAAAATATATAAAATTTGATCTGCAAGCATATTTTAATATATTCATCATGTTAAACGGTTTAGATCGACTAATTGAACTTTAAAAATATAGGGTGTAATTTGGTATCACCAAATGATAGTGTAAGTGGATCCCTCCTCATATAGCATTTGATGTGATGTTCATGGTAGATACAAAAAATAAAATCTATATACGAGAGACTCGATAAAAAGAAAAAGAAAATGCTAAAATTTGAAACAAGCTAATAAAATTTCGGATAATTCATTTCCATGTAAATTTAATGAGGAAAAAGTTTGAACAATTTAGATTCGTTATTTGAAACCTATTTAATAAATTTCAAAGTCAGTGTTACTATGACTGATATAACACCGACATCATGAAAACCCGACTCTATAAGAATATAATTTGTTTATGAGTGAGTCTATGATACTATGCATATCACAATTTAGTCCGTAATACGGATCAATATTTTCGTTTTTAAAATCCTAACGGTCGATCCGAACTATTCAAAGTTATTTTCATATGTATATGTACTTGCAGACCAAATTTTATATTTTGTAGAATATTTTTTTACTATTTTTTAAGATAGGTAGAAAATCACCTTTTTGAATGGTCTAGAATTTTCAGATCAAGTGGTTTTCTACCTATCTTAAAAAATAGTAAACATATTCTAAAAAAATATAAAATTCGGTCAACAAGTAGATATTCATATGAAAATCATGTTGAATGGTTCGGATCGACCATTAAGATTTTGAAAACATAATATTGACCCGTATTACGGATCAACCCGTGATATGCATAGCACCATTGACTCCCTCTTTGTTTATTTATCTTCTTGGTGAAGAGACGGTAGGCATATATAATTATTTATGGATCATCATGCAGATATCAACATGAATTACACGGTAAATATTACACTTATCCCTCTCCTCAAGAACAAAATAATGTTTCTATCCCTCCTATTTTTAAAACTTTCACGTGTCTATCCTGAACAAGAAATCAAAAGGTTAATTTATTTTTATTTTATTTTTGAGGAAAAGAAAATATATATTGTTAAACTAAAAAGGTTCTGTCTTGTAGTTTTAAGCCCAAATAAGAAAGAAGCATAAGCCCATTTAGATTGTTACTGAGGCCTGCAAAAAAAGATCACTTTAATTTCTTTTATTTTTATTTTTTATTTATTGAGAAAAGTGACATTTAAAATTGACACCCAATTCATCGAAACCATTAGATTAAGTTTTAAATACAAAAACATAAGAAAAACACCAGAGCGTAGTATGTCTTGTAGTGCGTGCTAATTCCATTATAATTATTTTTGTATGGATTAGTAAATTATGAGCTGAGAAATCAGGCACTACAATTCTATAGATTCACTTTCATGAATTGTAAAGTACAATCTAACTATTTACATGTGAACTATCAAATGTTTAGCACATTCCAGTTCTGACCTCCAGTAATTAAAGTATCAGTGAAGATTCCAGTTGTTACCAGTATCAGGTTTCTCTTAACAGTATCTTGTCAGTACAGCACCTATCATCTCATTTACTCAACTTTATTTCTATCAACATATAAATCTTTGGAGAAACATTTTATCAGAAAAAAAAAGATTTTCTAATGCTTCATGAAAAAATCGACAAGATCATGTAGTGACCTAAGAGAAGAACCTTTATCGCCGCTGTCTTCATTCGCCATGGCATTTTTTATAATCTCTTTGCAAACAGAAGCTTTGCTTCTCATCTCCTTTCCTTTTTCGCCACTTATCACCTCCTTCACCACCCTCTCAACCTCTCTACTCTCTAATTCAGAATCAATCCCTCGATTTATCTCTACGAGCACTCCCAATTCCTCTTCTAACATCTTAGCATTTAAAAATTGCTCGGCAGCTAATGGCCACCCGATCAATGGTACATCTCGACTCAGACTCTCTAATACCGAGTTCCATCCACAATGACTGAAAAATGCACCGGTCGCATTGTGTGTCAGTATCTCCAATTGTGGGGCCCACTTCCATACCAGTAACCCTTGTTTTGTACCAGTCATTCTTTCAATGAATCCTTGAGGGAACCAGTCATGCATTTGTTGTTTCTCATCAAATTCATCGATCTCTTCAGCACCAATAGGTGGCCTTATTACCCATACAAATGGGATTCCAGAGGATTCCAATCCTTCGGCAAGTGCGAGCATATGATTCGCTGTTATAGTATTTTGTGACCCGAAACAAATGTAAATCACTGAATGTTTTGCTTGCTTGTCAAGCCATTGTAAACACGCTTCACGGTTAATACCAAGCTTCTTACCGGCTCTCGGGTACGACTTCTCTTCTCCCAACGGTACAAGAGGCCCAATCGTATAAATCGTGCTTATGCCAGTGACATTGTGCAACACCTTAAGACCCAGAGGTTCAAGCTCTTTGACAGTATTACAGATCATGAGATCAGATTGAAAACTTAACCTTATTTGAACGGAGAAAAATTTGAACGGCTCATCGGTTTCGTCGGAAACTCGGTTGGTATATGACAACTGACTGCGATGCAGCCGAAACGAGTCAGGAAAACCCGGTACAGGGAAATATTCCTCATCGGTTTGTCTATGTGGCAAGTGAAGCCACAAGGACATATACGCAGCGGTGCCGAGGGCCCCACAAGTAGTGAACACCACATGAGGTATGGATAACTTCTTAGCTATAGGTACAGTCCAACAAACAAAGACATCTGTGATCAAGTATAGTTTCAAATTGGGATCTGATCTGAGTTGATCTGTTATGAACTCCTCGAATTGCGGCTGGAGAGATCTAGAAGCAATGCTCACATTGGCAAGATGTGAAGGGGAGGGGCATGAGTCGGTGTTTTCGACATGAGGAGGGAGGCCGTGTGCAGTGGGGTCGAAAGGGAGACTGTGAAAATGGATTTTGGAAGTGGAAGGGAGGAGAGGATGAAGGTTTTGGATGTTAACTGGAGTGCTAAGGAGAGTGATAGAAATGGAGGGGAATAGGTGATTAGTGTGTTGTTCAAGTGATCTGGCGAGATCTAGGAAAGGGATGATATGGCCTTGAGCCAGGTACGGGAAGAGAATTATGTTTCTTCGAGAGGTGGCCATTGATTCAGCGAGAATAGAATATTTGGATCCTCTTTTATTTCCTATGAAATTGAAGAAGATGAAGAATTTGAATTGGGATATATTATACATTAGTAGTTTAAATAATGCACAGGGTTCTGAAGCATGGTGATCGGGATGCCACGTTGTGAAGTGCATTCAGCGGGCTGTGTAAAAAAGAATCATGAAATGAAAAGAGAGTCCAATTGGAATGCGGATCACTTTAATATTTGTGCGGGTTCTAGTCGGATGGTCCGGATTTAAATAGAAATATTTTGTTACGTCATATGTAGAGACGAGGAAATATAATTTGAGTAGAAATAGGGTGCTCTTAGGAGTATCAAGCTCTTTTGTACTTTTAATTCTAAAATTTATTGGATTAATTTCGAACGATGAATCTAAATTGTTGAAATCATTTTACCTTACGAATGATGCGTCTACATGTGAAAATTGTAAAGTTTCGAATTAATTTAGTATAAATTCAAGTGGTCAAAATTAGAATGTTTCTAAATTAATTTTAATGCATTTATTTTTTGGAAGCCTTTTGACCACTTGACTTTATACTAAATTAATTTGAAATTTTAAAATTTTCGCATGTAGATGCATCACTCATAAAGTAGAAAAATTTCAACAATTTGGATTCGTCGTTCCAAGTTAATCCGCTAGATTTTAGAGTTAAGAGTACAAAACGACTTGGTACTCCTAGGAGCACCCTAGTTCTACTCATATAATTTATACCTGGATAAGACAAAAAATTTGAATGCGGCATAATTTTGTAATTACTTTCAATATTGAGTATATTTTTATATTTATATCTTTTAAAACTATATAAATATATAAGTACATTTTGAAAAAAAAAACAGAATCGAGTGCAATTTTATAATTAATTTAAGTATATTTTTATAATTTATAAAAAAAAAGTATATTTCTGAAACATTTGTTTAGTCGAGTATCGTGATTCCACTTAGTACAATAAAAATATATCTTTATTCTTGAATATACTGTTTAAGGCAGTACAATAAAAATATAAAGCAACCCGATTATGTTAAATATCCAATGAATATTTCACTATTTTTTTATTATATAGATATCTTTTTTATTTGAAAATCTCTATAAACTCTAAATATCTTCCGAATAATTATGTTTTCATGATTTAATCTTTTGATCTTTTAACAGGAAATCACTAGGATTAGACCGTGACCAGTTAAATTTTACAATAATTTACACAATTCAAAGGAGAGTGAGCGAGAAACTTTTCAATCACTTCTCACTGTCTCATAATTATTTAGAATAAATACTCTTTAATTTGTCATTTTCGAATTTTAAGTTTGGACAAACATCTTTTCAAAACCTAATTTTCAATTTTCAGTGGTGATAATCTCACCCCTATGCAAATCTACATTTGTTTGAAAGACCTAATGTAACGACTTGATGAAAATTAACAAAAATATCTTAAAATTATTCTCATTTTTAACATTTTTACTTAAAGACAATTTATGAGGCTGATTATCTTCATAATATATAATAATTAAAAGACTGTTTATTACTATTAAAAGCTTTGGTGGTGTTGTAGAATTAACCTTTTGCAGTTCTTTTTCTGTTTTATGTGACTATTTAATGTTTTCTCTTTTATATTTAATTAATAAGAAGATAATTTAAGGTCACACAATTGCAATGCTAATAAAATAAAGTTGTTGTTCTATGAGACCATTTAAATTGCATGCTTGGTATAACATCTTGGTTTGTTCGTTCATCAATTTTGTGCATCTCTCACATACTATAAATGAAATTGTCATATGATTACAAATTAATCTAACTCTTAAATATAACAATGTTAAAAGAAAATATACAAAAAAACAATTATGAGATATTGGAAAAAAAAACTAATACCAACATATTTCAAGAGATTCATGAAACAATAACAAAATATTAAACAAATGCTATACTATCAGAGCATTTGTCTACTAGCTAACAGAGAGCTCTGATAGATGTTAACAGAGTAGTTCATAGTTCCAAGAAATTTGTTATATATATCGGACCGTTGAGATTAAAGAGCAATGTATTTATTCTCTTGCAGCAAAATTTGATCAAATTTTGTTTTTATTTACTCTTGCATCTAGTTGATCGAAAATTGAAGAATCGTATGGCCATTACCACTTCGTGTTAGATCGAAACTCATACATAATAAAAACTTCCGAAATTTTATGTTGGTTACGTTTAATATTCTACTTTGATCATTTTAAAACAAATTTGGAATGATTTCGTTGCAAATTGACCGTTTAGTTTTCGCATGAAAACGAACGGTCCGAAAAAAAATTCTAAATGTGAAGGGAAATATAATGATGAAAGTCTATAAAAATAATATGTAAAAGTATTATTTGGCAGTATAAGATGTAAAAAAAAATTGAATTTGTTTCATATGTATTGCTGTACGTGTTAGTGATTACTAAATCAAATTTCCAAGCTATCTGATAAGTAAAGAACAGTCGTGATTTATTCATTTTGAATAGCTGTGATAGGGAGTCATTATTCTACATGGTAACATAATATTTATGTTTAAATCCAACCCTTGATGCACATACTCCTTTAATATTTGTGCATAATAATAATCAGACGGCTCTGATCTAAACGCAAATATTATTTTACCTCAGAGTATATGAATTCGTTTATCAGAGCCTCCGAACCCGAATAATGCATTTGTCTACTATTAAACAAATGTCTTGATATATTTTTGAGTTAAACTCACAAAGAAACTTGATAAGCTTAATAACACCCTAGTTCTACTCATAAATATATAAAGCAACCCGATTATGCTAAATATACTCTGAATATTTTTTAATTTTTTTTATTATATAGGTATCTTTTTTAACTCTATATATCCTCCGAAGTATTATATTTTCATGATTTAATCTTTTAATCTTTTAACGGGGAAAACAATGCATCGGGCTTATTTATATATTCAAATACGTTAATCAAATCACTAGGATTAGGCCGTGACCAGTTAAATTTTACAATAATTTACATAAATACTAACACAATTTGAAGGAGATTGAGTGAGAAACTTTTCAATCACGCTCTCACTGTGTCACACCAGATTAATTATTATTCAGAATAAATATCCTTTGTCCTTTTCGAATTTTAAGTTTGGACAAACACCTTTTCAAAACCTAATTTTCAATTTTCAATTTTAATTCTGATAATCTCACCCCCTATGCAAGTTTACCTTTGTTTGAAAGACCTGATGTAACAACTTGATGGAAACTAATGTGGCAATTTAATGTTTTCTTTTATGTTTAATTGATAAGAAGGTAATTTTCTGTCACACAATTGCAATGCTAATAAAATGAAGTTGTTATGTATGAGATCATTTAAATTGCATGCTTGATATAACATCTTGGTTTGTTCGTTCATCAATTTTGTGCATCTCTCACATACTATAAATGAACATGTCATATGATTACAAATTATTCAATGCTATCAATAGAAAATAGATAATAGTAGGGAGGTGACCTCTATCTCTTTCTTTTAAAAAAATAAAGAATATTTGCAAAAAAAAAATTATGAGATATTGGAAAAAACTAATACCAATATATTTCAAACAATTTTATGAACAAATAACAAAATATTAAAGAAATTTTTTATTTCCGTTGCTACCTAAATAATATATACTTTTATTGTGTTGCATGGTAGAACAATTACAAATTAAATATCGTTTTAGCAGGCAAAAACTTCATAAAAAGTTCGAAAGGCAATCACTGCCGGCTTTATTTACATGCAACTACCCGTGAGAAGGTTATCGAAAAATCCTTAAAATTTAATAAAAACGATATGTAAAAAATGAAATTATCTAAAAATCCTTTAAAAAAATCTATGATTGGGGATGAACCAGTAATTTTTTTGTTAATTTGAATAAATTTTTATTTACATATTTATAAATAATTTTTCATATACAAATGCGAATGAAACATATAATATCCATCTCATTATTTATAAGTCCTAACAATACCCCTGTATTATCAAATATTCACTAAATATGTGTTTTCCAAATTGGAGTATTATCTAATATTCACTAAATATGTGTTTTCCAAATTAGAGTATTATCAAATATTCACTAAATATGTGTTCCCCAAATTGAAAACTACAACGAAAAATGCCTATGGTGCTTAGTTTATGATAAACAATAAATTTAGCAAAATAGTTTATTTATATATTAATTATATAAGATAATAATAATAATCACTTCATGAGTGGTTCTATTTTGGTGATCAAGTAGCTATTATCTGTTTAGGTTTTTTTTCTTTGTTGATTGATTAAAGATAAGACACAGTACCAGTGGTTTGGTGCCCCACTCTTGAACACATGATTTCTAGTGTAAATCGGTGAGAACACTCGCTTATTAAAAAAAAAAAAAAAACTTTAAGTGCAATTGCTTGCATATGAGAATGAGGCGATAACTCAATTAGTTAGAAAAAAGTGCTAAGACTGTTAAATACTCAAAAGTCAAAAGTCGAGAGTTTAAATTCCTCTCACGATTTTGCAGCTTATGCGAAGCTTTAAAAAAATATCTGCTTGCATATAAAAATTACGAATTATCCATTGAATGTCAGTGTATTTAAGAGTGTTATTTGATTAAATATTGTAATTCAATTATTGATTTGTAGTATTTCCAAAAATTAAAAATTTAAAAGCAACATTGTCTTTTCAAAAATTTCGAAACACAGAAGACAGTCTTGGTTGGTGTCTCCCTGACATCGTTAATATATATTTGTCCGCTAGCAACGGGAATAGAGCATTTGTTCAATATTAGTATTGGTTTATAAAATTTCTTGAAATACTCCGGTCTTGATTTTTTTCCAATATCTTATATTCATTTGTAAATGTTTTTAACATTATTATACTTAATCTGCAATAATAATATATCATTTGTTCAATTTATAACAGCATTGTAAAAAATATCTGTTTAGGCCGATTAATCGTTGGCGGTGATCAAATCATCACGGATTTTCTCGATTATTTCTGATTAATCATTTGACGGTATTCTGTTCCTCCGACAAGCACATACCGTTATTTACAACACTGATTTATAGTATGTGAGAGATGCACAATTTAAATGACCTTAAATATATACTGGCTTTATTTCAGCATTACAATTATGTGACGAAAATTACTTTCTTATCAATTAAACATAAAAGAGAACATTAAATGCCACGTAAAATATACTATTAAAAGATCGGAAATTTCGTTTTTTCACCTTTGCTAAGATAATAAAATCAAACATTATTGATCTAGATTTTTAACATGCTCAAAACAATATTAGACTGGTATAATTGAAATAATTTGCAGCATTAAACTAGAATATTTTAAAAAACTATTTGATACCTCTTTTGTGCCATAAAAACCATTATAGTCACCCAGACCAAAATTTATTTATATACATATATTCTCTCTCATAAATATCTCCAGATTAAAATATTTATTCGATAGATACCAAGAGAAAAAAATTGAAACAAAATAAACAAACAACAAATAAATTAAATTATTAATTAATAAAGACAGCTTCGTGAAAAAAAAAAGGAAGGAATATTCGAAATTCAAATAAAAAATTTTGAGCCCAAAAGACCGCTTCTCGTTTCGGCCCAAGATTTTCACATCTAACATCTGGGCTTGTTTTTTTTATTTTAGGGACTAGTTTTGCAAAGCCTGGATTTCCCCTCGCCATTTGCACCAAAGACAGATTGCTTAGACTACATGACAAAGCAATAATCAACTTCATGATAAAAAGTGCTGTTCCGAATAAATTTTAGGGTGCAAATGAATTGGATATGTATCTGAAAATAGAGGAGGCTCTTATTTATGTCTAATTATTTATCTTTTTTATCTTCATTTTTAAAATCTGAATAGTCGATCCGAACTGCTCAATATGATCTTCATAATAAAATATGTCTGGAGATCAAATTTCATATTTTTTAGATTTTTTTTTTTACTATTTTTTAAGATAGGTACAAAATCATTGTTTAAGGAGATTCTGGACCATTCGATAAAGTGATTTTGTATTTATTTTAAAAAAATAGTAAAAAAATTCTATAAAATATAAAATTTGGTCTCCAGGCATATTTTATTATAAAGGTCATGTTGATCGGTTCGGATCGACTTTTCAGACTTTGAAAATGAAGATAAAGAATTGGAAGTAAATAGGAACATAGAAATTTGGGTGCATTTGAACCCTCCTCCTGAAAAATAATTATATACGAATGTTTGATGTATATCATATAATTTAATATATATACTATGAAAAAAATTATGTACATATCTATGGATATCTAATTTGTGTCCGTTTAATATCCGATTCGTATTCGAAAAATAAAAATGAATGCATATATAGGTCTACCACTGTCTAATCTGTATCCGATCAGTTTGCACCTTGTTTGTGATCTGGATTCTGATCTGCTGCGATCTTAAAATGATGAACAGTAATACTAAAATTTCTGTTTTTTCAAATTCAACTATTCAATAATTTCTATGCACGTATCTTAAAACAACTGATTTTTCTTTACACAAATTTTGAAATAATTCAAGAGTTAGATTTAAAAGAGCAGATTGTAGTGTTCACGAGTACAGAATCGCAGCAGATTCGGATCCGTTGTGATCCTGTCTTGTAGATAGATAACAACAAAAGACTGCAAAATTCTCCAAATAAATATCCTAAATGATCAGCTGATTCAGAGGATGAAATTTTGATTTGATTTGATGTCCGGTCAGAGTCATTTGATCTGCATCGACATTTGTACATATTTGATTTACACAGATCTTAAAGTTGTCTGCACTAATTTTCTTGCAGATTGAATAACTATAATCAAACATCAAACTGAATTTAACTCCAAGCTTATTAAAAACCAGGAATAAGATTTGGTCCAAATGGCTTTGGACCGGACACTGTCCAAAGTCTCTAAAAATCATACGATTAAAGTTTGAACAGTCCATCCGAACCGTTCAACATGATTTTCATATTAAAATGAGCTCAGAAAACAAATTTCATATTTTTTTCGAAATTTTTTACTATTTTTTTAGATACGTACAAAATCATTGTTTTCAAACGGTTCAAAAAGAGTGATTTTGTACAAATCTAAAAAAATAGTAAAAAAATTTCAAAAAATATAAAACTTGATTTCTAAGAACATTTTAATATGAAAATCATTTTAAGCGGTTCCCGGCATTTTTTTCCATAACCAAAAAAATAAATAAAATAATAATAATAACCACATTTTCAACAAAATTTCGCCCATAACCAAACCGCCCCCCGGGGGTCGGTCTACCTTCAGACTAAACCCCCCCCGGGGGCGGTCTACATTTCTTTTTTTTTTCTTTTTTGGAATCTGAATCTAAAAATGAGAAATAAAATAGCAAAATAAAACCGTTAGATTTAATCTTTATTATTTTCTTTATGCACATACAAAACATTACAATAGCAAACAAAAATGTTCAATCTTACTTATGTCCTCAAATTGTTTTTCAAGATCTTAAAATATATCATTTGTTTTTCAATCTTACTTACTTAATAACATCATTTTAAAAAAAATATATCATTTTAGAGTGTGTGACTCTCACCCAAGGGACGCGGGTTCAAGCCCAAGTGGTGACAAAAAATGGGCTGGAAGCATCGTTTTTTTTTTAAAACTTTAAACGGCCATAACTTTTGCTAGGAAAGTCGGATTGGCGCGTATGACCCCAATTCGGAAAGGGGGGGGTAGGAGACGGTGGTGACCGTCACTCGGGGATGTAACTCCGGGTATCCGACGAATCAGAATCGCCAAAAAACATTGTTTAGTATCTCAAAAATTAAGTTTAAGATTTTTAGTGTTTCAACTGAATTTTCTTATGTTGAAAAATATTTTTCAGTACTAAGAAATGCACCAGCAGCAAGTGCAATTGCCACAGGAGAAGTCTCATACAAGCATTTTTTCTTCCGATTCGATTTCAAGGACTGGAAGGTACATGCTCTAACAAACCAAATTTATGAATTTAATTTCCTGTAATTATAATATAGTTTACTGGTTCTGTTGATCCTAAGAAGCGTAGGCGTCTCTTTGCAAATTAATAGTAGTCTAGATAGGAACATTATATGGAATATATCACCTGATTTTGTCTTAAAAAGGTAAAGCATGTCTAGATAGTTAGGTTCGTATATTGGTTTGAGTATCAGAGATATGCTTGTTTTGTTTAAATTTCAATCTCTGTATATGTTTACATCCAATGCTTGTTAAATTTTGTTGAAAACAGTAATCGAATGTAATTCGATTTGCATAGTCGTCTGCAGCAGCTTTGGATTTGGGCCGATTAGATTAGCAAAGATATTAGATTATCACTTTTTAATTTTATTTTTATAAGAGTAAATAAATTTAAAAAAAAACAAGGTTTAGAATTTATCTATATTAATGTATCTTTTTGCAAGCTCTTAATATTGGTAAAATCAAATTTGAGATGTTGAAATGTTTTGTATGTGCATAAAGAAAATAATAAAGATTAAATCTAACGGTTTTATTTTGCTATTTTATTTCTCATTTTTAGATTCAGATTCCAAAAAAAAAAAAATGTAGACCGCTTCCCCGGGAGGCAGTTTCGTTTGAAGGTAGACCGCCCCCCCAGGGGACGGTTTTGGTATGAAGGTAGACCGCCTCCCGGGGGGCGGTTTGGTTATGGGTAAAATTTTGTTGAAAATGTGGTTATTATTATTATTTTATTTATTTTTTTGGTTATGGAAAAAAATGCCGGAAGCAGTTCAAATCGACTGTTTGAATTTTAAAAGTATGATTTTTAGAGACATTAGATGGTATCCGGTCCAAAGCCATTTGGACGAAACCTCATCGATTGTTGAGGTTCATAGTTGTTCAATCATCCAAATTACCAAATCAGACGGTCATGATTGGACGTAGACTATACAGATTACAGCTCATCTAACACGGGAGAAAATAGGGATCCGAATCTGGTGCGTTTTTTAACAGCTACAATTCCTGCTTGTTCAAATTCAACTGGTGCGAGAATCATGTAAGGAAAAATCAAGTACTTTGAGATACGTGCACAAAATTATTAGACGGTTAGATTTGAAAAAACAGGAATTTTAGAATTACTGTTCACCTTTCCAAGAATCGCAGCAGATGTAAATCCAGAAAATAGAGTACCGAGCAGCATGTGCCTTGTTTGAGAAGTTATAACTAAATTATGTATATGAGGCAATGGGCTTCAGCCTTTAACTAGTAGAGGGAGACTTGTCATAGTCTGGTCCCGTCAAAATTAAAAACAAAATTCTGACATAATTATTTTAATAATAATAATAATATATTTTTATTTTCAATGAAGTAATTATATAATGAGGGAGGCTGTGGTTTTTTGCAATGAGTAGATTGATATGTACTCTCTGTACTATTAATTTATATTTCTGTTTTTAAAGTTCAAACAATTTGTTTGAACTGCTCAATATAATCTTTACATGAAAATGTATTTGAAGACTAAATTTTATAATTAAAAAAAAATTATTGATAATAATTACTTGATTTAAATTTTTATTTTAGATAATTTTCGACCTGATTAAAAGATAGTATAAAAATCTAAATAATATAAAGATGAGGGTTCCAATAAATTGTGTTTTCATATCTTATCATACGTTATATTTTTATATCTTCGTTTTTAAAGTTCAAATTGTCGATTTGAATCGCTCAACATGATATCCATACTAATATATGCTTGGAGAACAATATATGCAAACACATGATATCCATACTAATATATGCTTGGAGATCTACTTTTATAATTTTTGAGATTTTTTTGCTATTTTTTAAGATAGGTACAAAATTACTGTTTTGAACAGTCTATAAACAGTGATTTTGTACACATCTTAAAAAATAATAATAAAAATTTCAAAAATTATAAAATTTGCATATTTTATTATGTATATCATGTTGAGCAGTTCGGATAGACAATTTAAATTTTGAAAACAAAAAATATAAACTAGGAGGTACGATAAGACATTGAAACCCTCAATATAAAATAAAATGTAATTTCCAAATATATTTTTTATATAAAATCATGTTGAGCAGCTTTAGGTATGTTCGGTCAACACAAGAGATTAGGTATCAACACAGAAATTAAATTAAAAAGTGTTGCTCACGTAGAAAAAAAATTAAGTTTTTTTTCTACATGAACAGAACAATGGAACGGCCAAACAAACTCCAGCAGCAACCAATGAGTTTCACTGGCAGTATACAGTGAATGGATAAAATGCAAATATGATTAGTAGATCCATGCAACTACAATTTCCCATAAATAAATAATGTTGATTGTCGTAATGGTCGTAATTGGGTAGATAGATCATGGCTCAAAACCTAGATATCTACATTTTTTTTAGACTATATTAAGGAGAGTTAAGATAACTAGAAACTCTTGTCCATATCTGTATACAATATAATCAAATCCATAAACAAATGGGTTTCACACAGTGAAAGAGAGACCTTTTCAATTTCAAGCATCTTTGACTCCCCCAAAAAGGGCAGCATGACTCGTTAAAGCCTAAATGCATCCTCTGTTAGTTTTCATTATTGCAATTACATGCAATCTATTGTCTTTTGGTATTTTATAATGGAAAAAAAAAATACAAGGTAAATTTATTTTTTACAAATATGACGCTAAAAGCAGATTCTATTATCATATATGTTTATCTCAGCAATTATGCTAAACAATTATAAGATTTTTTTTTTTTTTTGGAAAGGTTGATAGGAGGTACCAAATTTATAAGTTTTATTATGAGGAAATTCAAATGGTTCATATTTTTGTATCTCACCATAATGACTCACATTTTAAATTTGTATTTATTATTTTATTAGAGAAGTACAAAATTATTGTTTATGGATCATTAAAAAAGCAGTTATTTTGTACATATTTAAAAAAAAAATTGAAATTTGGTAGCAAACACATTTTAACATATATATATTGAATAGTTTTGATAAAACAAATTAGACTTTATAAACAGAAATATAAGATGTGAAACATAATAGTGCTTTGAATCATTATGTTATTATTTATCCTAAGGTATATAATAACATTTTTTTAATCTGATGAATTGAGCAAGCAAGGATAATTGCAGATAAAATTTATATGATGCCGCTCACCTTTAAATAATATTTTAGTTTACTTTTGAAACTTTCCTAAATAAACATAGACAAACCTTTTAACATCAAATAGCGATGTTTAATTAAAAAAGAAGAAGATAAAATAGTGACGGCCCAACAGCTTAAATTGTAAAAAAAAAAAAAATCAAGAGCCTAAATAAATATTTATGACTACAAAGTAGCTTCGATGTCCTCTGATCTATTTTATATTTGATGGACTTCAGAATCCTCTGATCTCTCTAGAAAAAAAAAAATGATCCGCTTTAATATTCGTGCATATTCACATTAATTGTTATTCACACAAATTTTAAAGCAAATTAAATGGTCATAAAATCTATCAAACTCAAAAATAAATCCAATTCACATCGGACCTACTCCGTTTTCAGTATTTAGATGTACGAATCGTGTCCGGGTCCCCTAAAGTAAACCATTTTTTTGTTTTGGATTGGGACAGTCCGATTCAAATTCGTCCCTTGAAATTATTTCGGAATTCAAATCCGTTATTAAAATGTGTGCCCTTCACTTCAAAATAAATCGTCACAGATTTGAATCAGACACTTCCGATATAAAACTCAAAAATTAAGTTAATTCAATCCATCTGAATTCACCAACCAACCCCAAAACAAAACAAAAAAAATGTGAGAAGTGAGTATAACCCACCGATTTTCATCATTAAACGAAAACCAATTACAGAGTTTACGAATCCGGTACCACATATGGTACCAAGTTACCAACACCATTAAACCCCAAAACAAAATAATAATTGCCAATCTGTCTAAAAAGGAGAGAGAGATGAGAGCTGCTTAATTCCAAGGAACGCGCCCCAAAGAGTCTAATACTCTTATTAATTAATTACATGCTAGTCAGACCTTAGACTCATCACTCATAGACTGGAATGCATGAAACCTAGGTAAGTCCCTAGCTACTTTGCTAGGCAAGGCATGCACTCAGAATTTCCCCCCCTCTTTTATGTTCCCCAAACATGTCAGTAATTAAAACATCATGTTTCAAATTTAAATTGGCGTTTATAATGCAGTTGCCAGTTTTTGTTCAAATCCACTGTTATCTTCATTGTTCAATCATTAGGGAGCAGGGCCATAATAAACAGCAGATTCTATTGTCTCCTGTATCCCTGTAATTTAGATGGCATCTGATATTCTGATCCGAACCAAATCAATATATTTTATAAATTAACCAGTTTTAAAATTCAAGATAAAACGGTTTGAAACAATCACATATATAGTTCAAGGATTTAGAGAGAGAGAAAAAAAACACGACTTGACGGTATCCATCAAGTTATAATATGAGTTTTGCACGTCGGTTATGCGACGTAACTCACATGTTACGTGGCATGTATTTTTGTGAGACGGAACTATACTAAATTGAATTAGTATAACACGTTATGTGAATTTGTCTTGACACATCATGATAGAACAACATATCATGTCACGGATAGACATGCGCGGTTATATGTGTTTGTTGTTGTTCTTAACTGAACAACAATTTAAGAACTTTATTTTAGAGTAATAATACGGTTATATCACATATCGCTAAAACATGTGATGTGATCAAACATTACTTACTGTTTTAATAACATCACGTCAAGTAAAAGAAAATTTTAACCGCATCTAACAACTAAATTACAAAATGTTAGTTACCTCATATTTTTTTACATTACTAAATCTATAGTCATATATTCTTATTTAACAAGCAATTGCTGCATCATTAAAACTTGATTATTATTTTTTTTGTTATATCATCATTCAGATTGGATGGGGTCATCATAACTCAAAATAATGAATGAAGATAGCAGCTTTAATTCATACTGCAGAAACAAGTCTAAGATAAGATAAAAAATTGAACTGACATGCAAATCAATAACAAAATCAAAACAACACTTGATATGATTTGTTCGCTTGTGTGATTGTCAAAATATTTACCCCAAATAATTGAAAATTTACCATTGGATCCCTGATCTCTCCAATCCAGGAATTTTTTTAAAAACCATAAATAAAAAAAAAAAGAATTTATCAAACTAATTTGATTGGTTTCATTTTTACAAAAACCTTAAGAATCAAAATGTCATTTCGATCCGATTTTTTTTTTTACATACTTAATTGTCATTTCGGCTCGAGATAGTTTCACAGATTTTGGAAAAAATTTGTATGGTTATGGATTAAAAAACTTGAAACTACCGCAGACTGAAATGTCATTTCGATTCTTATGGTTTTTATAAAAACGAAACCAATCAAATTAGTTTGACCAAAAAAAAAAAAAAATTTGTTATGGTTTAAAAAAAATTCCCAATCCAGTTACCCAGGCGGTTCAAATTAGAAAAAAACAAAAAACCGGGTCCAATGATCCAGTGGCTGATGAGAGAGTAGTGAGTATAGACTGGGCAGTGGCAATTCATTGGCAGTTCCCTATACAAAAAAAAAAAAAAGGGTCAGCTTTTTGTTGTTATAGTTGTGGGCATGCTACCGCTGGGGCTGGGCATGGACCATGGAGCATTGGAGCCTGCCACAAGCGGACAAAAAGATGGCTCTCTTTATTTTTCATTTTTTTATTTTTTATTTATAGCCTTTGCAGCCCTACTACATTGTCTAGGCTGCGTGTGCGGGACCTCCTTTTCCCTCCTATGCTGTTATATTTTGCTATGGTCCCCTGCTCCATTCCCATCTTTCCGCCACCTTCGCCTCTCCTCTCCTCAGCTACACCTGTTCTGATCTTCTATGCCCACTTCTTGTGTAGTCACCATAGTAACAAATCAATTATTCGAGTTCAATTTGGCGAGGTCAAAAATCGTGATTCGGGAATGATTCGGTATTATTCGGATCAGAGATTTCAATTTGATCTCAATTTTGTAAGAGAGCAAAAACAAAAAACAAAAACAACCAAAAAAAATAAAATTATGGGAAAAATTCGGAAAAAAATCGTAAAATTCGTAAAATTCGCGAATCTTATCACTGTGGTAGTCACTCGTCTAGACTGCAAGACTCATTGTTGTGTTGTATTCGAAGAGATAGGAGTAGGTCCGATGGGGATCATATCTACTTTTATTTTCAATTAGCTCTAACACTGTACAATTAGTGTTAAGATTTGTGTGCATGGAAAGTAAAATATACATACACGGATTTTAATTAGTTCGCATGAATCTTGATATAGATCGAATGGTCATTACACCCATCGAACCAAAGTAGGTCCGATGGAGATCTAACCTACTCTTAATCCGTTCGATTAAATGTACGTGGTTTTGCGATCGAATTCAACTGATAAAATAATTACAAGTTATAATCATAGTGAGGTTATGATCGGTCTATACCATGACTGTATGTTTCTATTTGTAAAGTCCAAACAGTTAATCAGAACCTCTCAACATAATCTTTATCTGAAAATATACTTTGTAACTAAATTATGGACATACATTTTAATATTTAAAATATTGGTGCTACGCATGAATGAGACAGTATTTGCGAGGGACACTGTCGGTACACTCTCACGCATACTCCCGTTGCTAATGGAAAAACATTTTTTTATCGTTATGTCCTCGCAAATTGTCACTTTTTATCTTCGCAAATACTGTCTCATTCTTGTAAGTATAATAACGTAACCTCACTTGTTATAACTTTATTCTCTGATCTCGTTTTACTTTTACCTGTGCACATTAGCCATAAATTTTTTACTTTAGTCGACGACAATAAAGTCTAGTGATAATTATATAAGCGTTTAATTAAAAAATATTATAATTCAATTTAATTATTTGATCAATTAAGGACGACACAAGAAATTAAACATATTCGTATTATATGTTTCGTAGCTTATGTTGACTTTTTGCTCCTTACCTTTTGTGTATTATTTCGAATTATATTTGACAATTCTGTATTATCTTTATTAAATTTTCGGATTGAATCTGTCAACACAGAATTCAGATACTTTGGTTTTGGTTCGATGGGTGAAAATTTGATTGTATTAATATCTGTGCTAAGTATATTAAAATTCGCGCAATTCTATTTCAATTTCCGTGCGCGCTAATTTTAATACCAATTGTACGATTCTAGAGCTAATTGAACCTAAAAGTAGATCCGATATCCATCGGACCTACTCCTATGTCGTCAACATATAGCGTGCATATATTATCTACGCAGGTGGTTTTGATACTCTAAATTCTTAATAGTCAAAGTTTTTATTTAAATTAGAGCATCTACATTTCTGATATTATTAGAATTTCTAATTTGATGTGTCAGTTTTTAATTCTATTTTAGAGATTTGAAGGAGTTATTATTTACAAACTATGTATAATTTTTTTTATCAAGAAATTATTTATAAACTTCACACTGATCAAATAATTAGCTCATTATCTTTTTTTAATTTATTACTGGCGCGTTTTATACTTTTAATAAAAACTCTAAAATTAATTTTAAGAATGTGAGAGCTTAAAATTTTTAAAATTATTAACTTCTACAAAATAGTTAACAGATATTTAAAAAATCATGACAAATATAGATCATTATTTTTTGTAAGAAAAAACAAAGGTGGCCATCGATCCATCCATACACGGATTCAAAAACCCCCTTACAGCTAAAATTTAAAGAATTTTTTTTTACATGGGCATAAACTATCTCCTCCGTAATTTTTTTAAGGATGGAAATAATAATAGAAATTTTTTATCAATAGAAATTATAAAATTCTAATCAACACAAATAGAAAGGGTACCTTTATTGTAACAAATATAGTAAGATCAGAGTGTAATCCCGATCTATAAATTTTATTTTATTTTTTTTAACTTCACAAAGAACTTGCAAAAAAAAAAAAAAAATCATGGATCGGGATCAATGACTCCGATTCATAAATGTGTTGATTTTCTACAGCACAAAAATATATGTAACTATTGTTTTTTATGAATACAAGAGTTTTGTGCCATAAAAAATCAAGTTTTTTATGGATCGGAGTCAGTGATCCCGATTCATAATTTTTTTATTTTGCAAATTCCCTGTGCAGTTAAAAAAAATATATTATGGATCGGGATCATTGACTCCGATCTTACTATATTTATTGCAATCAAGATACTCTTTCTATTTGTGTTGATCAAGAATTTTATAATTTCTATAGATAAAAAATTTCCAATACTAATTGCCATGTATATATGATCACGTTTTACCATGTCCTAAATATATTTGTTGGTGGCAATGACTAATTATTTGAATGTTAGATTATCTCTAACATGCAATAGACAATCAGAGGTGCTATTTGAATGATACCTCAAGGGATTGGATGATTGGATCACTACCCAAAAGTCTTGGAATCCATTAAATCTAAAATAAGTCTGATGCTCATCAGAACTACTCCGCATTCTTTTATGGGTGCATTTGGATGGGTGAAGAATAGTCACTAATTCGGATTAGCACTATTTCGAACTATTATTTTTTATTTGGATGTATTTGAATTAGTAAATATAAATTATTATTTGTTTGTTTTCTGTAATTTTTCTCACTATTTTACTAACCCAACAAAAAGTTGGATTAGTTACTATTCTCAATCTTGAAGTTAGCACTATTTTTTCTCTATTCCTTGATTCAGAGACGGAGCTACTCTTTGCAAATGAGGGTCAATTTTTTTTTTTTTTTATATATACTCAATTTTTTATATAGTTTAGAGTAAAATGTTACAGTATTGTAAAATTAATTTCAATTGGCAGCATGGAAAATTTATATAATTGATCTCATTCACGTATGACCTTCATAGTCAGAAAGTCTAACTTTGCTCCTGTTGATTCATCCAAATGTTTCCATAGAGTTTTGTGTTATTCTTTTAAATAGGAAGATATTCTTACATTCAATATTTCAGTCAATCCAAATTAATCTCAAGGGAAAAACTGGAGGCAAATTACCGTCAGTAAATTCTTATTTGACAGCATATTTATTTGAGTTTCTGTAACGCTGACTGTTCTCTGCTGTGTTCTTTAACTGTTGCAATTAATTACTGGCAACTGTGATACATGATCAGTAAAACGCCACACATACATGCCTCCCCAAATCCCAACTGATTTCTCTCATCTGCAAACAAACTACAAGTGTGTCGTGTCGTGTCGGTCCCCTGACCACTCCGCCATTTAATGAACCGCTAATTGGTTTTTAACTTTTTATATATTTATATAAATAGATAAGAGAGGAGAGATCAAGTTTTTCCTGTTCAATTATTTTCAAATTTCAAAATAGAACCTACCTGCGTTTTGAGTTTTGACCGTGTCAAACCACAAAACCGTTTCAAGGACGGCAGGGAAGCAGATAAAAATTTTGTTTTATTTTTCTAAGTCCAAATGTCAAATGATTGAAAAAAATAAGGAGAAATTGACAAAATTCGGGTACCATGGAATAATCATTTATCATAGTGCTGCCACCCGCGCAAACGAAATCATATGATCTCCTGTCTCGATTAAGTGACTGATTCAAAGACCCTTTCAAAATGACCCGTTACAGGATAAATTATAGTGATTAGAAACAGAGAATCTATTATACAGCCCAACGTCAGTTTTTCCTTTCCAATCTCTACCGTGTCAACAGATCTCACGTAAATCTACACCGTTGAATTAATAGGGTTCCGAATCACCTAAAGTAACCCAAATTTATTGTTTATATCTGGAACGTTCTATCTGCTATGACGCGTATATTAAAGTTTCCTGATTCTGATCGTACGGTATTGATCTAAAAGTAAATTTTGATTTACTTTAGGTGACTTGGAGTTTGAATCAACAGGCCGGTCTAGTCGGCCCACGCCGACCCAGCATTATTTGCGGGGCCCACTCCGGATAAAGAATAAGGAAAAAAAAATGTAAAAAACACAACAGGTGCTTCCCCTTTTCCCCCAATCCCGCCTCCTCCTCCTCCTCTCTCTCTCTCTCTCTCTCTCTCTCGTGCTGCTGAATTATAGAAGTCGCTTCGGCTCTCTCTCCTCTCAAGGATTCCTTGATTCCTTCTCATCTCTAGCCCCCCTCTGCTAACAGCTAGAGAGAGGAAAAGAAAGGAAAAGAAAAGAGAGAAAGTAACTGGGAAGCTGTACTTGCATGCTTTCCTTGCTACCTGTGTCTTTCTTTTCTTCTCTGCTGCTATTCCTTGCTTGGTCTCTTTCTCTTACTCTTTTCCTATTTCATTCTTTTCTCTCTCTCTTGCAGTACTAGTAGGTAGTGGTTTCAATTTAACTTTGTATTCTTTTTTTGTCAGATTGTGCTCTCGTGTTATTCAAGGCGTGTGCTTTTCCTCCTTTTCTTTTCCCCTTGGATCAGAGGTCAGATTTATTTAAATTGAGCTTCGAAATCAAATCTCTTCTACTGGATTTACCCATAAATTTCAAAGAACCAAGCTCAGATCTTGATTTCGATTCGTTATAAGTTAACAATCATGGTCTATATTTCATTGTAACTACTGCGGTGCTCTACCTTCCTTTTCGGTGCAAACATGGCCTCAATTGATGCACCAAAGTATGAACACAGCCCAATCCACCTTGCTGTGCTGAACCGGGACTACACGACCTTGCGCAAGATTCTGAACTCGTTACCCCGCCTGTCAGACCCCTCCGAGGTTCAAACTGAGGCTGATTCACTGGAACAAGAATCAAGAGCCGATGCTATCTCTGCTCAGATTGACCGCCGAGATGTCCTGGGTCGGGAAACCCCGCTTCACCTGGCAGTACGCCTCGGTGATGCCACATCAGTAGAGCTGTTGATGTCAGCAGGTGCTGATTGGAGCTTGCAGAATGAACAAGGTTGGAGTGCCTTGCAAGAGGCTATATGTGCAAGAGAAGAAGTCATAGCGAAGATCATTGTGCGGCACTATCAGCCTCTGGCGTGGGCCAAGTGGTGTCGTCGGTTGCCACGTGTTGTTGCCACCATGCACAGGATGCGTGACTTCTACATGGAAATAACATTCCATTTCGAGAGCTCAGTAATACCATTTATATCAAGAATAGCACCGTCTGACACGTATAAAATATGGAAACGAGGTTCCAATCTACGGGCTGACATGACTCTTGCTGGGTTTGACGGGTTTCGGATCCAAAGATCCGACCAAACGATTTTATTTCTCGGTGAAGGATCAGAAGATGGTAAAATTCCTCCTGGGTCTCTTTGCATGATTAACCACAAAGACAGAGAAATAGTAAATGCTTTGGAAGGGGCCGGTACACCAGCCTCGGAAGCGGAGGTAGAACAGGAGGTCACAGCCATGTCACAAACAAATATCTTTCGGCCAGGCATTGATGTAACAGAAGCTGTACTTCTACCCCAGCTGACATGGCGTCGCCAGGAAAGAACCGAATCAGTGGGCCCGTGGAAGGCGAAGGTTTATGACATGCACAACGTAGTGGTGAGTGTGAAGTCACGGAGGGTCCCAGGTGCCATGACTGACGAGGAGTTTTTATCTTCATGTAATAATAATGAGAATGATACTGAGAGTGAACAGTTTGAGGATGTTTTGACCGAGGAGGAGAGGAAGCAGTTGGAGGCAGCGCTTAATTTGGAGGATTCTTCAGAGGCTACTGAGGAAAAGGTTACTAGTACCCGGCACAGCAATTATGAACTAAGAGATATACCAATTGAGGATGCAAGTGGGTCCAGTAATAGCGTCACTGTTGAAACTAAGCATGACAAAAAGGGTTGGTTTGGTAGTTGGGGAAGGCGGCGTAATGGTACTGGTACGAAATATGAAGGTACAAAGAAAGGGATGGATATGACCGGTACGGTACCACCGAGGAGTTCTTTGTGTATGGATGAGAAGGTGAGTGATTTGCTTGGTGCTGATTCTCCTTCTGGAAGAAATGCTGTTGTTCCAGGTCGGCATTCAATAGAGGTGGTGAATATGAGTAGAGTGGGTACGGGTCGTGATCCGAGGAAAACGGGCTCGGGTTTGGAGAATGGGTTAAGGAGAAAGGAGGGTAAGGAGAGTGAATATAAGAAGGGATTGAGGCCGGTTTTGTGGCTTTCACCGAATTTTCCGCTCAGAACTGAGGAGCTATTACCTCTCTTAGACATTTTAGCGAACAAGGTGAAGGCGATAAGGCGGTTAAGGGATTTACTCGCGACCAAACTGCCTCCCGGCACCTTTCCTGTCAAGGTATGTATACTATACCATTAATTACTGATAATATATTATATTAGACCTAACCTCTTTACCAATTCTATACTGTACCAATGGCAACTCTCAAGCTTTTCATTTTGAAGGTAACATAATGCTTAATCGGTCAATTAAACCTAAGTAATGATATGAAACAAAAAGAAAAAAAAAACAAATAAAAAAAGCGCCAGAACAGGATGAGAGAGAGAGACAAAGCTATGTTTGTAATCAATGCTGAAGAATACTGATATGGTTTGCAGCTATTATGTCATTATTAAGCTTTCTATTAAGGGGAGTGCTATTTTAAGCACTCAAATTGCATTACTAAGCACAGAGAGAAACTTTTGTTTCATCATACCATATTTATCCTAATTTACTTCTTGCTTATTTTGTTTTAAACTGTATAAAAAGGAAACATTTAATGTATTTAATATGGAAGAGCTGGCCTTATTTAGATTTTATGGAACATTGTAATTTGATCATGGCTCTTTGAGAAAATTCAAGATGTACTTAAGCAGGACCATTAAGAAAGAAATAATGGTAGGAACAATGAAGGTAAATTTAAGACTAGAGTCATGCACAGTCATTTAGCAGCAAAAGGAAAGTATTAGATAGGGGTATATCTGGTATAATTAGAGAAAAATTTCTCTCTAATATGAATGATGATGCAATTTGAGTGCTGAAAATAGCACTTCCCATTGTTGTCCATCTGCTGGTATTTTACTTTACATAGGCTCTACTAGCCATTTTCAAGAAAAAATATTTTCTCAAGTTCTTTTACTTTGTTACAATGCTGAAGCTGGAGGCTTGTGAAATTTTTCTTAATTTGCCCCTTTTAATGATATCAGAGATCTCTACTCCCAATTTGTACTATACTTCAATTAATTCAGTATTTGGGTAAATACTCCAGACATCATATAAACCTCTAAATAACATTTGGCAGTGTTTACCTATGAGGGGTAATTTAGCATTTTGCATGATAAAGTTGCTGATCCTGAGCATAAAAAATCACTTGTTCTATTATTTTTTATAAATAGTCTCAAAAATGCCAAAAAGGATGCTTCACATATTTCATACTTTATGTAGTCATATGAAACTAACTACTTATTTGGTCGATTACAAGTGTCTTGCATGGTTTTAAATATCAAAAGTACTTGCATTTCAAATGTAGTGCACAATAAATAACGGTTCATTAAACTGCTTGATCAGTGCTAAATCCATTTTATGGTCCAAATCCTGCTAAATTGCTTAATTTTATAGATATTTAATGAGAGGTCTCAAAATATGATGAATCATGAATGTAATATTGCAATTTAATGTTAGGTAGCTATAATGTCAACAATCTTGAATTTTTTATAATTGCCACGTGTTAGTTGCTAAAATAATTTCTCAACAACCTGCTACTCTTATATCATTTTTTTTTCATTTCTATCATTTCTGATCTCATTTGACTGTTTTGGTTTATTAGGTAGCTATACCAGTAGTGCCAACAATACGTGTTCTGGTAACATTTACAAAATTTGAGGAATTGCAACCTTTAGAAGAATTCTCAACCCCTCCTTCAAGCCCTAGCAAAAGCAAGAGTCCAGAGGCATTACAGCCGTCCAGTTCATGGATCCAATGGATAAAGGCGCCGCTTCCATACCGGCAAAGCTTTGCCTCTGGTACTGCATCCAACAGTTGCCGGGTTGAGGATATCCAGGACCCATTTGCGATCCCGTCTGATTATACATGGACCACACCTGAGGCCAAGAAAAAAAAGACGCAAGATAACAAGAACAAATCAAAGAAGGTTAAGATTCAGAGTCAATAGAAAGAGAAGAAAATAGAAAATCTGTCAAAAGGTATATCCTAAAGGATATCTTGACATTTCATGTGTACCCCTGGAAAAGGTGAGATTCAAACTAACAGGTGATTGAATATTGAATTTGTTGTAAGGAATTATTATTTCGGAATGGGTTTGATATCTCCCTCATTTCCAAAGGGTTCTCGATTTTTCGTCAAAGGTTTCAAAAGGCCGAGGCGTTGAATTAATCCCTTAAATTGTTGTGACAGATGTTCGTGTGCTGACAGATCTATTTAACTTCTAGTATAGAGGGGATACTTTATATTTAGCAAGTTTTATGGTTTTATTTGATATTAAAATTTGTCCAGGGTTAGGTTTGGAATTTCTGAGCATATCATGGGTGGAAAGAGCCGTTGCTGATCACGTGTTACCTGGAGATATCAGAAGTGGGTGAAACGGGTCGGGCTCAAATCCGTAGGGGTGAAAATTATATCTGTCACGAATCGACTTTGTTTCGATTTGTCCCTAAAACATTGTTCAATTATTCTTTGCTTCTGAAATGTTTAAATTAACTTTTAACTTCCTGTAGTAAAACAAGGTTGCATTTGACAAAGATAAAGTTTAATTGGTATTCCTTCCTCTTTTTTTCTCTTTCCTGTACATTGTATATGTTTTCTTAATGTAATTTTCCTGTAGATCCTATTTATAACTTCGTGATAATATTTTCTCAGTTAAAAAGAGGAAACTGGGATTACTGTTATGCCAGCGTTTTAATTATGCTCTTTGATTGATTAAAAATAATTAGAATCCTGAACCTGTTAATTACATACAGTAATCCTTACTATCAGCATATTGATACTTTCGTTTTCATTTTATTGTCTTGTTAAATGTACAACAGAGCATGACATATGTAATTCAGTAATTGATTCTAGTAATGCGAACATCAAAATTTCAATATACATCACATATTCCTGTGAAATGTTTCACTCATGTAATAAAAAAAAGTAACGATACACCCAAATAATAATAATAAATAAAAGTAACGATACACAACCCGAGTCAATATACTAAGAAATGACACCACTGAGGCACTAACACAAAATGAACTAATTTGTTGTGCTTCCTGCACAAAAAAAAGTTGCTTTAATCGCCAGAAATATGGTCTACACAAAAATAACAACAACAAAGTATAGGAAAAAAAAATACAAGCCCAATAAGGTCCTACTATTTAACTGAAATAAGCCCAACAATTGTCCATGGCCCTATTCTTGTTTTTACCAACTAATGAAGTTTTTAGTGATCCACAAGTGATATTTATGGCTTTTAGAGTTGGAGGTGATAGATACACAATTACTATTTATTTCTATAAAAGGAAGAACAACTAAAAACTTTTGTTGATGAGAGACATACATAAATGGAAGTTTCGGCTTATTCGTTAAGACTCAAATCTACAGTGAAGGTTTGTCAGTGACTGAATTTCAACTGAATATTTTTTTATTTTTAAAACTTTTATATTATTTCTCTTTGCAATATACGTAGCTTTTTGACAAAATCTACTATCAAAATGATTAGAAAAAAAAAATCGGTGCATGTGAATTGTGAGATTCAAGACAAATACCTACTTTGATTTATGTCTTTGGGTATCCCATTTTTTTTTATTGAAACCCGTAGGTACAAAAATTGAAATCCATTACCACCGCTGAGAGAAAGTATACATCTCCATGACTCCATTTAATATATAGTTCACATACATCATTCAATTTCTTTGAGAAAAATAAAATATATGTAATTTTGTTCTATTTCTGTATAGTAATTATAATTACCTAGCTAGCCAGACTCAAACAAAAATAATCGTACATGTAAATACTGGAATGGGTATTTATTTGCTAAATTTCTTGTTTGTTATCTATCAATTGTTATAAGATCCAGACACCTAGATACACATTCTCATAAAACGGATAGATATTATTAAGATAGCAATCACCCCTTGGTTTGATCTCCTTCACAGCTAAATAATAATAATAAAAGAGTGAGAGAGAATGGAATTGTATTTCATTTATTCAATCTTTAGTACAGATACATCATGTATTTATAGTCACAGTTTACAAGTATAACAATCTTCTAATAAACTAACTAATATAATATAACAAAATATTGTTAGGTGTCGGAATCGCATCCTCTGCGGAGTTTTTACCTGCGGAGTTGTGCGGTTCTTTTAATCTGGTCCGTTTGTTTTTGATCGGATGGACCAAATAATATTTTGGCACAAATTTTAAAGCAAAATTAATACTGCCCCCTCGATCATCCGAGCACTCACCGGCTGAGATTAAATCTGGGCCGTCCGATCATCTCCGCAGAGGATACTGGTCCGTTAGGTGTCCTAATCAATCAATCAATCTTGCTTGCTTGAGTTTGACTTGGTCAACACTGTGATTCTTCTACTAATCAGCCACTGTGATTAATATCATCAATTCCTTTATAAATGAAAATGTAATATTGAGAAAATAAGTTTTTATGTTTCTTCCTATATATCACTATTATTCAAAGTTTATTCATTACAAATTACCAATAACTACAATTATAATCCAATTCATCTTTAACATTGTGTGTGCATTATTAGGGTGTAATTCCTGAATATTTGTGTTAGGCTAATTATATTTAGTAGAAGATTAGGGTTATTGGTAGATTGGTAATCATTTCATTTTTTGTTGTTGTTAAAACTGGGGAAAATGTGCCGATTTAATTAGAAATCAAAATAGTGTTTGATAGCCATCTGGTACACTGTTACAGAAGCAATGCGGCTTCACTATTAGCATACAAAAGCTACGTGACATTTGCCAATTTTTTTTAATACCAAATGACCATTTATTAACGAGATGCATGACACTAAATGTATTACTAGAAAAGCTATTTTTAGAAGAGAAATTGTGAATAATAACGGTAATCTCACAGAACATATATAGAATTATATTGAAATAATAATATATGCATGGTCAGGAGCGGATTTACATTCATCTGTACGGGTGTTAAGCCACCCTATCATGCCCTAAACTTGAATTCTAACTGCCAACATCAAACTAATAATCTTCAAACATATATAGAAGCTACTACCAGAATTTATGAAGCAGTTGACTCTTCACTTCTAGATACTATTCACCACCTCTTGCATTGTTGGACGGAGTGATGGGTTATTATTCAAACACCTGTATGCAATTTGACTAATTTTGAGAATTTCATTGATGACTTGTTTTGTTGGTGGTTCAATGCGTTCGTCAAGGATATCTTGGAGTATGATTTCCTCTTCATCGGAAACTGATAGATTAATCATGTCACCAGGGTGTTTTCCGAAGCTATATTATATACGTCACATTTTTTAGTCATCCTCATTGTATACGCTAGTTCTGTAGAAAGAAAAAAAAAATTCTGATGGCAATTGTTTCAACTTTAATTTTATATACAAGTAAATGATGAAAAGTACGATAATAGGGTACTTAAGTATATAGAACCTGGTGCTATGTATCCACAAGTACCAGCAAGCATGCTCCAATTAGAAGACTCCGGCTTCAGAAATTTAGCAGTACCAAAATTCAAGATACATGCTGTAGACTCGGAATCGAGCAAGATGTTTTTAGAAGTTACATCTCGATGTACTATTGGTGGATAGCAATCATGATGCAAATGTGACAGAGCACATGCAACATCTCTCAATATGACCTTTCTCTTTGCCCAATCCAGTTCTACGGCTTCCTCACTATTGAGAATATTATGTAAATCCCTCTTCTCATAATACTTGTATACAAGAAACTTATTTTGTGGCGAGGAACAATAACCCAATAATTTAGCAATGTTGCGGTGTCGAATATGGGTTATAGTGCAAATTTCTCCATGGAATGCTTCAACATCTAGTGAGGTTTCTTTGTCTCCTAATAGGATTTTCTTTACAGCTATTGTGAGGTTATCTGGCTCTAAAATTACTTTGTAAACTCTTGCATGGCCACCACTTCCAATGCAATATTTCTCATTAAAATTTTCTGTGGCCCTTATAATCTCCTCATGTGCATTTCTCCCATCAAAATTCCACACGGAAAAAATGTTGCTTTTACTAGGATCTCTAATGTGGTCCAATTTTGGTCTTCTTTTTTTAGAGTACCGGCGGTAAAGGCAGAGTATAAAACAGGTTACTAATGCACCTCCGCATGTTAGAATTGCAATCAACTTAGCCATTCCCATTCTAGTTGTGCCACAAAGATTTGTGTTGTGTATAAACTATTGTTTTGGGGCTTTCTGAAAAAACTTTATATCAGGCACTGGACCCTCTAGTTGATTGTATGACAAATCCATAGTTGACAAGCTTAACAAGTTGCCCAATGAAGATGGAATATGACCAGTTAGATTGTTGTGAGATAGATTAAGATTTTGCAACATGTTTAAACGGGCTAGCGTTATTGGTATTTCCCCAATTAAAAAATTGGAGCTTAAATCTAGGAGATCCAGTAAGTGTACTAAATTTCCAAAATGAGAAGGAATTTTTCCGATCAAATTGTTACTGCTGAGGTTTAATAATTGAAGATTAACACAATTGCCTAGTTCTTCTGGCACACTTGTCAGGGTATTTGACGATAAATCAAGATTTATCATAGTTAGTAACATTCCCAACTCTTTTGGTACATTTTCTCCGAAATTGTTATGACTTAAATTGAGTTCAATTAATCTTTGTAATCTACCAAGTTTTGCCGGTATTACCCCCGAAAGATAATTTGATGAGAGCTCAACAATGCCCAGATTACTTAGGTTTTCTAGAGCAATTGGAATTTCTCCACTCAAATAATTTTCTGATAGTTTTAACTCTGTCACATGTGTAAGTCTGCCAATTCCAGGAGGAATTGATCCAAAGAGATTATTATCCGAAAGATACAGGTCTACAAGATTGGTTAAGTTTTTCTAAATTAATAGGTATTTGTCCACTTAGAAAGTTATTTGATATTTCTAAACGTGTCAAATACTAAAGTTTGGCAATTTCAGGAGGAATCGGTCCTCAGAAAGTTGGCAAATAATTCCAAAGATCTCAAATGTTTAAGTTTACCTATTTCAGAAGGGATCGATCCATTAAGATTATTACTCCAAAGATACAGACTGACAAGATTGGTTAAGTTTGCTAAATTAGTTGGTATTTCTCCACTCAGAAAGTTTCCTGATAGTGCTAAATCTGTCAAATTGCTAAGTTTACTAATTCCATGAGAGATCGGTCCAGAGAGATGATTATTCCAAAGGTACATAACGGCAAGATCTGTTAAGTTTTCTAAACTAGCAGGTATTTCTCCACTCAGAAAGTTTTCTGATAAATGTAAACCTGCCAAATATGTAAGTTCCCCAATTTCAGGAGGAATCGGTCTGGAGAGATGATTACCCCAAAGAATCAAAATCTTAATGTTTGTCAAGTTTCCAATGCTAGAAGGGATCAAACCGCTGAGAACATTATCATATATGTGAGTTTTGAGAAGAGACATATTGTTGGAGGAATTACTCCACTAATATTATTGTCACTAAGATTAAAAATTCTAATGGATGGAAGAGCAGAGAAATTAAACGCATCTAATTTCCCAACTAAACCCTTCTGTGAAAGATTAATTTTAGTGATAACTTGCCTTCTTTTGTTTGTGTCGCGGCAAGTGATACCGGTCCAATTGCACGGGTGGAGATTGCGATTCCAAGATGAAAGTGGTTGTTGAATATGGAGAGTGTATTTCCAATGGAGGAGAGCTTGTGCTTGAGATGTGAGGGAAGAAGATTGAACCTCAGAGATTAGAAAGAGTAGTGTAAGAAACAAAATAATGCTCCTCATTGTTGCTAAAATGCTAAAACCTTGACTTACAACTAAAATGCATCAGAGCTGGCTCTCTTTATAATCAGTTCTGTGGTTCAAACAGAGTCACAAAAGGTACCTTAGTGGAAGACTTTGGATGTGTAAAAAATGTTGAAAATTGTGTGCAACTATTTGAAAGTTTGTTTAAAATTTTCAAAAAAGGCTGCCATTTTTGGATTAATGTAACAATGAGGGCCAGATGGTATCTTCATGGAAGACTTTCGGGGTGAGACCAGTTTGGGTCTGATGCCCAACGGACTCAAACTGAGTTCGATGGGTTTCATAACCGTCCGTTCGATGGATTTCATAACCCCTCGGATTCAAATTTGAGTACGATAGGCATCGGACCCAAACTGCTCTCTTTCGGGTATTTGTACTATGGAAAGCAACACATTTGTTGTTGTTGTTGTTGTTGTTGTCCGTCAGATATTTTGTAATGAAATATTTGACCTCAGGTCACCTTCAGATAAAAAAAGAATCTTGATATATATACTACAAATCGGGTTATTTGATAAATTCAAAAAATATTATTATATAAATATATACTATTAGTCCTATCCATCGGATATTTTGTTATCAAATATGAGAAAACATGTAAATAAAAAATTTAGATAAAATATGTACGGTTTTTGAAATACAGTATATATTTTTTTAATAAATTCAGAAATTTAGATATTATTATTCAAATGAGAACTGAATTATTTGCTTCAATAATTATTTCAATAATTATTTTTATAATTGAGGAATATTTTTTTAATATCATCAAACTGTTATTTGCAAAGCATTTTTAATTTAAGGACATTATTTAAATATTTGCAAGTTATTTGAAAAGGCATAAAAAATTAAGAGAGTGTCTTCTATGGACAAAATGACATATTTGTAAAATGAACATATTTTTATTTTCAAAGTTCAAACAGTCAATCCGAACCGTTCATCTTGTTCTCCATATTAATATGTGCTTGGAGACCAAATTTTATATTTTTCTGAATTTTTTTACTATTTATTAAGATGGATACAAAATTCAATGGTCTGAATTTGATATTTTTTGTACCCATCTTTCTGAGTGGAGAAATACCAACTAATTTAGCAAACTTAACCAATCTTGTCAGTCTGTATCTTTGGAGTAATAATCTTAATGGATCGATCCCTCCTGAAATAGGTAAACTTAAACATTTGAGATCTTTGGAATTATTTGCCAACTTTCTGAGGACCGATTCCTCCTGAAATTGCCAAACTTCAGTATTTGACACGTTTAGAAATATCAAATAACTTTCTAAGTGGACAAATACCTATTAATTTAAAAAACTTAACCAATCTTGTAGACCTGTATCTTTCGGATAATAATCTCTTTGGATCAATTCCTCCCGGAATTGTTACACATGGTGACAATTTAAAACTATCGAAAATTATTTGAGTGGAGAAATTCCAATTGCTCTAGGAAACCTAAGTAATCTGGGCATTGTTGAGCTCTCATCAAATTATCTTTCGGGGTATACCAGAACTTGGTAGATTACAAAGATTAATTGAACTCAATTTAAGTCATAACAATTTCGGAGAAAATGTACCAAAAGAGTTGGGAATGTTACTAACTATGATAAATCTTGATTTATCGTCAAATACCCTGACAAGTGTGCCAGAAGAACTAGGCAATTGTGTTAATCTTCAATTATTAAACCTCAGCAGTAACAATTTGATCGGAAAAATTCCTTCTCATTTTGGAAATTTAGTACACTTATCTGGATCTCTAGATTTAAGCTCCAATATTTTAATTGGGGAAATACCAATAACGCTAGCCCGTTTAAACATGTTGCAAAATCTTAATCTATCTCACAACAATCTAGCGGTCATATTCCATCTTCATTGGGCAACTTGTTAGCTTGTCCTATGGATTTGTCATACAATCAACTAGAGGGTCCCGATATAAAGTTTTTTGAAAGCCCCAAAACAATAGTTTTACACAACACAAATCTTTGTGGCACATAATGGGATGGCTAAGTTGATTGCAATTCTAACATGCGGAGGTGCATTAGTAACTTTTTTATACTGCCTTTCCGCGGTACTCTAAAAAAGAAGACCAAAATTGGACCACATTAGGATCCTAGTAAAAGCAACATTTTTTCCGTGTGGAATTTTGATGGGAGAAATGCACATGAGGAGATTATAAGGGCCACAGAAAATTTTAATGAGAAATATTGCATTGGAAGTGGTGGCCATGCAAGAGTTTACAAAGTAATTTTAGAGCCAGATAACCTCACAATAGCTGTAAAGAAAATCCTATTAGGAGACAAAGAAACCTCACTAGATGTTGAAGCATTCCATGGAGAAATTTGCACTATAACCCATATTCGATACCGCAACATTGCTAAATTATTGGGTTATTGTTCCTCGCCACAAAATAAGTTTCTTGTATACAAGTATTATGAGAAGAGGGATTTACATAATATTCTCAATAGTGAGGAAGCCGTAGAACTGGATTGGGCAAAGAGAAAGGTCATATTGAGAGATGTTGCATGTGCTCTGTCACATTTGCATCATGATTGCTATCCACCAATAGTACATCGAGATGTAACTTCTAAAAACATCTTGCTCGATTCCGAGTCTACAGCATGTATCTTGAATTTTGGTACTGCTAAATTTCTGAAGCCGGAGTCTTCTAATTGGAGCATGCTTGCTGGTACTTGTGGATACATAGCACCAGGTTCTATATACTTAAGTACCCTATTATCGTACTTTTCATCATTTACTTTATATAAAATTAAAGTTGAAACAATTGCCATCAGAATTTTTTTTTTCTTTCTACAGAACTAGCGTATACAATGAGGATGACTAAAAAATGTGACGTATATACTCATTCTCAATGGCTTGCCGAACATGTCCTAAAAAAAATCTAGAAACATAACAAAGATGCCATGAAATTTCCCCTAGTATTCATTGCAGCAAGGTTTTTTTTTTTATGTTTTTTATTTTTTCGGATGCTATTGGTCCTATGCATCATTTTTATTTATCTATTTCATGAATTAAGTCGATAGAAAATAACAAAAAAATAATAAAAAATAACTTTTGAATTAGATATTAATTTTCAAATTAGAAGTGGAATTATTTGTCAATAATATTATTTTAAGGAACAATTAATTTATAATATTCGGGATTTCCAATCGAAAAATAATTTACAATTTTTGTAATACTCAAAAGTACTAGAATTTCAATCTAATGTGGTACACCAAATTAAAAATTTCAATAGCGATCGATGCTATATATATTGTTACTTGTTAGATTAATTAACATATCATGAGTGAAATCTAATTATTTATCCAACGGTTCTGATCACCTTTCCTTTTTAAACATATATGACTTTACATAGTTGCAACATGTCTTACTAAAAAAAAACTGAAAACTACAAAGAAAAAAAAATACCCGAAATTTCAACTGAAAATTTGAGATTTCAAATGACTTTTTTTGCTCTAAAAAGTGGAATTTCCAGGGTAAACCGAGAGAATGCCATAAAAAGTGGAATCTCATAAGTAAAACCTGATTGCATATTTAAAAGTCTCATAAAAAACATTGGGGCAATATCCATGTGAATTCGGATCCGTATCTGTCAAATAGGTATTTGTATGACTGTATTTGAAAAATAAAAATAGATATGAATTTAGTTTTACCAATCCTATATGTATCCGATCCGTTTGCACCCCTAATGACAGACTTAATTAGTATTTCTATCCCAAAAATAGATATGCTATATGCCTTGAATTTAGGGGATGTCAACGGATAAGATACAGGTCGGGTGGAGGCATTTTCATAATCATACTGGTTATGATAACAATTTTTTTTCTTACCCATCTTTACAAATACGGTACGGGTCGGATAAACGGATAAAAAAAAGTGTCATTGACATTTCGATTTGTGCTTTTGATAAATTAGTTTTCAAAACAAGAAAAAAAAAGAAAAAAAATAATGGTACAACTAATTTGTATTGTGAAATTTTAATAAAAATATAAAACTTTATTATATCATCTTCTATATATTATTTTATTTTAAAAATTATTTTATACGAAAACAGATATGATAACAAAAAATAATCATCATCCTTATCCATACCCGATAAATTAATAAAAAAAATTCTTATCCTTATCCGTATTTTCGAATATAATCACGAATGGAGTAAACGGAATAAAGAATGCTATTGACACTTCTACTCGAATGGAGCCTAAAAATAGTATGTTTCTGATATCAATGGAAAAAGCCCATATAAGAAATAAACAGGGTAGCCCAATAAGCCACAAACTTGGACAGCACAAGTTTTTCTATTAACTTGACTTCCAAATTTGATAAGCCCAACCATATAGCCCGTAGCCTATTATTGCATTGCGAGTAAATGGCAAAACTACAATTAAATATTCACATCACACACATCTATATACCTTAATGTACAATTTTAGAGACATTATGGATCACCTCTGATCTTACTAACATGTACCACCTCTTATTCTGAATTTTTAGTTAGTACTCCATTAAATTATATTTAAATAAATGCCATTCTAATTAATTTATTTAACAAAATACCATCCATGCCCATCAGAAAGGAAAATATAAATTGTAAAATCAATGAGTGTCTCCAATAGTGAGGTACCACAGCAATAACCTGGCACTGTCCATCTTCTAGAAGCAATTCTAGTTGACCAATTAAAACACCAATTTGAACCATTCGTTAAAATTTTAATATTTTGATTGAATGATGTGAAATAATTGAGGTGCTTAATTGAACAAAAGTTTAGAAATTTAATTCAACTAAATACAACTACTAAAAGTTTAAATTTAGATTTTATTTTATTTTACATTTTCGTTTCCGTTGGATGAAACAATAAAGTTCAATAACTACAAGTATTGTATTATGAGTGCGCACCAGTTCAATTTGATGCTTGAACTGAAGCCGCATGAGTAATATTTTGTTAAATAAATTGATTAGGGTGATATTTGTTTAGTTAGATGGTAAAATCATTTTGTTAAATATTTTCCTGCACGAGAAAGAACTATTTACTGGAAGTCCTTCCAAATCTTAAAACATTCAAAACATAAATCCTATTGACAAGTCAAAGTGTCGTCATATTGACACTCCATCCAAATAACGACAAAACCACGCCAATTTCGAACAACATAATTCGTTGCTGAGACTCTTTGATCTTTGTCCTTTCGCATTAAGGAAACAAATCTGATGTTATTCCAACCATTCAAATTTTGTCAACAAGGAAAAATAATAAGTTGAAAGTCATGCATGAAAGAAAGTAATGTACGTAATTGACGACAGAAATAGCTATAAATTCCTAAAAAAAAATATGCATTAAAGTGAAAGTGATGTTATACCGACAGAAATAGTAATAAATATACAAATAAACAAATAATCATCACAGAATATAGTATAAATTCCTACAAAAATGATGCAGAAAAGTGATGTTCATAATTGTGAGAGTAAACATTAATTAAAAAATGTATATTATTTTATTAGTTGTTTAATTGAAGCATTAACAAAATAACGATAGGAATAGCTATCATTTGACAGAAAAATTAACAAATTGTCAATTTACAACTGATTATTTTTTCTTTCTTATGATTATATTTTGCAGTAATGTTTTTTTATTGAATTTAAATGATATCATAAATTAGGTTGATAATATATTGAAATTGAAAATTAAAACGTAGTAAAACAAATTGTAAATTAACTTTTTAACAAATTCAAATGAATTATTAACAAAAGAAATACACATATCATATGAAGAGATGTCAAGCCACAAAATAATACGATTTGTGTTATTAATTAACATGCTTATAACATATAACATATGAAGAGATGTTAAGCCACAAAATAATAAGGTTTTTGTTTGTTTATTTACATACTTCATCGGGTCGCTATTACTCATTTTTTCCTCCATTACTAAGAATATGATAATTCCCCCAATTTTTTTTTAAAAATAGAACAATCCAAATATTTTATGTATTTACCGAGAAGTGACTATTGAACTGGGATCGATAACTCAGATTCAAAATATATATATATATTTTTTCTAATAACACACAATTAAATATTTTAAGTTTTTTTACAGCCATAAAATATCCGGCCTAAAAAATGTTGATCCGGGTTATTTGTCGCAGTCTTTCTAATAAATCAAATTATATAGTATTTTATCTATTTTAAAAACATATATAATAAATATTTTTAATATTTCAATACAAAAAATAAATAAATTATAAACTTTTATGTTTAATTAAAAAATTATAATTGGGAATTTAATTTCTGGATTTGAAAATCGGAAATTTATTCTTTGGTTTCGGAGTGCCTAGAAATCGAGAATTTATTTTGCAGAAAGTTTGCTTGGAACCGAAAATTTAATCTCCAATTTGAATACTTTTCGAAATCCAGTGAAATAAGTTGTATAGAAAGAAAAAGAGCATCTCAATTTAAATTAGCACAAAAAAATGAAATGTTTAAACAAAGAAATAAAGCATGGCAAAATAATTTCAATGCCAAACAGAAAATACATTTCATACAATTAATTTTAGAACCAGCAGATTTGACCAAATTATGTACGTACATCATCTCAGAAAAAAAAAAAAACCAACTAAATTGAATGAACGAAAGCTATGTGACATGCCTTTTTCAAAGCTTGTTTGAAGTCTTAAAAACTAATTTTATAATCACACAATGACAAACCTTTATAATCAACTAATTTAATCAAACACACCTGTATCACACAAACCTTTATATAATCAACTAATTTTATAATCACACACACCTTTATAAATCAACTAATTTTAGAATGCTTGTTTGAAGTATATCAAAACAGTGGGGACCGTATCAAACTTATCAAATAAAGTGCTAAATTGAAGATATCAACCAATTACATATTAAAGTGCTAAATAAGCGCTTTTTTTGCTAAAAAAATTATAAATGAGTAATAAGTAAACAGTAAGAAGCATTCTATGGGTACTCTCGGTTCTTTCCTTTAGCAATCAGTCTCCTAAGAAGACAAAATGAGTAATACGTAAACAGTAAGAAGCAATAATTTTTGCCAGAATTAAAAAAAAAGGGAGCTAGAATTTGAAAAATTGGCCGAAGCACCCAGAAATCAGAATATACAAAATGCTCACATCACCTCTTTAGTGACATGTTCCAAAAATAATTAATAAACTAAGGATAGGTTTGCTTGACCAAACAATATATCGAAGACTAATAATTTCTGTTATGCTTCGTGTGAAGATATGTGTATGAAGACTAATTATAAAAAAAATAATGTTCTTTACCAGTTTCTTTATTAGCGAAATTGTTGTAGTTCATTTTCTCTACTGGTCTGGTCTGATCTGGTCTAGTCTTGTATTCATATAATTTCTCCTGCTGACAATTTTTAATTTTTAATTTCGATTCAGTCGCTTGTTACAAATTGTTATTAGCCTAACCGCCAAATTAAAGTTCCTAAAAAAATAAGCCTTCGTATTTAAAAAAAACCAAAAACAAATTGTTGGTATATTATCTGTGAAAAATACGTAGGAAGTGTGCTTTGCAAGAGCATCTAATAATAAATTATATTTATTTTGTATGCAATATATATCTAGTGTAAACATCTGCTTGTAATTAAAAAACCATTATGTAAGGGTTTGGCGTGAGGAATAAGTTGCTCTACCACCAGTTTATTTTTTAAGAGATTGAAAGATACATTTGTTTATATATTCCGAAATAACACTAATATCATACTAGCCGGACTCCTTAAAATATTAAGAAGGTATAATAGTTACATTTATCATTAAGTATAAAAACAAGAAACTAGAAGGTTGAAATTAGAAATTTTATGTAAGACCGATATACAGCATCCTCATATCTCAGTTCTTTGCGATTTAACTGTTGGTCAGGGTTTTTCAGTTAGGACTGAGTACATCTAAATAAAATTTTTTTTACTTTGAATATTATTATTGAGAGACTTTTACTTGTTTTAATATAATATAATCTCTATATACATGGTAATAAAAAAAATTCAAAGTTGGAGTGACTTGGCATCAAATAGGTGCATTGAGGTTTAAGGTTTGGAGGGTCCGAATCTGCTGCTATTCTTTACCTACTCTGCAATTTCTACTTTTTCAAAATCTAACTGTTATATTGTTTTGAGATACTTGCACAGTAATTATTGGACGGTTGAATTTGAAAAGAGAAATTTTGCAGCAGATCTCGTGCAATTCCACGTTTGGAAAGTCCGAGGGTTTGAAAAGATCATTCGACGATCAGCTCTTCCACTTGACCCAAGTCTACTCAGTGTATATAAAGGCGGCTTCTCTTCTGTCGGGGCAAATGTTAACCAACAAAAAAGAAGAAAAAAAAGAGGAGCTAAAGAGAAATTAAAGAAACCATCAATGGCGGAAGCTGAGGTCGAGCTGATGAGAGCCCTCAACCGCGCACAACGTGCCTACAACCGAGCGGCCAATGCCATCACACCAGATCAGGAGAACATGGAGCTTCGCGGCATGCTTGGCTACTTAATGGTAGCGGGGGTATTCAACACTGCAGTCTCATATCATGGCTTCACCAATCCTCCGGCAATTCCAAGCTACATGCCTGTGATGATCCCCTTGATCGTTCAAGGTTTCACCCTCGTTGCTGGGGTCATCATAATGGCAACCGGCTTGCTCTTGCTTGTCGGTGATAACCCACGCCAACATGGCTATCTTATAAGGATCATCATGTTCCTTGGGTTCATTGCATCTGCTTTTACCATCGGAATGCTACTCTAGGACTTGCATCCATCCTTGATCAAATAAATTCTGCAGTTTTGTTCCGAATAAGCTTTTTTTTTTTTGTATTGTGCATATCACTGAGCTTTTTTGTATTAGAGTTTATGATTGAAGTTTATATTAATAATTGGCAATAGTAGTACTTCTATTTTGTTATCGCAACCACCATTAATTTAAAGCAGATCTAAATCTCAATTTCTGGTAAGGGAAATCGACTGATATGCCCTTGTTTACTGGTTAGAGAAATTCTTCTATGTTGAACTGTGATTTTTCTTGCTACTTTTAATTTCATTTTTCTCTTTACTTAATTTAGTCATTCTCTCTTTATTGATATTGCACGAGAAGAGAATTTTAATTGCGATTCTTAAATTGATAAGTACTTCCATTTTGCATTGTAGTAGTAGTTGCTCTTGGTATCGCAACCACCATTTAGAGCAAATCTTAATCTCAACTGTAAGCAGATGAGTCACGACCAATATAAGAGGTAGGGGTTTTCACAGTTAACTATCTGTTTTCCTTTTCTTTCTTTTTTTCTTCTGATTATCGATCTGCGTTCTCTCTTCATCTCCCTTGTCCCCAATATCATAGTCTTATTTAGTATCGGTTATTTATACGACCGTCCCTGATTGTTGAATCTGTAACAGCTCTTTAACCGTTACTGATTATTAGTACTATCAGTATCGTCCCTTAGTCCATTCCTGATGTGCATTTTTGACTGTCCTGGTAGCTGTTTTTCCACTAGTGTCAGGAGAGTGGATAAACCTTGACTTAGTAGCAAGACGGCCTTTCAAAGTCTTGTAAGTGATAGTCTGATCGATCCGTCAATTTTAATTATTTCCTATTTTATTTCTCTCTTTTCGGTCAAACTAATTGCTGGATGATGAAGAGCAGCCCAAGAGTTAGGGGTGAAAACGGGTCGGATATTATCCGTCCGGATCCGGATTCGTATTCGGATTTTTACGGATTCGAATATTCGGATACGGATAGTTTGCGGATACGGATACGGATACGGATACGGATACGGATATTATTTTTCGAATACAGATACGAATTGGGTATCAATTTCAGAATCAGATACGGATACGAATACGGATAATTATCCGGATCCGGATATTTAGTATTTTCGGATATCCAGATCCGGATATTTTAGTATTTTCGGATATCAGATTTTCTGGATTTCTACTTTGCTATTTTCTGTTTTTCAAATCTCAATTCCTGTTTTCTCGTTACATTTTAAAGGTAGTGGGGCCATGGAACACATCTCTTTCTCTCTGTCTTTTTTTATTGTGGCATTTTAAAATTTTTGATCCTAGTGGGGCTATGGCATGCATCTCTTTGATCGATATCTGAGTAAATTGATATGCTAACATGACTGATGTGCTAAATTTTACTTCTACTTTTAACCGGAAAAAAATAATTTCTTATTAATATGTTAATTTTGTTGTAATGTATATCCGAATTAGAAATTTGATTTATATCCGTATTCGTATTTGTATCCGACTAATATCCGATCCGTATTCGTATCCGATTAATATCCGATCCGTATTTGTATCCGAAAAATAAAAACGGATACGAATACGGTTTTATCACTATCCGATCCGTATTCGATCCGTTTTCACCCCTACCAAGAGTACGATTCCCAAGGCGAAAAGGCTAAACCAGATCCCGGTGGTTGCAGGGGTTATCCTGCTGACTACTGGTCTGGTCTGGTCTGGTCTAGTCTTGGATTCATGTAATTTCTCCTGCTGACAATTTTTAATTTTTAATTCCGATTCAGTCGCTTGTTACAAATTGTTATTAGCCTAACAGCCAAATTAAAGTTCCTACAAAAATAAGCCTTGGTATTTTTTTTTTAAAAACAAATTGTTGGTATATCATCTGTGAAAGCGCGTTGACTGCAAACATACATAGAAGTGTGCTTTGCAACTTTGAAAGAGGAATATATATCTAGTGTAAACATCATCTTGTAATTAAAAAACCATTATTTAAGGGTTTGGCGTGAGGAATAATTTGCTTCTAACACCAGTTTATTATTTAAGAGATTCAAATACACATTTGTTTATTTTATTTCATTTTTAATTGCTAGTTCTAGCTAGCACCAGCTTATTATAATTATCTAGATAATTTTGGTCGTGCCTCTTTTCGGAGAGTGATAGTTTGATTAGTATTGTAAATAACACTATACGCTGGTCGAACATACATGATATCATCAGGCAATTAATTTGAAATAATAAAAAATAATTGGCTTTAATCATGAATAATTGACCGATTAGTCGAAAAAATTCATGACAGTTTGGTCACCACCAACGACTAATTAGTCTAATAAATGGATATTTTTTACATCACTGAGTCTGACTGGTCAATTTTTTTTAATGAAATATTGGTAATTTTTTAAAAGGAAATATTGAAATTTGAAATCCAACATTATAAATTAGAGGGTGACATGTAATCCTTATAGTTAAAAATAAAACAAAAAATTGGTTATGGATAGGAAACCATAATAACTTTGATTACAATTGTACTACTATCGCGGATCTATGGCTTTTTGATTATTAGATTCCTTTAAAAGATTCTTTACTTGTAGAATTAATTAGGGCTGCAACTTTATGGTTGGTATGGCTTACCAGAAATAAGATTTTCTTTCAGCAAATACCTATCTCTCCCTGTAGGTTCTGCTATTATAGCTTTAACTTCATATTGGTGTAAAGCTAGACTTGATGACTCCTATTTTAAATTAACTTTGATTCTACCTATGGATATTACTTTTTTGAATCAAGCAGGCTCTTTGATAATTCCCTCAGCTCAAGATACGGATTCCGACGAGGACGCTTTTCTTGGTTTAGAGGGACCGGACCTCTCTGACTATATTCGTGATAGAGCTATTTTTGATTACTAGTTTTACTTCTAGTATTACAGTTTCTTGATGCCACTTGATTGTATTCATGGACTATTTCGCATTTTACTTAGGTTTTATGGTTTGTATTGCTTTTAGGTATGTTGTAGTTTACTATTCCAGAACTTGTATTTTGTGACTCTTGTATGAACATTTAAGTTTCGTAACGAAGTTGGTGGTAACCTCACTTTTTTCAAAAAAAAAAAAGAGAAAAAAAAGAAAATATTTTTGACGAGTACTAAAATTATTCTTGTTACTTATTAGTTCTTGTTTTCCTCAGAAAAAAAAAAATACTTTTTAGTTCTTGTCAGACTTTGGTTTATGTTGCGCTTACTCCAAAATTTACATAGAAGTTGCAGTCACGGGCTACGGCTTATGGGCCTATGGCAAGGTTAGTCCAATTTGGGACAAAAGAAAAAAGTATAATAGGTTAACCTATGCTATGCAGGTTTGGGCCTTACTAGGCTGCCCAGTTAATTTCTTAAATGGGCTTTTTAATTGATCCCAGTTTAGTTCTTATTGGGCTACCCAGTATATCTATTTCTGAATACTGTACACAGCTTTTAGGCCGCAATTGTACCATAATTTTCCTTTCTTCGTTTGATTTAACTTGACGAACGCAATTGCCTATTATTTAAAAAAATTTAAAACAAGAAAAAAATGAATTGAGGAAAAGATTTTTCCTAGATATTTGTTGCTGTCCATCGGATATTTTGTTATGAAATATTTGACCTCAGGTCACCTTCAGATAAAAAAGGATCTTGATATATACACTACAAATCGGTTTATTTGATAAATTCAAAAATTATTATTATATAATTATATACTATTAGTCCTATCCATCGGATATTTGGTATCAAATATGAGGAATAATTTTTTCATATCAAACTGTTATTTGCAAATTATTTGTGAAGGACATTATTTAAATATTAGCAAGTTATTTGAAAAGGCGTAAATTTTTTCCTGAATATTACAAAAATTGCAAATTATTTTTCGATTGGTAATCCCAAATATTAGAAATTAATTATTCCTTCAAATAATATTATTGACAAATAATTCCATTTGTAATTTCAAAATTACTATCTAATTCAGAAGTAATTTTTTTTATTATTAATTTTTGTTATTTTCTATCGATTTAATTCATGAACTAGATAAATAAAAATGATGCATAGGACTAGTAGCATCCGAAAACTATAAAATATATATATATATATATATATATATATATATATATATATATATATATATATATATATAAAAACTTGCTGCTATGAATACTAGGGGGCATTTCATAGCATGCTTGTTTATGTTCCTAGAATTTTCTTTTAACGTAGTCATTTTGTAATTTAATTTATTTTTATCGGCTTCATTTTATCACCAAATAAATGGTCAATGCATGGAGATTCAAAAATTGGTAATTAATTCCAAAAGAAATGTTCACATGAATAATTAATTGTGAATCTAATGTGAGCGTCTGCATCGCCTTGCAAATGAAATTGCAAATGCTGACTTGTCACTTTCTCTCTCTCCTAAGTGTCAATTTTATTCCCAATTTCATAGATGCGGAACGCTCTCAAAATATGAAAGCTTTCAAATCTGAAAGCTTTCATTTCGCTCTGGGTGAACCCCGCTAGCGAACAAGAACCAATAAAATATGTTGCCGTGGCGATAAATGAAATTAAAACCTCTTTCACGAATGCAACGACATTAAAATTAGTAGTAGTTTATCGTGATAGCTGTCTTGAAATTACAAATCAATTTCACCAATAGAGAAAGCATTGTGTTTTTTATCTGGCGCATTTGTATCAAGTACTAGAATTTTGAATTTCAATCTAACGTGGTTCACCAAAAAATTTCAATAGCGATGCTATATATGTTGTTACTTGTTAATAGGAAAGAAATCACCAGCTTTCCGGAGGGTAGAATTTTTCTGCCTCCAGTGTGGATGACACGTGGGTCCAGATGGGTTTAAACATTTAAATATTGATTTTAGTTTTGTTGCGGGTCCACGTGTCAGCGACTCAAGAGCAGAAAAATCCTGCCCCTTGAGGGCAGAGAATTCGGTTCCTAATTAACATGTCATGAGTGAAATCCAATATTGTAAAATGCGGTTTTGTTCATACATGTGAAATGCCACTGCATACCGCATATGCGAAATTTCATGCGGACTCATATATGCGGATTTTAAATTATATATTAATTTATTTCCACTCAAAACATGCAATATATTCCCATTAAAATCATTCAAACAATAAATTCGCACATATTTAGACCAATATGCGGACATATGCGGCTCAATCGCACATACGCAAACCAATATGCGGAAATATGCGGCCGCATATGCAAAACCGTATATTTGAGACTGCATGGAAATTTTTATGCGGAAATCGGACTGCATATGCATATGTGGCCACATGGACCGTGATAGGGCCTTGTGCCCACGGCCCATATTACAACTAGGCCTCGGACTGTGAGCAGGCTCGGCCCCAATTCCTCACACGGACTAGGCCGAAGCCACGAGGAAGGTCCAGGCCAGAACCAACAGGCAGTCTCGCGCCCGCGCCCGTGCTATTGCTAGGCCTAGGAACACGAACAAGCTTCGGCTTCGGATCCCTTACAACGGAACAAGTCGAAGCCATGACGAAGCTCCAAGCCGAAGCTAATGGGTAGCCTCGGGCCAAAGGCTACCCGAACGAGGCTCCTACGCGAGACAAGGCCCGGCCCAATGATACGTCCAAACTAGGCCCCGCCTAGCACTAGCCCAGAAAGGCCCAGTTTGGCCTTAACTTACACTCACCGTACCTGTCTCCAACGACAGTAAACACGGTATGATCACCGTCCGTACGGACGACTAGGCCTATATAAGGCGTTGAGCTCCATTCATTACGGGTTGGACTTTTGACACAGACACTTATTGAGGTATGATAGGGAAGAGTTAAAGACCTCAGAAACACACATCACTCCCACAGCACGACACTCCACCCTACACATCTCGGCCTGTGGACCCGGCGCGGGTCGAGCCCAGTAGATCGAAGGTCTAGCTATACGGCCCGCCTGCATCCGGAAAGGGGCGTATCAGACCGCATTTTACAACACTGGTGAAATCAATTATTTATCAAATGGTTCTGATCACGTTTCCTTTTTAAACATATGACTTTACATAGTTACAACATGTCTTACTAAAAAAAAAAACTGAAAACTACAAAGAAAAAAAAATAATCCAAAATTTCAAGGGCGAATTTGAGGTTTCAAATGACCTTTTTTTGCTCTAAAAGTGGAATTTGCAGGGTAAACCGAGAGAATGCCTTAAAAAGTGGAATTTCATCAATAAAACCTGATTGCATAATTAAAAGTCTCATAAAAAACATTGGGGCAAATTTGAACAATATCCGTGCAAATCCAGATCCGTATCTGTTCAGTAAAAGAAAAATAAATACGAATTTAGTTTTACCAATCCGATTTGTATCCGATCCGTTTGGACCCCTAGTGTCAGAATTAATTATTATTTCTATCATGGTCAAGATATCCAAAAGTTGATATGCTATATGCCTTCAATTGGAGGCCGAAAATTGTATTCTTCTGATAGCAATGGAAAAAAGCCCATATAAGAAATAAATAGGGTAGCCCAATAAACCACAAATTTGAACAGCACAAGGTTTTTCTATTAACTTGACTTTCAAATTTGATAAGCCCAACCATATAGCCCGTAGCCTATTATTGCATTATATTATATACAGTCGGACTCGGTTCCAAATTTTCCCCAATCTGCTCTGGGTGCGTATCCTCTGAGATATCTCAATTTTTGCAAGACCGACGTGTCCGGTTCCTATTTGGGGAACCGTAAGGGGCCAGTATTATTTGAGCTTTCAGATTCGTGCACAACGTATTTGAACGATTTAGATATTCCAAAAAGTCACGCAAAGTTTGAGATATCTCAGAGGATGAGAATTCATCTGCTCTTGAGTTACAAACTATCCTTTCAAATTTTCCCAAAATAGGTGGATCGTTTAGCAATTTTGTGTAACATTGCTTTGCTTTGCTCAAGTTTCACAAATCAAACGACCAATTTCACTTCTATTTCTCACCGCCGCTCTCCCTCGGCGCCAAACAGATCTCCAGTCACCGCCTCTGACATCTACTCCGCGTCGTCTCGTTCAGACCATCGCTTCCCTCGATTCCTTCACCGGAGCTGCACTGTACTGACTCCACGCCCTTTCTCAGCATCAAGGTCAAAAATTTTTATTGTTAATATTTATTATAATTACGAACAGTGGTTATAGGGTTTAGGGTTTTGCATTTTATTTAATTTTTTTTTATTTATGAACAGAGTTATATTAGTTGGACTACCTAGAACAAAAGGTTTTGTTGTTTTTGTTGTTACATCTTGAGACTTAATTTGTGAGGGCTTTTAGTTTTGGGCTGAATCAAATTTAATTTTGTTCATATTTATCAAAAAGTTTTTAGTTTTGGCCTTTTGCTTAATTGTTGTTCTGAACCTAATTTTTTTTGTTGTCTTGTTCAGAACCGAATTGTGGCCTTATTTGTTGTGTTAAATGATGTTCTGATTATGGATGGATTATTGATTTTGTTGTTGGTGATTTGGAGATTTTTTTTGTTGATTCGAGTTATTTGAGTTATTGGGTTATCAGATATGTTTATTTGGTTATCGATTTTCCCTGATATTTACTGATACGAAGGATCAAGTCTTGTGGGTATTTTTTTCTGGTACTAAACTAATCAGAAGCAGGATACTGATTTGGGGATATTGATTGGCTAATTTCAGCGTTTGTGAAATATGAGACAGACAGAGAGTGCAAAGCAAATAATGTAAACCTTTCTTTTCCAATTTTCCAATTACTTTTTTAAACTAATTACTATGACAGTAACCTCAATGGACTAAGACGACACTTGTGGAATTCGTTTCATTGATTAATACCTTATGTACATCTGCATTTATGTTCTTGCTGGCCATCAGTTTCTCACTATTATTATATCTAACTACTGGCTAACTGTGTTTACAACAGATGTGCTATTCAGTTATATGAGAAACTTCTGCTGAGAGACTACCTTCACAACTGGACACCATTAGTTTTCCATCAGCAAGACTATGAAATTTCTGAAATGTTCTACATCCTTGTACAAAGCTTAACCAAATAATTTTCCCCTGTAAAATAGTGACAGCCATATGAAACCAAATCTACAATTCTTATTGGGTTGACTTTTTTAATTGTTTGTTTCCATGTGTCTATTCTTTTAACTCTTATTGAACTATTATTTTCCCATATATTCTAATTTTAATAAAATGTCTAATTTGGAATTCTTTTCTCAGTGGGTTTCCCAGTTAGAGAAGAAGGTTTTTTTCATTTTCGGTTATACTGATCTTAAGATCAATTATAAATTTATAATTCTACAAGGGCAATTGTTATAATTATCAGTGTACTTAATTGTATGACAGTATGAATAATAATTCAATAGTAATAAGATTGTTTTTCATCAAGCAGGTAGATTATTTTAAGAAGGATGTACTTGAAATTCATAAGATTTGTATCTGATGGTGATGAGGTTAGCACTTTATGTGCTAGACTACTTTGAGATACAAACTTGACGTACAATAATACTCACCACTATCTTTTCTTATTGGTTTAGGGAAGTCAAAGGGAGAAGGTGAAGGAGACGCTTGAAAAGATGCACAATAGATATGTTAACACTGTTGTACTCTGTGTTTGACATATGTGTAACACATGTTTTATATGGTAAGAATAGGTTATTTATTTTTGCATAATATTTTCTATCTGTTGGAACGTGCAGTTAATAGAGTTGTCAGTGATCCAATTAGGCTGGTGGTTTGATTGTTAATAGAAACACTATTTCACGAGACAATGAGTATAATGGACCTACTAAAAAAGCAAGGCCAGGTTACTAGGATCGTAGCACTACGTTGCTGGTATATTATAGTACAGTACCAGAATATTTATTTTGTTTTTAAAAAATGACACATTGGCTTGGAGCTGGCCAGTACCACATAAACCATTTTGGCTTTGGAAAATCAGTGTAAAAATATTTCTTTGATGGTAAAGGGAATTGGTGGGGGGTAATGCATCATTTTTTGCTCCAAAATAAAAAATAAAGGGTAATTAGTCTCAGATTTCTCCAAGTCATATTTGCTCCTAATTGCAACATCTAACTACTTGAGCATGTTGTCAGGATTAATATTAATTGAATCAGAAAGAGCACCAAGTAGACTCCTCCTTTAACAATAATGCAGAAAGTAGCAACTCGTCTTCAAGATCTGGAGAAGAGGTACTATATTTAATTGGTTGTATGTGTTCTTCTGTATTTACTTCTATTTTTTTTTTCCTAAAGGCTCTTTTAAAATTAATGGACAGATTAACATTTTACACAAGAAAGCTACTAAAGTTGTGTACCCTTAATAGTTGTCACTATGGTCATTAGGTCTTTGAAGAAACTTTATGACGAACTTTGCAATTAATTGATTAGTCATATATTGGCCAGACGTCTCTTACTCTAGCTTTTAGATTATTGGATGCTTAATTTGGATCGGAGGTTTAAATAACGAGCTATCAAAAATTAAGAGGACATACAAAGTCAAGGTGACAGAGAGAGAGTATTTTCAAGTCCTATTTTAGTTCATCTAACATACAAAAAGAATGAGAATGAGTATTTCCAACTGTTATTTTACAGAAATTACGTGAATTTTGTTGTTATCTATCATAATTTAAGTGTATGATACGACCAGCCTCAACCTAATAAAAAATATACACACTTCTAGGCATATTAATTTAGTGTAATTCTAAGTAACTAATTTAGTAAACTTCTAATTTGTTAAGTGATTTGTGTTGTTATTTGTCAAAAATGAATATGCTTTCAACTCATGAAGTAAAACCGTAGAGTAATAATTACTTTCCATACTTCCAGTCCCAGAGACAGAGGTATTGAATTGGGAAGGAGGCTTCTTGAGGCAGTCGATGCTTAGCGGGCTCCAAGGACCGTGGCAAGGATTTCGTCGGTTTTTCACTTGCAGTACTCGAAGCCATTGGTAAAGTTCTTGAATTCTCTGCAAGTTATACTCATTAATTTAACGGAGCTTTGAAATAAACCCAGAGTTTTATAATATTTGCGAAGAATGGCAGACACTCTTTCAGGCTATTTAAAAAGGCACCAAACCTTCAAAGCAAATATGACTATATTAGCCCCTGATTTTGCCATCTCAGACCCAACCAAACATTTTATACCGACATCATAGAAGCTTGATTTAGAAACTGACTATATTTGCTCCTGATTTTGTCTATCTTGGACCCAACCAAATATTTTATAAGCTTGAAGCCAACATAGGAATATTCTTTGTTTAGTTTCAGCTTGATTATTTTGATTTGGAGAAAATGCATAACACATTAATGGTAGAGCTGAAACTGTCCCATTTAATTGAATGTATCTTTTCATTTGATTAGTTTGAAGGTGGAGCAAAACTAGGGTGTGATGTGCTCACCAAGGAAATTAAATCTGCTGCGATTCTAGAAAAGATCGCAGGATCCTGCTTTTCCAAATCCAACCTTTAAATTATTTTGGGATTCGTGCATGAAAATCAATTTCCTTAGAGATTTGTGTATTCCAAAAATTTAAAGGTTGGATATGGAAAAGCAGGATCATGTGATCCGTAAGAATCATAGCAGATTTGATTCCGCTCACCAAGAGGGTTTGGTGAGCACAATTTCAAAAGTATATTGGATCGGCTTCAAACGATGAATCAAAACTGTTGAAATCTATGTACTTCATGAGTGATGCATGTACATGCAAAATTTTGAAAGTTTCGATTTCATTTGTTTCAAGATTAAGCGGTCAAAGAAATGAACATTTTACAAGTTATTTTGTAAGTTGTTTAATATATTCGTTTTTTCATAATTTCTTTGATTGCTTGACCTTGTAGCAAATGAATTCCAAATTTTCAAAATTTTGCATGTATATGCATCCCTCATGAAGTACATGGATTTCAACGGTTTTGATTCATTATTTGAAGCCAATCCAATATACTTTTGGAATTGTGCTCACCCAACTCTCTTGGTGAGCACATCACACCCTAGCTTTGCTCTTGAAGGTGTTATTTGCAAACAAAATTTAGTCTCAGGATATAGTATAATTCCATGAGTGCCACACATTCTAACCTGCCTTGGTTTTTAAAAGATTTAAATTATTTGAGTGTTTTTTTTCCAAATGTTTTGGCATAATTTTGAGAGAATTTTATATTAGTTATTGAATTGTTTGAAATTTAATTATGAGAGACTTATGTTGATTCTGGTTGCTGCGATGCTTCCTGACAATTCCTTCACAGTTGTGCAAAATTCCTATGATGCAATAAAGGTATAGGTAAATAAAAAAGCTGCTATTTCTATAATGGAAGTGCTAAATACAGTCCAAAGTGTGAATAAGGAGAAAATTAACAAAATAGTATTGTTATGGAATTGTTCGTGTTCAAGGTTACAGTATATTTGATTTACTTGGTCAGAGAAATTCTACGGACATTGAGAAATCAGTAAAAGTCTGAATGCACATTAAAGTGAACCAGCAAGACATTGAGCATTTAATTTTGTTTTAATTAGCAGCAAGTCCTTGTCCAGTACGTTAATAGAGCAAATCTGATTCTCTCCGTGATCACAGATTTGAAACTCAAATTGATAATTCATTGTAGATATTAAAAAAGTTAGGAAACTGATGACAATATATAGTAGTATGGATCACCTCTGATCTTACTAACATGTACCACCTCTGATCACCTATGAAAAGTAACAAATTGGTAATTCTCAAGGTTCTAAATAGCGCACTTAAGCGTCTGCTATAGCAGTTTTGGACCATAAAAGCTATGGCGCTATATGGCAATAGCGTCCTATTTTGAGTTGCTTCGCTATAACGCGATAAACGCTATTTAAATCTTTGGTAATTCTTATCGATAATAAAAAAAATAACATTTTATAAGTTTGAGGTTTAGTGGGCTACCCAGTTTATTTCTTATATGGGCTTTTTTCTGTTGATTTCAGGAACAGACAATTTTTGGGATCCAATATATTCAAGGCATATGTATATTTTTGGATACCTAGATCTTGATAGATCTACTAAAGTTAACAGTGCATATCAGAATTGTTAGGAAACCAAACACGTTCAAATATATAAATTTCAACTGCTAATAAAATTGTTCTTTGCTCTTATTATTATTGAAAGTCGACAAACAACGGCACTATCTGAAAAGTTAATTAAGTGATTGTTTTTCTTAAAATGTTGTGATGCATATTAAGTAGGGATGAAAACGGAGCGGATATGGTGTAGATAGTGGTAAAACTTTATTCATATTTCTTATTTTATTTTTCGGATTTATATACGGAGTGGATATTAGACATATCAGATGGATACGTATACGGGTTCGGATCAGATCGGATATTTACTAAAATAATATAACAAATATTAAAGATCAATTTTTTTTTGGTCTAATTATAATAGTGAATAACATAAATTTTTCATAATATATTAAAATATATGGTGTATATATATATATTTTTTGGATACAGATAATTGAAACGTAAAATTATATCAGTTTTGTTATTCATATAAATATTTGGATATTATCCATACAGTTTTCATCCCTAATATTAAGCGATTATTTATCGTAAGTACTGTGACATGTATTGATTTAAATTAATCCATATATTAAACCAACATGAATCTAATTGGAGAGTCAAAATGTCGTCATATACGACAAACCACGCCCATATCAAACAAAATAATTCTTTGCGGACTCTTGTGCTACCGTCTTGTGGGTCCCTCGAAAAAATAATAGTTGCCTTGTGGTCACGTGCGCGTTGTTATACGTGTCATTATTTGACTGCTGTATTATTAATATACAAATATATAAACAATCATCAGAGAATATAGTATGAATTCCTATTTAAAATGATGCATGATGTAAGTGATGTTCATAATTGTAAAAGCAAAAAATTAATTAAAAAATGTATTATATTTCGTTAGTTGTTTAATTGAAGCATTAACAAAATAACGACCGAAATAGCTATCATTTGACTGAAAAATTAACAAATTGTCAATTTACGACTGTTTACTTCTTCTTCTTCTGTTTACTTTTCTTCTTTTGATTATATTTTGGATATCATAAAATAGGTTGATAAATTATTGAAACTGAAATTAAACCCGTATTAAAACAAATTGTAAATTAACTTTTTACAAATTCAAATTAATTATTAACAAAAGAAATGCACATATCATATGAAGAGATGTCAAGCCACAAATAACACGATTTGTGTTGTTAATTGACATGCTTATAACATATGAAGAGAAGTTAAGCCACAAAATAACACGGTTTGTGTTTGTTAATTTATTCACATGCTTCATCGGGTCGCTGCTACTCATTTTTTTGTCCATTACTAAGAGTCTAAGAATCTGATAATTCTCTCAAAAAATTTTATTTTTTCAAAAGTAGAATATTTCAAATATTTTCTGTATTTATCTAGAAGTGACTATTAAATCTGAATCGATAACTTAGATTCAAAATATTTTTTTTTCATAACACAATTAAATATTTTAATTTTTCTTACAGTTGCAAAAAATCTAGATTGAAAATATTGATCCAGGTTATTTGTCGCAGTCTTTCTAATAAATCAAATTATAAAGTATTCCATCTATTTTTAAAAAAATATATAAAATATTTCTAATGTTTCAATACAAAAATAAATAAATTATAAATATTTCTGTTTAATTAAAAACAATTATAACTGGGAATTTAATTTTTGGTTTATTCTCCAGTTTTGGAGTGCCTAGAAATCGGGAATTTATTTTGCAAAAAAGTTTATTTGAAACCGAAAATTCGAAAATTTAATCTCCAATGTCCAAATAAGTTGTATAGAAAGAAAAAGAGCATGCTCAATTTAAATTAGTACAAAAAAAATGAAATGTTTAAACAAAGAAATAAAGCATGCCAAAATAATTTCAATGCCTAACAGGAACAACATTGCATACAATTTTAGAACCAGCAGATTTGACCACATTATATACGTACGTCATCTCAGAAAAAATAAATAAACTAAATTGAATCGACCAAAGCTATGTGATGTGCCAAACTAAGCTAACCTTTATAGTCGCACAAAGCATGTTTGAAGTCTTAAGCATTTAAAAACAGTGGGGTCCGCTATCCCAATCAAAGATTCGATACAGCCTCTGGAAATTAAGAAAATGACAGGATCATTCCAATTGTACTCAAAAATTTGTATCTACTTTTTACCCAAACCAATTGTCATTTATATGATAATAATACTGTAACAATATAATATAATACTGTAACAGACTATATGAAATGATGTAAAAGATGCGATCATTTTTTTAAAAATTAACAACTTGTAACTTGCAACATCTTTGTGCTTTGTGTACATTGTACTTTCAAAACTATTGTACTTTGACAGTTAATGACAGTTAACTGTACTTATTTTACTTAATAATCTGCCCACTTGTGTACTTTCCGTCTTCTAGAAGTTTTTAATTTTTTTAAAAAAAATCTATCGTTTTAGAAGTTTTGATTATTATTTGTTTTCATTTTTTTTTTAATTCATCATTTTTTTCATTTTTTGAATTAAATAATCTGTAAAATTACGGATTCAAACTAATGAAATTAAATATAGTAAAAAATAGCTGCGTAAAGTGTAAAAATAACGACAAAATCTATATTCCAAAATACTGTAACACAATATTATAAAAAGTTGTAACAATAAAGTATCAAAACTGTAACAAGAAATACTGCAGCAATGAAGTATGTAAACTGTAACAATTACCATAACAACTATAAAACAACAAAAATATAAAAAAAAACTTTACAAACATAACTTTGTCAAAGAAACACTATCCAGCAAACAACTTTACAAAACTTTGTCCCGCAAACAACAAACACAAAAAATTAAACTATAGATATTTGGTGTTCATTATTAGGATGCATCAGAAGCTTCATGGCAAGAATAAAACACTCTTTGGATATATCCTCCTGCAAAAAAAATACGACAAATCTTAGAATTAAAACTACAAATATTATAAAGAAAATAAAACTGCAAAAAAAATGTACACAAAATACTGTAACAACTGTGGACAAATATTGTAACAAATTAACTGTATATCAATCAGTATCAACATACTGTAACAAATGTAGGAACAAACTGTAACAGATATATTGAATATCAACCAGTGTTGAAAACTGTCTATACTTATAGACAATGTTCCAGTAGTTAGAAATAAATCAATACCTGAGAGAAGTTTAGAGGAAGGTCGGTGATTACGTTATAGACTATGCGTAACAGGAACACAGCGCAATCTATTGAACCTTCCTCTTGCTTTGGACAATCCTTGAATTGGGACAAATTGCCATTTGATTGTCTCAAACTGTTGGCCAGACAGTTGAGGAATAGCCACCACCGCCTGTTTCTCTGTGTATGTGTGCATCAAGATCTGCATTTTACAAGAGAACATACTGTAATAGATATGAACAAATAATGTAACAAAGAAAATTCAAAACTATACCATAATAATTCAGTACTATCAAATATGAAATGAAATAATGTAACAAATGTCTAACATAACTGTAGCAAATAATGTACAATACTACAACAAATTTTAGAACTGTAGCAAATAAATGTAAATGCAAATACAAAAATAGAATAAAAACTTATCGAGGTGTAAGGGGAAATGAAAAACTAAGGATGAGCAACAGGTGTTTCAAATTGCATCACCTGCAGAACGACCTCAACCAGCTGAACAACAAAAAAAATTATATGTTAAACATGCAAACCTATAATGTAACAAAGGAATAAAAATACTGTAACAGATATGAATAAATACTTTAACAAACATGAATACACTAAATTTGCATGCAAGAACACTGACTTAAATAATGCAACACATATAAAACAATACTGTAACAGATGTGAACAAATACTGCTCAATCTTGAATAAATAATGTAACTACATCATGCAGACTGTAACTTAGAGGACTAAACAAATAATGTAACATACTAAGGGAATACTGTAATTTATACGGAGTGGATCATGTAACAGATAGCACATATGCTGTAATAATTACAGTCTGAAGACAAGATCTAGATTCAAAATTAAAAACAAGTATAACTGGTTACCTTTGAGCTTTTTGTGAAGATTTTCTTCATTCGTATACTCGATTATCTTTGACCACAGCACGAGGCCGCCTCATGTGAAGATCAAGAGTTGTTCATTCCTGTCTTGTTTGATCCATTGCAAGGAGAAGATATAGACCAAATCGAATGAACATATCGGTAAAAAAATTCAAACAAATACTGTAACAATTATAAACGAATACCGTGACAAATGTAAATCCATAATGTACATTGTATTATAACATGTGAAGATCAACAACAAATATTGTAACAAATGCAAACAAATACAACAACAAATGAAAAACAATAATGTAACAAATGCAAGTCAATTAATGTAACAAATTTAAACAAATACTGTAAGAATATTAAAATAAAACTATAACAAATGATGACTATCGTCTGACAAATCAAAATGGAAATTTAATTCAAAAAAAGTTCATACCGAATATCAAAATCATTAAAAATACACACTGAAACTAAATCTAGACTCTGATCTTAGTTTTGAAAGGCAATTGATACAAAAAAATATTCAAAAATGAAAATTAAAACCTAATTTCGTACAATGAACGATGAATTAGATTCAATGAGCGATGAACTACTTACTAAATTTAATGATTAAACCTCCGATTTTCCGGTATCGCCTTTCGATTGTCAGAAGCAACGCCAGAAATCGAGCAGTTGATATCACGCGAAATCGGGAAATATCGCCAAAATTGGAATCGCCAGCGCAAGAGATGAAATCGGAATAGAAAATCGCCAGAGATTTGGTGAAATCGCCAAATCTTTCATGAAATAGGAAAACATCGCCAAAATAGAAATTTTTTGAAACAGCGAGAGATTTGAAATGAGACGCGGATATTTGAAACGTGCGGAGCCCTGGTTTATATAATGGAGACGCTGACCGTTAATGACGGTTAATCCAGTTGGATAGGATGTGGGTAAAAACTAGATACAAAACACAGGGTATAGAAACTTTTTTTTTTTTTTTTTTTAAGTGCTGCAGTTTCTATTCCTGCGAACAATCTAGAAGCACAAGGATGGTTGTGACATGTATTGATTTAAATTAAGCCGCTGGTGCGTTTGACACAGATTGTGACATGTATTGATTTAAATTAAACCATGGTGTGGAGGTACATTCTGACTATAAAAATAAAAATTAAAAAAACCAACATAAATAGTCAAAATGTCGCCATATTGACCCCATCCATATACGAAAAACACGCCAATCTCCAACAAAATAATTCTTTGCGTACTAACAGGAATTATCGCATCTAGCTTTCTTAGTTGAAATTGCATGTAATGACAATTACAGGTAACTGTAAAAAACAAATTTGAAAAAGTAATATTATATATACATCTTAGCTTTCTTAGTTTTCAAATTTGGCATTTATCTGTATTAGTAATATTATTTAAAAAAGTTTAATATCACAATTAATTAATAAAAATTTTGAACTTGAACATCATAATCAAATTCAAAAACATTCATAACTTCATTATAGAGATTTCTGATTGTAATTTATGACATTACCACTTGGGATTTTCACTGTACTAGTGTCCCTTTTATTTAAAAAAAATGTCGATAGTAGCTACCAAACAAAAGTAATAAAATAAAAGTGGTCGACAATCTTCTTCTATACCCTTTAATAGTAGTTGTAATTTTTAAAGAACAATTAAGAACAGATTGAAAAAATCAATTCAAATATATGATAATAATTAATTGGCCTGTCCTCTTAGTTAGGATGCATATTAAGGCTACGTTTGGTTGTATATGTACAATTATTCAACACCGTCAGAGAAGTACAATTATTCAACAATATTTAATTAGTTGTTTTTCTTAAATGTTTGAATGCATATATATTAAGGCTACGTTTGGATGAGATTTAGAATAGTTATAATAACGAAATTTGAAAATAGTAAATAAGAATAGAGAAAAAATAGGGATTTTCATATTAGTGTGAAAATGGTGCTATTCGGATTAGTAAAAAAATTATTTGAATTTTATATGTGGAATAGTGAATAGTTGTAACTAATAAAGAATATTGTTAAAATGTGCTAATTAACTAAAAAGATAGGCAAGTGGAATCTCAAATGAATTGTCACGACGTAGAGATAGCGAAAAGTGGTATCAAATTTGTCATTTCGGGATTGTGTTGGCGAAAATCTGAAAATGAAACATTTTTTTTCTCATTTCATACTTCCAAATAGAAGTTATTCCAACATTTACAAAGAATAAAAATAGAAGCTATTCTAGCTATTTTAAATAACAAAAATATTATTTGGATGCACATAACTATTCCCCATAGAATAGCTCTATTAATTCTTGTGTAAAAATATTGTTTGATTAATTTTCTTAAATGCTGTTTTGAATATAACTATTTTAATGCGCGTTGCTCTCATTACTTGCACGGTTGCACCTGGATAACGCAGTTTTACTTCCAGCTAGTTGCACGTTATACTTGGCATTATTTGACTGTTGCATTATAAATTTTTTTTTTTTTTTTTTGGAAGAAGCCCATAGGCATATATTTGAAATAAACATTCTTACATGAAATGCGCATACAGCACTTAAAGTGCAGGAAAAACAAAAATACATAAAAATACCCTGATTGATACAGTGTACAAGAAAATTTACAAACCACCAAAAAATATCAGGGCCTGGAAATACTAAAACACATTCAAGTGCAACATGCGCTATTCACTGAAAAACATAACAGCAAAGGGAACTAGGGTATGTATAACCCACATAGCTGAACTAATGAATCCTGGCTTGATTGGCAATAACACTAGCCTCTAGCCTCTTGATCAGTGGCGGAGCCACAGCCACCCAGGGGTAGACAACTGCCTATCCCTGAATTTTGAAATCTATCATTATAGTTGGCTTAGATCTAAGTTTTGCCTACCCCTGAATCTGGGTTTTGCCTACCCTTGACTGACTGGGCCTCTGTTTTCGGTGAAATCTCCAGAGCCGATGCTAATTTGATTGAGTGTATTGACAATTTTAATTTTTATTAAAAAATGAGGATTAAATTAAATAAAAATATTAACAATAAATTAATAATATTTATTTTTGCCTACCCCTGAAAAAATTCCTGGCTACGCCACTGCTCTTGATTGTACTCTCTTTGCACATAATGAGAAGCATAACCTGGATACTGAGCAATTAATTAGTAGATTCCAAATTTGGATAAGTTCTGTATAATTAAGCCTGCCATTGGACACATACAGGTGTTTTTGGTTGCATTATAAATTTATAATATACAAATACACAAATAATCATCAGAGAATTAAAACCAGATTAAAGAAATTGTCAATTGACTTCTTAATCAATTCAATCGAATAATTAATGAAAAAAACACATAAAATCGAAGTGGTTTACTAAAGCACAAATTTTTTGAAAATCACTGTTTTAAAAAAAATACCATATTAAAATAGTTATTTTGAAGAAAAAAAAAACTGTAATAATTTTTAAATAATGTAAAATTTGATCTCTAAACACATTTTAATATGAAAATCATGTTGAAAGATATGAATGGACTGTAACTTTTAAAATTAAAATATGAACAAGAAGTGAAATATGTATTTCTTTTTTTAAACAGAATATATATATATATATATATATATATATATATATAGGACGGGTGTGTATGCGTAGCTGCCCTTGTACGGCTCATTTGTGTTTTCAAATTTAATGGTCGATCGAACCGTTAGATGTGTTCTACATATTGAAATGGCATTTTAATTTTTGGAATTTTTACTATTTTTAGCTACTTTGAAAATCGCTGATCCAACGGTTTCCTGTTTGGTTAGCCCCGTTGGATGCTTTTCAAGTGGCTTATAATAGTAAAAATTCAAAATATAAATTTGGTCTCCATATTTCATTGTGCTTCTCGTTTGATCAACCGTTGTTTTGAAATTCATTTTGCCGTGTCTCTTCTCGCGTGCTTTGCAAAACCTATATATATATATATTTTTTTTGTAAGGTCCATGGCAGTAGCTGCCAGCATGAACTCAAAAGGATCCGTGCTTCTGAAGACAATCTACCGTTCCCTAATTATGCGCCGCGCGAGTTGCCGCGAGGCGTGTTTGATTTGGCAAAGGAAAATTAAACTCTGAATCAAATAAACGAAGTGTCCATATCAAATAAAAAAATTGATAAAAAATATTATCCTCCCAATTTTAATTCCTTAATTTTCTCCCAAGCTTATATATTTTCTCTTTTTAGACTTTCATAATTTGTTTTTATTGTTTGTATTTTTTTTTTTCTCATCACTCACTCATTTTTTTATACATTTTTTATTCTCCGTTTAATCTCTTTTATATTTCTAACGATTTGTGAAAAATCTTATGAAACATGTGTGTACTTCTAAAAAGCAAATATGAAGATGTAATAAAAAGTTTCATATAATAATAATTTTAATTCTGAAAGAACAAATTAATGTAAAAGACAATGATGTGAAATTTTCATTGTAAATGTAATTACAAATATGTACAGTTATATCACTTGAAATTGTAAAATACAATTACATGTAATTGTAATTGGGTGTAACGACAATTAGAATTGCTGGTAAAGATAAGTACATGTAATTTGTAATTGGGTGTAACGACAATTAAAATTGTTGGTAAAGATAAGTACATGTAATTGTAAAAAAACAAATATGAAAATCTAATAAATAATTTCAATTATACTTACAGGTAATTGCAATGTAATTGTAAAAAAAAAATACATGAAATAGTTATTGTAATTAGAAAAGAACAAATTTAAAGAAGTAAAAGATAATTTTATGTAATTGTCATTGTAAATGTAATTACGTAAATTTACAATTACATAAATTGAAATTGTAAAATACATTTACATATAAATGAAATTGCATGTAATGACAAGCACAATTGCTTGTAAAGACAATTACAAATAATTGTAAAAGTCAAATTTGAAGACATAATAAACAATTTCAATATCACTTACAAAAATCAAATATGAAGATGTAAACAATTTCAATATCATTTACAGGTAGTTGTAATGTAATTGTAAAAAATAATTAGTTATAATAGTAATTGTAACTGTAAAATTTTTTTTGGAAAAGCAATAATATACATCTAACGTTCTTAATTTTCAAATTTAGAATTTTCTCTTTATTATAGTAATATTATTTACAAAAATTTAATATTGTCACACCTCAAATACGGGGTGCGACAACCTACCATGAAATTTCCAATTCAGTACACACAAGACATAAATCTTTTTATGCATTACTAATATAACCCATTACATTATCCCAAACCAAAATAGTTACAAGATGTATCTGACATTTAGTGGAGGAAGATGGTAGAGAAATATATATTCTCTATATCATGTCAGATATTACAACCCAAAATATCATTTCTTTTGTTTGACCCAATTTAACTTAAAGCTTTTTTCTTAAACCTTAAGGAAATAATATAACTATTTTGCAGAATTTGATTCGGGCTACTGAATTCGTAAGAATCCATATCTTGAATTAAATATTTGCAATATAATAACAATTCAATTTTTATAACAATGAATACAATGCTAATTATTGACAATCAAACAATAATCAACAAGAATAATCAATGAAAATTCAATAACTATAATCTAAATATTTGACAAAGGAACGAGCTCAGCCGGGATACACAGCCAACTACTACCAATGTCACATCAGATTACCTATGATATTCATTTCAATCCGTTCTAAATTTATGCAAATACTAAGTCAGTAACACAAACAAAAATTTCCAACCTTGCCTATACTAGAATGGTCATCAATACAACCGGTGGCGAGTGACTTAGACAATCAACTTAATTATTTGTACGTATTTAAAGTCAATATCAAGTAGTATATAAGACCCACTCTAGGCAAATGCCAACCAACACAACATAACCAAAAAAAAAAAAAAAGAGCTAGAGAGAAATTAAAGAAACCATTAATGGCGGAAGCTAATGGAAGCAGTGTAAATTTCCACCTGATGAACGCCATCAACAGCATACGACGTGCCTTCACCCGAGCAGTTAATGCCAACACACCAGAGCAGGAGAACAAGGAGCTTCGCTTTGTTGGTGGCCGCTTAATGATGGCGGGGGCTATCATCACTTCAGCCTCCATCAATCATCGGGCAAATCCAAACTATATGCATGTGATGATCCCCTTAGTCGTTCAATGTTTCACCTTCTTTGCTGGGATCATCATAATAACAACCGGCTGGCTCTTGATTGTCGGTGATAACCCACGCCAACACCGCTGTCTTGTAAACTTCATCCTGCTTCTTGTGTTCATTGCATCTGCTTTGACCTTCACCATGTGAAGGCAACTCTAGGACTCCTCTTCTTCGGGTTGATTTGCATCCGTCGTCGATCGATTGATTAGTCTGCATGCATTTTTGTTTTGTGCATCTTTGGGTTCCACTAAATGTCAGTGGATATCTGTGCGGTTTAATTGTAATGATTGTTTTGTCGTTTCGAGCCTTTTTTGGATAAGTGCACAATAAGGATGCATTTTACGAATTTATGAAACATCTTTTTATTTTATTTTTGGTAGTCCAACTTTTAATTTTGCTGAAATTGTTGATACAATCACGACAAAACTGCGACAAGATAATCGGGTGCAATAAGGCAGCTCGTAGAGGGTCTAATGTTCGACTGTAAATACATTATGATCAAATACATACGGCACGATAACCTTTGTTTATATATGACCATGGTACGACATGTACGTGCATCGATCCTGTGATTTTACTCACATGTCTAATAGGAATATAGGATACAGTGAATTGATTTTAGCTATAGTACAGTAAAATTGAATTAAATCGTAGCTGTTCATTTTATCTCTTTAACAGCATAGATTAAATCGTTAATTTAACTGTCTATTTAATTCCGTTTCACAGATTTTACACTAAATTAGCGGAAAAGGGTATAATAGTCTTTGCGCAAAAATATTCCTCTTCGTCTTCGTGCTTTTCCTCTTCGTCTTTCCCTCGAGTCTCCCCTGAGACCTTCGACGACGACGGGGAGAAACTCGCCAGCCAAATTCAAATCACAGCACAGCACTAACTGCCACTGCAAAATCATTTGGCCGGCGACCGCGATCGGAAAAAGAAACTAAGTTAAGAAGGAGATATCGCATCCCGATTCTAAAAACCTAGGCGAAGGATCTGATAGCTCATATCCCCAATCTCGATAACGCTCCCCTTAATTTCAACGCAATCAGGTACCAAACTCTTTCTCCGTTCAATCTCCTCTGCAATCTTTTGTTGATTGGAAACTTTTGCAGAGCCATTGTTCTTTATTGGAAAATTTACTTTGCTGTTAAATGGTCATTGCTGGTAAAGGTCTCGTCTTTACTAGATTTCTAATTTTGATAGATTAAATCAGCTTATCAGTACGTAGTTTCTCATTTTTTTTTCTCTCTTGTTTTTTTCAATTTTCATCAGGCACATCCCAGTGTGTTGAGGTACCAATTGGGTCCATGTCCAGTTTCCTGGCACAAATTAGAACATGAGCTTATATCTGAGACAATAATAACAATAATAGTGTATTTCATTACGGACTAGGTTTTTTACCTTCTGTTCTTGTTTCTGGCACACCTTTGTTTTTGTCACAGCATTACAATGTTGATCTGAAGCAGCACTCAGTAGATCTGACAGAGGAGGGAGTTGCTCTGGCTGAGATGATTCTAGAGAACGATTTGTGGGATGAAAATGATCCATGGGCAAGGTGTCTATTATAATTGTGATCTTCATCTCTTGTTTTTAGATTCTTTTGCCCCTGTTTTTATTCCTTTTGTTTGTTTTTCTTTCTGGGACTTGATATATGTTTGTCACAAATGCAATAAAAGCCAAGGAGTTATACAGACGTGATGTTCAGTACATTATTAGAGATGGCAAGATAGTTATTATTAATGAGGTAAGTCCTATCCTACAATTGTCGAATTATGTGAATGTGTGATGATTAAGGAAAAGAAAGCTTTACAAAAAACAAGATTTCAGTTCCCAAATTGTGATGGTTGCTCACTCCAGGAAAAAGGTTATATGTTCTTTTACTTTTCATAGCAAAAAAATTATATTTTTATTCAGCTTACAGGAGATGGCTTGACGGCATTCACCAAGCAGTAGAAGCGAAAGAAGTTCTGAAAATACAGGTAATCCTTTTGATCTCTTCCGGTCTGTTTTCTTTTATTTACAAGTTATTGATGTAATAATTAGGCATTTCCTGAAAAACTATTATATAGTGCAATAAACTTACACTTAGTATATGAAAAATTACACAACAATATTTCAGCATTGCTAAAAATATACTGAGAATTTTTATATTATTTCTAGATCTTAGTCTAGAAACTATATATTTTGTACCTTAATGCACCGATGCCTCATTCAAAACCAAAGAAAAACAATGGGGTGATCTGATTTCTGAACCAGCACTGATCTAATATCATGTTTTTAACAAGCATGTGCACTTTGGTACCAGAATTGACTTGTAATTACATAATTACACTATTGCAGTTCTTAATGCTGATATCAGTTTTATCAGGCATATACTGTTGTCATGGAATAAAATACATATCAATCACTGTTCAAGCTCTATCCAAAGCTTTCAGGAATGACGGGCACTGCTAAAACAAAAGTATATTCTTACTTGGTTTTGATCTACATTGTTATCTGAACTCTTTCCATTCTTGATTTTATTTATTTATCCAAATTTCTCTTTTATAGGAAAAGGGAGTTTTTAAAGATGTTCAAGATGCCAGTTATTGAGATACCAACAAATTTGCCGAATAAACGCCAGGATTTGCCTATTCAGGCTTTTGCAATAAGTTGTTTTAATTCTCTGCACATATTTATTCTCTGAAAACCGAAGAATTATTTATTCTTGAGGAATTTGTGTGGATTGGAGGAGAATTACTACCTGGTAACTAACTTGAGAAATCTAAATTTGATTTAATTTCATGGTCATAACTCATAAGAAGATGAACACCCCTTCAAAATATTGAAATATAACGGACACACCCCTTAAATATCACGATAGGCGGTTCAACTTTGTTAATTTGGCATATCAATCATACTTTTTTTTTAAAATTGCATATACTTGATGTTCTTCTGCAAATATGCAAGGGTTGTGGTTTTCTCTTCTGTGAACTGTCTGTTCTCTTACCTGCTATCATAGATTTTGTGCTCCTTCATATGAATTAATTTAATCATGATAGAAACTATCAAACAAGATTTGATTTGAAGACCAAATTTTATTTTTTTAGTATTTTTTTTACTATGTTTTTCATAGGTACAATATCACTTTATCAGATGATTTTGTACCTATCTAAAATGATAGTAAAAACAAATTCTAAAAAATATTAAATTTGGTCTTCAAGCATATTTTATTACAAAAATTATATTTGCGGTTCGGATTGACTATTAAAATTTTGAAAATGAAAATAAAGAATGTAAAATATATTAGCCCACAAAAAGAATAGTGTATTTGAATCCTCTTGATGTGTGTGTATATAGTTCCAGAGAAGTTGACTCGGGACTTCGGCACTGCACATCGTAATATCGTATCCCAAGTCAAAGCATATCCACACCGAAAATGTGGATTCAGTCTAATATATTTGGACCCAAATGGTTGTGGTTCACTTTCTCTACTGGTCTAGTCTTGAATTCATTTTCTCCTGCTGACAATTTCTAATTTTTAATTCCTATTCAGTCGCTTGTTACAAAGGACACGCTTGTTATAGATGAAAGTAAAACCTTGAATGACTGTATTATTCCGATTCAGAAACACTGTTCACTACACAGTGCTCTTTACTTTAATTTGTTATTAGCCTAACAACCAAATTAAAGTTGCAACAAAATCAAGCCTTCCTATATTTAGTTTATTTTTAAACAAATTATTGGTATATCATGTGTGAAAGCGTGTTGACTGCAAACATACGTAGGAAATGTGCTTTGCAGGAGCATCTCATAAATTGTATTTATTTATTTTGTATTCAATGTATATCTAATGTATATCTAGTGTAAACATCATCTTGTAATTAAAAAAACCATTATTTAAGGGTTTGGCGTGAGGAATAAGTTGCTCTAACACCAGTTTACTTTTTAAGAAATTCAAAGATACATTTGTTTTTTTTTAATTCATTTTTAATTGCTAGTTCTTTTTTAATTGCTAGTTCTAGCACCAGTTTATTATAAAAAGTCATGATCTAGATAATTTTGGTCGTGCCTTTTTGGGGAGTGGACAAACCTTGACTTGGTATAAATTCGGAAGTGATATTTAGTCTTGTAAGATTTTCGTCTGACAACGTTCAATTCGATTCATATAGTAGCCACCCTAGCTAGAAACTCAAATGGGAGGCAAAAAAATATCGAATCGGATTTAAACTAATTAGCTAATTGGATACTTGATAAAAAATAATACTTTGACTTATACTTTCTGATACTTTGACTTGTAATTTCTAATGCTTTAACTTCTGATTTTAATTACTAATCATAATTCAAAAAATTCATATTAATTTTAACTCAAAATTTAACTCGAATTACAAATCAAATATCCAGAGGGGGGCAAAAAAATTTTCAGAGGGAGACAACGTGGATTGAAACCGATAGATCTCCACTAAAACTCAAAATCTAGAGGGGGGTGGCTGCCCCTCTCTGGGACCAAATGAGTCCGAACCTGCTTGTAAGTGATAGTCTGACTAGTCTTGTAAATAACAGTATGCGCTCATTGAACGGACGGGATATTGTCAAGCGATTAATTAGAAATAATCGAGAATAATCAATCATAATAAGAAATAATTGACCAATTAATCGAAAAAATTCATGACAGTTTGTCACCACCAACGACTAATCGGTCAATTAATCGGTCTAATTAAACGGACATTTTTTACAATACTAAGTCAGACAGGTCAATTTTAATTTCCTATTTTATTTCTCTCTTGCACCTTTTCAAAATAGTTTTATATATAACTAGGGAAATTAATGCATGCGAGTTTATTATTTTGTTCTAAAAGGTTACCAGGAAACTAACCTTAACATGCAATATAGTGACTGACTCATTAATTACGTACCTATGATTTCGAAAAAAAAAAGAAAAATAAATATAGTATCCATATATTTAAGCAATATACTGTGATTTTCTCAATAAAAATACTATAAGTTTCCTGGGCTTAAAATATATAGGTTTATGTATATTAGAGGTTTATGTATAAGTTTCCTGGGCTAAAATCTCAGCTCAAACTCGTGATGAGCCAGCTCACGAGGTGGCTCGCGAGCCACGAGCTGGCTAATTGGGTTCGGTTGGACCTTGTTTTAAAAAGAAAATAAATTTTACAAACATTTTTGGACCGAGCTGGACTGAGCTGAACCGAGCTGGATCAAGCTTGACAGTATAAAATACACACAAATTCATACAAATTCACAAATTGATGCCTAGCCGAGCTAGCTCGCGAGCTGGGCAAAAGCTCAGCTCGTTAATTTTGGCCCGAACTGTTAGCGAGCGAGCCGGCTCGTTAACGGCTCTGGTCCACTATCGAACGAGCTGTTACCGATCGAGCCAATGTGAGTCGCGAGCGAGCCACGAGCTTACGAGCTTTTTGGACAGCCCTACATGTACATGCTTTATTATAGTTAAAAATTATACAAAATTGAGTTCTTGTCAGACTTTGGTTTATGTTGCGCTTACTCCAAAATTTACATAGAAGTTGCAGTCACGGGCTACGGCTTATGGGCCTATGGCAAGGTTAGTCCAATTTGGGACAAAATAAAAAAGTATAATAGGTTAACCTATGCTATCCAAATTTGAGGCTTATTGGGCTGTCCAGTTAATTTCATAAATGGGCTTTTTTAATTGATCCCAGTTTAGTTCTTATTGGGCTACCTTGTGTATATATTTATGAATAGAGTACACAGCTTTTAGGCCGCAATTGTACCATAATTTTCCTTCTTCGTTTGATTTAACTTGTCGAATGCAATTGCCTATTATTTAAAAATTTTAAAACAAGAAAAAAAATGAACTGAGGAAAAGATTTTTCCTAGATATTTGTTGCTGTCCATCGGATATTTTGTTATGAAATATTTGACCTCAGGTCACCTTCAGATAAAAAAGGATCTTGATATATATACTACAAATCGGGTTATTTGATAAATTCAAAAATTATTATTATATAAATATTAGTCCTATAAATCGGATATTTTGTTATCAAATATGAGAAAACATGTAAATAAAAATTTAGATAAAATATGTAGGGTTATTGGAATTGGAATACAGTAATTTTTTAATAAATTCAGAAATAATTAGTTTTAAATTAGATATTATTATTCAAATTAGAACTGAATTATTTGCATAAATAATTATTTTTATAATTGAGGAATATTATTTTCATTCAAACTGTTATTTGCAAATTATTTGTGAAGGACATTATTTAAATATTAGCAAGTTATTTGAAAAGCCATAAAAATTTTCCTGAATATTACAAAAATTGCAAATTATTTTTTCGATTGGAAATCCCGAATATTAGAAATTAGTTATTCCTTCAAATAATATTACTGACAAATAATTCTATTTCAAATTTGAAAATTAATATATAATTCAAAAGTAATTATTTTTTGTTATTCTCTATCGACTTAATTCATGAACTAGATAAATAAAAATGATGCAGATGACCAGTAGCATCCGAAAAAAAATAAAAAAAATATATATATAAAAAAAAAAAAACTTGCTGCTATGAATACTAGGGGACATTTCATAGCATGCTTGTTATGTTCCTAGAATTTTCTTTTAACGAAGTCATTTTGTAAATTCTACAGAAAAGAAAAAAAAATTAGTCACACACTTCTTAATTCCTTAATTTAATTTATTTTTATCGGCTTCATTTTATCACAAAATAAATGGTCAATGCATGGAGATTAAAAAATTGATAATTAATTCCAAAAGAAATGGTTACATGAATAATTAATTGTGAATCTAATGTGTTATGTGTATGCATTGTTTTTTTTTTGTATCCGGCGCATTTGTATCAAGTACTAAAATTTTGACTCCAAATGGGCTCTTTTTATTTTCATCTAAATTGTTCAAAATCTATGGCACGGCTTCAATTACTTTTTATTTTTATATAATTTAATATATCTATTAAAATGATTCATATTTAATTGAAGCCGTACGATAAATTTTGAACGATCCAAATAGAAAAAAAGAAGGATGCTACTTTTTTTTTTAAAAAAGGAGCAGATTTTGATCTTAGAATTTCAATCTAATGTGGTTCAACAAATTTTTTTAATAACGATGCCATATATGTTGTTACTTGTTAGATTAATTAACATATCATGAGTATAATCTAATTATTTATCCGACGGTTATGATCATCTTTCCTTTTTAAACATATATGACTTTACTTAGTTACAACATGTCTTACTAAAAAAAACTGAATACTACAAAGAAAAAAAAATAATCCGAAATTTCAACTGAAATTTTGAGGATTCAAATGACTTTTTTTGCTCTAAAAAGTAGAATTGCCAGGGTAAACCGAGAGAATGCCATAAAAAGTGAAATCTCATAAATAAAGCATGATTCCATATTTAAAAGTCTCATAAAAAACATGGGAGCAAATTTGGACAAACAGTGCGAATCGGAATTTTTATCTATCAAATATCTAATCCGTATCTAATCTGCATCTGTATCGAAAAATTAAAAAAGATACAAATTTAGTTTTACCAATTTGATCTATATCCAATATCATCCGATCCGTTTGCACCCCTACTGTCGCCTTAATTAATTAGTATTTCTATCAAGGTCTAGATATCCAAAAATAGATTTGAGAGTAAATCCGATGAGCATCAAACCTACTATGGTTTGACGGGTTCAATCACCATTCAATATGCTTTAAGATTCGGGCGCAAAAATTTCGTGCGCATATGCTTCAATTTTAGTGTGCACAAATCTTAAGATGAATCGGACGATCATAGAGCTTGTTGAAAATAGATCCGATAGGCATGGGACCAACCCGTTCTCCCAAAAATAGATATGCTACATGCCTTGATTTGGAGCATAAAAATTGTATGTTTCTGATATCAATTGAAAAAAGCCCATCAAGAAGTAAACATGGTAGCCCAATAAGCCACAAACTTGGACAGCACAAGTTTTTTCTATTAACTTGACTTCCAAATCTGATAAGCCCAACCATTTAGCCCGTAGCCTATTATTGCATTGAGAGTAAATGGCAAAACTACAACTAAAAATTCACATTACACACATCCATATACCTTGTGTACAATTTTAGAGACATTTAGAAATGAGTACAAATCTGTATGGACATTCAAGTGAAACCAGTAAGATTGTTATGTACTTTCTTTCTCCCAAATTTTTCATCATCTTATTAAATTTGCAAGTAAGTCCTTATATTTTTTTTAAATTTACTTTCGAGCCAAAATAGTTACAAATTATTATGTTTTATTAGAAATGTCCAAAATTAATATAATTAATTAGTAGTTGTAATTAGTGTTAATTAATTTTGATTAGTTTAATTTAGCATAAATTAGTCTAATTTAGTATAATTTAGAGTATTAGTATAGTTGCTTAACTTAGTAAAATTTTGAAATAATTTGCATAATTTAGTATAATTAGCTCAAAATTAGTATATTTTAGTATAATTAGCTTGTTGTAGTTTTCTAGTATAATTTGCGTTGGATTCGCGCGGTAATGCACCTAACACCACACATTTTTTTATTAACTGGTTATTCATAAATATTAATCTAATGGATTTTTTTGCAGCTATTAGTAGCGCTTAGAGGTGTCGCGCATGGCATTAAGATGTTGGGGATTAGGGGTTGAAGAGCTATTGGTTGTTCCAAGATGAGGGAGCATCCCATATTAGTTGAGGATGCCGGGTACATCATCAACATATTGCATGACACTGAAGAAAACATTGATTGGCGGGCAATAAAATCGCATAAGCCCGATGCGCTGCTTGTTTTGGGTGCAAACATGTCATCTCCGTCTCAAGAGCACCTAAAGTGGAGCTACCATCACTGGATACTGTCCATGTTTTTATAATCATTTACTATAACAACAAAACAAAGTTCATGAATATTGAAAGTCCATGTTTTTTTTTTATATTATTATTAAGATAAATTCTCTTACTTGTAATTAAGCAAGAGGTGGGATCCACTTACACCATATTTTGGTGACACAAAATTACACCATCTATTTTTAAAATTATCAAAGTCCAAACAGTCGATTCAAAACGTTCAATATGATCTCCATATTAAAATATGCTTAGAGACCAAATTTTATATTTTTTTGAACTTTTTTACTAAGTATTTTACAAAATTGTTGTTTTCAAGTCATTGAATTTTTGTATCTATCTTAATAAATAATACAAAAATTCAAAAAAATGTAAAATTTGATCTGCAAGCACATTTTAATATATCCAACTTGTTGAACGGTTTGGATCAACTGCTTGAGCTTTAAAAATATATGATGTAATTTTGTGTCATAAAAAATGATGCAAGTATATCCCTTAATATATCAAATTTATTGAACAGTTTGAATCAACTGCTTGAACTTTAAAAATATATAATATAATTTTGTGTCATAAAAAAAATAATGTAAGTATATCCCTCTTCATTAAGCAATACTTTAAAAATATATGATATAATTTTGTGTCATAAAAAATGATGCAAGTATATCCGTCTTCATTAAGCAAATTCAATAATCATTTCCAATTAGTGTTTGAATAATCATTTTTGGCATGTGACGGATGAAAAGAGGGATCTGAATCTGTTGAAATTCGAGATTAATGAATAGTGTTCCTGAAATTCCTACAATCCGGGTCCAGCAGTTGAACTATTCCGAGATGCGTGCGCAGAAAAACTAGTTGTTCCAAGATACGTGCAAAGAAAAAATTGAACAGCTGAAATCTCAAATTTTAGAAATTTCAGGGAATCTCAAATTCAAATTTTAGAAATTTCATGGAATCTCGAATTTCAGCGGATTTAAATTCTGAAAAGAGAGTGTGAACTGTTAAAAGAGCGTGCTCCTCTTTCGAGAAAGGTGCTCCTTTTCAATCCAAGCTGTTGATAAAATTTCAACGATTGAGAGGAGAGTGCTCCTCTTGGCGAAGAGCAGATTTTGATCCTTGAAACTCAAGGCAATGTAGGGTACACTGGTCGGCCATTGCTACTTATAACTTAAAAGTGGCCCGAATCTTGGGTCCACCTTCTACTTATATAAGGAGCTATAATCTAGGAAAATGTTATTCACCACCAAAACAAAGGAGCTAGAGAGAAATTAAAGAAACCATTAATGGTGGAAGCTGAGGTCGGGCTGATGAACGCCCTCAACGGCACACAACTTGCCTACATCGAAGCGTCCAGTGCCAACACACCAGAGCAGGAGAACAGGGCGCTTCGTGTCGTGGGTGGCAACTTAATGGTAGTGGGGCTATACAACACTGCAGTCTCATATCATGCCTTCACCAATCCTCCGGCAATTCCAAACTACATGCCTGTGATATCGATGATCCCCTTGGTCGTTCAAGGTTTCACCCTCATTGCTGGGATCATCGTAATGGCAACCGCCTGGCTCTTGCTTGTCGGTGACAACCCACGCCAACACCGCTATCTTGTAAAGCCGATCGATTGTGTTCCTTGCATCTGCTTTTACCATCGGAATGTAGCCTTAGGACTCTTCTGCGGGTTGAGCATCCATCCTTCTTTAAATAAAGTCTGCATTTTTGTTGGTGAGCTGTTTTTTTTTTTTTTTGATTGTGCATGTCAGTGAGCTTTTTTATTGTAATGGTCGAAACTTTGAAGCCACTAAAATGATCTATTTGCATTATTGCATGCATTTCATGAATTTATGAAACGCCTTTTTTTTTTTTTTTTTTGGTTCCTAGGACGTCCAACTTTTAGTTGTTGATACAATGACGACAAAACTGTTACAAGACAATTGGGTGCAATAAGGCAGCTAGCCGTAGAGGGTGTAATGTTCGACTGTAAATACATTATGGCGTGATCAAATACATAACGGCATGACAACCTTTGTTTATGGCCATGTGATCTCCCGAATTGGTTTGCTTTGGTTTTGGGGTCAGCATGGATTCTTGGTTGATCCGTTTAGGGTCAGTCAGGTATTCAATTGGATTGGGTTGGGTTTGGAAATTCTTACTGGTAAGTTAAATTTGGCAGCTCTTATTGTCCCATAATTACTTAATATGAACATGTCTAAACCTGATAGATTTTGGCTTCAGAAACCTTTTAATTTTGAGTTAAATTAAGCTCCTAAGATAATTAGAGAGAATATATAAAGAACTTTCTGTTATCTTGTGTTATGCAATTGGTGAGTATTGGAGAGATTGAATACCACATGGTTGTTGGTGAGTGGTGACTATAGAGGCTTTTTCATATAATACTAATTTTAATTGTGAAAGTACAAATTAATGTAAAGGACAATGATGTGAAATTTAATTTCATTGTAAATGTAATTACAAATATGTATAATTATATCACTTGAAATTGTAAAATACAATTACATGTATTTACACTTACATGTAATTGCAAAAATTGAGATATCTCAGAATTAGATACGCACCCGGGCGGATGTGGGTTGCATGCAATATGATAATTTTCGTTTACGTGGGACCTCTGTGGAGAATATTCAGACCCCAAATGAGGGAATTGAGATCTGCTGCGATCCTAAAAGGATGAACAGTAATCCTAAAATTCCTGCTTTTCCAAATCTAGCCGTCCAATAATTTCGTGCACGTATCTCAAAGCAGCTGATTTTTTTTGCACGAATCTCGAAACAATTCAACAGTTGGATTTAGAAAAGCAGAGATCGTAGGCTACTTGTCATGAGCGAAGAATCGCAGCAGATTCGGACTCCAAATGAGGAGAATATGCAGCTTAGATTTCTGAGCTTCCGAGGGGCGGAAACGCGGAATTAGGAATATTTCTTCAGCATTTTTATTTTTATGTGAAGGTCATATATGTAAACTTTTGATTTCATACTTGAGCTATCAAATGGAGTGTAAACCAAGGTTGGGTCAAGTGTTTCAAAATAAGAAAAAAAAATATTTTTTAATATATGCAATACATGATACAATCAATATTTTTATATATGATTTTTCTGTAGCAATCAAATCAGCAATGCAGATTTTAATACAAATTATTTATACAGATTTTTTTTATTAACACTATGATCAGAACAAATATTTTATAAAATAGAATTCAATTCAATAGAAAAAAAATTATTAGAATAGATATGGAATTGAACTTTACTGATCAGCAGTATTAAATTTCATGACAGAATTCAATATATGACAGTAATAGAAAACCCAAAAGTTCTTTTTATTTACAAAATAATGTCATTATTGAAAAGATCGAAGGAGAGGACGTTAGGAGAGAAATAACGAGGGTAGCTAGAACTTTTACTTTGACAAAATCGTTTCTCGCTGAATCTCTACACTTTTGATGCGATCTCTCCTCGTGATTTCAGCCTCTCCAAATCTCACCGACTGAAATCATGCCTCTGGTTTACGCTACTTCTGATCACAAACACGACATGAATTCCATTTCTATTTTCTGTTTAAGATATGTCATCGCCATTCTGATCAGATGAGTGTAACTATTTGACAAGAGTGTGCTGAATTGTTTCCGTAGAACTTTGGTTAGTTGTTACATCACAGCTGGGTTGTGGGCCTAGCGGCCTTGTGGGTTTGACAAAATTTAGACAACTTTGGTTCTTCTGTGCCGCTTTCTCTATCACATTCTGTGCAGCCAGCTGTTCTCAAACTCTCAAGTCTCAATCTGGCAAATGGCAACTGGCATAGTGCAAAAGTGCACTGCAGTGGTCACGGCCTCACGGGAAGAATCAGGACCAGTATAAATCAAATAAATTTTAAGAGTAAAACTAGAGTGTTTTTTTAATATTACATGGTCTGTTATAATAAGTAAGTTAAAATCAAACTACATGTTTTTTATTTATATTTGTGATTTAGTTTCTTATTCTATATCAAAAAATATTTAAATATTAATTCTTCTTTTTATTTTCTCCATCTAGTATTTACTAGTAAAATTATCGCCAATTGTTTTATTAAATCTCTTTTTAATTATTATAATATATAAAATATTCAAATAAGTATACTAACTTTATTTAACTTATAAAATTAATTACTCTTCGTCTATTATAATCTGTAATAATATGAAGTATGAATTATTAAATAATGTTACATTGTATATTCTTTTTTGTTCTTCTTATTTGCATGATTGAAAAAAAAATATAAATTTAGATCAATTATCATTTACTTATTATCCTAATTCTCTAATATTTATCATATTGATAATTAGTAGAAATATAGACTATAAATTTTGAAAATAAAAAAAAAAATTGTATGAAAGCTTCCGCTATAGCTGTATTATTTCGTTATAGCTTTTTTTTTTGGTCTTCCTATTATGCCGTTATAATTGCTATTTAGAACCTTGATACATGTTATAGTATATTTAAAATATATATCTCTAACATCCCCCAAGCACTGATTTCTTGTATTTTTCTAAAGAGAGTGAGGCGTGTTTGATGAGTATTGGATTAAAATCGATTCGATTCACTCTATGATATGTGCCTCGATATTTTTATTAATATTAAAAAATAAAAAAAATTGATTTCTGCACCCAGTTTAATAAAAAATAATGAAAAATAAACGTATTTAAATTAACATATAAATTATATATTTCTTTAAGCCTTAAGTATTTTTAAAAACAGTGACATGTCACACAAATTAAGCTTGTTTGAAGCCTTAGGTTATGTTTGGTTGTGGAGTAAGTAGTGGAGTAAACTCTTTAATCCACTTTTAAGGAGTCAAACGATGAGTAAATTTTAAGGAGTAAGATGGAGTAGCATTTGAGTTATTCCATATTAAGTTACTCCACTTGTGGGTCCCACAATTAGAGTAACACCATTTTATAATTTATTTCTCTTCATTAGCTTGCTCCACTAAATTTCAACCAAACTCTAACCAAACATAATTATTTTAATCCACCTTAGCTTGGAGTAAGAAATTTAATCCGGAGTAATTTTACTCCACAACCAAACATGACCTTAAGTATTTAAAAAACAGTGGGGACGGAATCAAAGGAATTTGGACCTACTCTAGTTCGATGAGTGTAATGACCATTCGATATGTATCAAAATTCATGCGAACTATTTTAAAATCCGTATTTGTTCGACCTATTACATGTTAAAGTGCAAAATTAGCGCTTTTTTTGGCCAAACAAAATTATAAATTTTATTCAACTACATCAGCAAAAATCATTAAAATACGTACCGTTGCTCATGTAATAAAAACTGGAAATAATAAACAAAATGCTATATTAGTGGGTCCTAAAACGCAATATTATAACCTTGCCTATTCGACATATTTTATACTATATTTTGGACTAACTAGAGTTGTCTATTTTTTTTTTCTGATTAATAAAAATTCTGTGAATTTTGTAATAATAAATGTATTAAATAGTTGAGTGGCATGTCCTCCAACTATACTAAAAAAAATTCTTTTTTTGTGAATTTGTGATTTTCAATACTTTTAGTCGTTTTTTTTTATTGTGGCAGAGCCGCATAGATTTTTTTTAGAGAGACTTGTCCAATAATATATTTCTATTTCAATATTTTTTTCAGAAAAAAATATAAAATTATGCCTCATCGTAATTTTTTTTAAAAAATATTTATCTATTTCTATGCTTCTAAAAAAATATACTTTATATTCAAAATAATTATAAAATTATATCTTACTTGTAATTAGAATTTTTTTTTGAAGAAGTAAAAGGCAATTATATGTAATTGTCATTGTAAATGTAATTACGTATATCTACAAGAATAAGGCTAGCGTGCTACCTGTAGCATAGTGACATGTCGTGCTACCTCTTCAAAAATATATTGAATAAACTTCAAACGACAAATTCAAACCGTTGAAACCGATCTACATCAAGAGTGATGTATTTACATGTCAAAATTATAATGTTTTGAATTTATTTGGTATAAAGTCAAGCGGTAAAAAAAATAAGAATTATAAGTTAATTTTAATACATTCATTTTTTTTATTATATTTTGACCGTTTGACCTTATACTAAATTAATGTAAAAATTTATAAATATTATATGTAAATACATCACTCGTGAAGTAGATCGGTTTCAACGGTTTGGATTTGTCGTTTGAAGTTTATTCAATAGATTTTTGAAGAGATAGCAAGACATGTCACTATGCTACAGGTAGCACGCCAGCTTTATTCTATTTACAATTATATCAATTGAAATTGTAAAATACAATTACATATAATTGAAATTGCATGTATTGACAATTACAATTGCCTGTAAAGACAATTACAGGTAATTGTATAAATAAAATATGAAGATGTAATAAACAATTTCAATTTCACTTACATCCAGTTGTAATGTAATTGAAAAAAATAATTAGTTGTATAGTATTTGTAACTGTAAAAAACAAATTTGAAAAAGTAATATTATACATCTAGCGTTCTTAATTTTCAAATTTAGAATTTTCTCTGTACAAGTAATATTATTTACAAAAATTTAATATCATAATTATTAAAAAAATTTAACTTGAACATCAGAATCAAATTGAAAAAACATTGAAAACTCCATAATAGAGATTTCTGATTGTAGTTTATGACATTACCACTTCGGTTTTTCACTGCCGAATTATTTATTTATACCATCTTAAAAAAATATATATCAAATAATCACGATTTTTTAAAAATAAATATTTATCACGTACATCAATTTAATTAACGGACCCAAAAGAAAGAATCAGCCAATTCAATTCAATTATTAACGGACTATTATTATTATTTTTTTAATCAACCTACACAAGTTCATTCCAATCTCTTTTGACAATATACGTGTGCATCTATGAAAATAAAGTGCTCCAATAATTAAAAAAAAGACATCAAAATTACATGATATTAAATAAACAATCAATCTATTGTACTAATTTTGAATTGGTTAAAGAGCCTCACAGTTAGAATAGAAAAAACATGCCGTGCCGTGACATGACTAACACGCTGTGATTTTGGTTTCGTGTCGTTTCGTGCAATGACCAAGTGAATAGTCATAGTGACATGCCGTGACTAAAATGTTGAGGGGTGGTCACGGCGCGTGAGTCACGCCATGGCTATTTGCGTGCCATGTCCAAATGTAACTGGTCACGTTTATCACATTTAATTATTTTTTCATAATTTAAGTTAGTTTATTCAAGATTCATTATTTGATCAAGACTTAACGGTCATAATTTCACGTGACTCGTGTGACCGTGTGCTATGTCATGGCCGGATCTTTAGCGTGACGTGCCATACCGTATCAATTTTTTAAAAGATGATCATGGCCGCGAATGATCACAAATTTTCCACTCTACTCACTGGAGGTAGGTCCCATCGGATCTCCTATTGGATTCCAAAATCATTTTATTCGCTTTGAAATTTGTGTACACAAATTATAAAGTGAAACGCTGACATCTTAAAATAGGAAAATAATACGGTCGGTAGCAACTCATAAACCAATGTAGCCCTCAATTCGTTTGTTAGTCGCCAATCTCAAACAAAATTACATGCGAAATGACAATTTTCTCTCTCCTTCTCTTCGGAGAGAGAGGGGCGGCGGGATTTAGCACTTTAGAGAGTTTTTTTATAATACATAATTAAAAAAAAAGTTTGGATTTCAGCATGATTAGCTGAATTTTTATAAAAACTATAAGAAACGGTTTGTCAAACCATTTCCTATATTTTCCAGAACGGACTGTCAAATTGTTTTTTTACTTTTTTCAGTTTTAACTTCAAAAACGGACTACTAAACCGTTTTCTACAGTATTTTTTTTAGAGTTTGTTTATAAAAGAAATCAGATATTTTGTTTGATTTTGTATATTAACAATAAGATTAATGGAACAATTTGAATATATATATTTTTTTTGTGTATTTTGACCATTTTATCATTTTATCATTTTATCAAATCAATAAATATATAAAAATCAATGAATTGGTTTTCAAATGTACATATTATTTTTTTAAAATTTACTTTTTTATATTTTAAAAACAAACAAATTTAATCATTATTTTATAGAAAAAAAGTATTCCAGAGATACAATTTTTTAGTATTGTTATTGTAATTCACTTTTACATTTTCTTTTAATTTTCTTCATGGAAATATTTATTGATTTTTTTATATAAAAAACCAATCCATTGATTTGATAAAATGGTCAAAATACAAAAAAAAAAAAAACATATTCAAATTGTTCCATTAATCTTATTGTTAATATACAAAATTAAACAAAATATCTGATTTATTTTATAAACAAACTCTAAAAAATAAAAAAACTGTAGAAAACGGTTTGGCAGTCCGTTTTTGAAGTTAAAACTGAAAAAAGTCAAAAATGGTTTGGCAATCCGTTTTGGAGGATATAGGGAACGGTTTGGCAAACCATTTCTTATGGTTTTTGTAAAAACTCGGTTAATCATGCTGAAATCTGAATTTTTTTTTTTAATTATGGTTTATAAAAGAAACTCCACTTTAGAGACGTAAAAGGAGTGCTATTTCTCATAAAGGAAATAGAATCATTGGATGTTGGTTTTGATATTTATATATATATGACTTGATAGTCATTATCAAGTATTTTCAAAAAGAGAGGAAGAGTTAGCAGGTCTCCCCAAAATGTGGAGAATATGCAGCTTAGATCTCTATAGGAATCTTTGATAGATATGCTTATTAAAATGGTTTTTTTTAATATTTGATCATATATGCACAAGATCATCATGATTATGATTATGATTATAACAGCGTGGTCCAAAATCCGAAAGAATCTGCATGTATATTAAAATTAAGGAAATAAAATAATATCGCAGCATGGCCTAAATTCTAGGCCTTAAAACATACCGCGTGAAAAGAAGTAAAATATTGAACATCACCTCAACGCTAAAATATTGAACCGGACATTTTTAGTCCCTCATCGTCAAATTGTTTGGTTCTGAATGTGGACTTTTTAATCCCACGTTGTCAAACCGCGGGAACGGTTGTAAGACTAAAAAAAAAAAAGAGATCATCATGTCAAATTGTCAATGCATACAAATATTAATATTTTATTTCGTAAGTATTAATATATTAATTTTTTTAAACATTTATACTTATGAAAATTGATACGGAACAAAGTGCAAGAACTAATAAAAAAAATTATATAATTAGTGTGGACAATAGTACAACATTCTATAATTATAGCTTCAGAGGAAACGTGAGTGTAGGAATTTATATAATTATTGTTACAATAAACCAAGTCTTGTTTTGCAGGATAGCGTTGATAAGCGTTTCTAAAATTCTACTCAACTACACTCATGATAATATAAATTGAAGATATTGAAATTGTAAAATACAATTACATATAATTGAAATTGCATGTAATGAATAAATTTCCTCTTTCAAATCAAAGTCGATTCACGAACTGCGGACTTTTTTTAGCAACCCTTTTTATACCGGTAGTTTTTACATTAGTTTTCTTAATGCGGAACAAAATTCACATGATTTTCTTTTACCTTTTACCTTTCACAAATTTACACTGATGAATTATGGGTCAGTCCAATTTTTTTTTACCTTTTACACTGCTAGATTGATTAAAATTATGGCATGGACCTAATCAAATGAAACTTATTCCATTATTAATTTGTTACACTGCTAAAATATTTTCCTATTATAAGTTACCATTATATTAACAATTTTAAGCAATTATATAAGTTTGGTTCATGCATTATTAAAGATCGATAATTGAAGCCATTAGTTGCATTATTTGAGATTCGAACTTAAATAGTTTGCAAATCAATTTCAAACGAATTATACCTAGTTTGAGTTTGAGTTTGAATAAGATTTGAATAGAACTAGTTTGATTTGTTTCAGAACGAACTTCAATCGGACGAGTTAATTGTGATTTTTTTTATAATCAAAGTCATCAATCGAATAACAAACTATGGATTTTTTTAGCAGCCCTATGTCGAACTGTGTTTTTTTTTGTTACTTTTAATTTCATTTTTCTCTTTACTTAATTTAGTTATTCTCTCTTTATTGATACTTCAGGAGGAGAATTTTAATTGTGATACCAATATGTCATTGAATTAATTCTGTGTTCAAAGCAATGTTATCAGAACCGGACTGGACACTAACCCGGTAAAGCTTCGGGTCAACGGTTTACTGGTCGGACCGATGGTTCAACCGGTTCAATTGCTGGTTTATTTAAATAGTCCACACCCCCCCCCCCAGGTTTATTTAAATACTCACATATATATGAGATATGAGGACTGTTATAAAATATAATTAAAATAACTATTTATTAAGACTTTAGACTAAATTTTCATATTTTTTCAAAGTGGCTTAATAAATATTAAAAATCAAAAATATAAAATTTGTAGTATTTTTCAATATATTAAATATGACTGCATATTAGCAATTTCCTATATATATATATATATATTTAATAATAAATAGGGTGTTTAATTCAAATTTTCTTCTATAATGAGTGATGCGTCTACATGTGAAAATTTTAAAGTTTCGAATTAATTTAATATAGAGTCAAGTGGTCAAAAGTTAAGGTTTATAAATTAATTTTAATGCATTCATTTTTTGGATCTTTTTACCTTGTTTATTAAATTAATAAATTAATTGCATATTATATATATTATGTAAGTTCAAGATTGAGGACTGTTATAAATATAATTAAAATAATATAATTTAAGACTAAATTTATACATATATTTCAAATTTAATATTAAATAAAATAAATAGTATTTTTATAAAATACGACTGCATGTTTTTTTTAAGGAGAGAGAATTTAGTAACTCAAAATTTTTTTTTTTGATAGTCTGTGCTTTTTTGTATAGCAAATTATATTAAATATCTTTTTTTTAGAATTTAGTAACTCAAAATTTTCATTCTTATTTGATAAGTACTATGACATTATTTTGTAATAGCAACAAATTATATTCTAATGAAAGATAAAGCATTTCAAAAAAAAAAATAATGCAATTAGAGTACAATAATAATAATAATAATAATAATGATGATGGTAAGTTGTTCAAGAAATATGTATACATAAAATTTTATACTAATACATAACTGATACTATAGAATATATTAAATGTAAGATTTTATGTGTAAATTTTATAATGATAAATAAAATAGGCTAAAAGAATAAAGTTTGAATCTCCACAGAGCTAGTACACTTGCTAGTCTATTCTCATTTAATGCACAACAGTATAAAATTTTGAACTGAACCGTTTAAAGCCCATATTTCTTTAAAACCGAGCTATCAGTCTTCTAAACAAACCAAACCGGAAAGGCATCCGGATCCGGTTTTTTTCGGTTAAACCGCCGGTCCGGTCCGGTTCCGGTTCAAAGAACCAAATCACTGATGACCAATATATATAAGAGGTACGTAGGGGTAAAATTCTCAACATTTAATTTCATGTTTTAGTGGATCTTGTTTAACACTAAATTTACAGATTTGGGTGTTATTTGAGTCTGTGAAGATTGCTAGCCCTAGGGGATGTGGGCTCCATGCGATATGGCAATTTTCGTTTCCCGGGGCTCACTGTCCCCCCTGTGGATTTAGAAAAGAAAAAGTAAAGCGTTTCTAGATTGTTCAGTTTAACGATAAGTTTACTTCTGTTTAATGAATCTGCTACTTTTTGTTGTGCTTCTGTTTTTGGTTAAGTCATTCTAAAATAACTAAAATAGTTAACATTTAAAATAGTAGATAAAAATAGTAAAAAAAATAGTTATTTTTAGAATAATTAGAATAACTATTATTTGTTGGGTCTCTGTCTATCGCACTAATTGACTTGTGATCACGTGCGCGCGTTGTTATTAATGGCATTATTAATATGAGGAGAGATCAAGTTACAACAAATTTGAGTTATAACAACAATTTTTTTTATTTTCAAAGTCTAAATCGTCGATCCAAACCATTCAACATGATTATCTAAATAATATGTGTTTCCAGATCAAATTTTACATTTTTTTGAATTTTTTTTAATATTTATTAAGATGGGTACAAAATTCATTGGTCTGAATTTGACTAGTTTTTGTAAAATACTTAATAAATAGTAAAAAAAAATTAATCTGGAAGCACATTTTATTTAGATAATCATGTTGAATGGTTTATATTGATAATTTGGACTTCGAAAATAAAAAATTATTGTTGTAACTCAAATTTATTGTAACTTGATTCCTCCTCTATTTTATTAGGTGTTTAATTGAAGCAGTACCAAAATAACGACAGAAATAGCTATCATTTGACTGAAAAATTAAGAAATTATCAATTTACAACTGATTATTTCTTCTTCTTCTGATTACTAATTTTCTTTAATATATTTTTATTGAATTTAAACGATATCATAAATTGAAAATTAAAACAAAATTAAAGAAATTGTCAATTAACTTTTTAATCAATTCGATAAAATAATTAATAAAAAAATACACATAAAATCGAAGTGTTTACTAAAGCACAAACTTTTTGAAAATAACTGTTTAAAAAATATTATTTTTGTAACATTATGTAAAATACAATTCAGAAATTTATAATTGAAGATATTATACGAAATGTTTGGATATGTTTTTTCAATAAAATATGAAATGAGAAAAATTCAAACAGTCGAACCAAACCGTTCAATATGATGAATATATTAAAATGTGCTTGCAGGTCAAATTTTACATTTTTTAATTTTTGTACTGCTAATTAAGATTAGTACAAAATTCAATGGTCTGAAAACAATAATTTAGTAAAATAATTAATAAATAGTAAAAAAAAATGTAAAATTTGATCTGAAATCACATTTTAATATATCCATCAGATTGAACGATTTGAATGAACTGCTTGGATTTTGAAAACTTTTAAATATAGTGTAATACAATATGACAAAAAAAAAAAAAGATGCAGGGGATCCCTCCTCTTAAAATATTAAGAAGATGCAATATTTACATTTAGATTTGATTCTAAAAAATAAGAAACTAGAAGATTGAAATTAGAAATTTTATATGTGGGACCGACATACATCATTCTTATCTCTTTCCCACGTTTTATTCATTTCCTCTTTAGTTTCTTTCACAATCTCAATCTCTCTATTATTGGTCAGGCTTTTGCTATTTAACGTTTGGAAAGTACGAGGTGAAGTTATATCTAACTTTTCTTTTATTTTTTTATTGGAAGCCCGCGTAGCAGAAAAGCGTTGCGCACTGAAGCGAAAGGCATGATAAAATTTCAGATGAAAAGAAAGAAAAAGAAAAAGGCATTCAACGATCAGCTCTTCGCGCTACTCTCTTCTAGCTCGAGGTACTTCAACCCGATAGTACGTAGTCGATGTCACTTCTGAATCTGCATATAAGGAGACCGAATGTAAGCAAATGTTGACAAAAAAAAAAAAACAAGGAGATAGAGAGAAATATAAGAAACCATTAATGGCGGAAGCTAAGGTCGAGCTGATCAGGAGAGTCCTCAACTGCATACAACTTGCCTACAACCGAGCGGCCAATGCCCGCACACCAGAGGAGGAGAACAGGGAGCTTCAGGTCTTCGGTGGCAAATTCATGGTAGCGGGGGTATTCAACACTGCAGTTTCATATCACACCTTCATCAATCCTCCGGCAATTCCAAACTACATGCATGAAATGATCCCCTTAGTCGTTGAATGTTTCACCTTCATTGCTGGGATCATCATAATGGCAACCGGCTGGTTCTTGCTTGTCAGTAATAACCCACGTCGACATGGCTGTCTTGTAAAGATCATCCTGCTCCTTGCGTTCATTGCATCTGCTTTTACCATGGGAATGCTACTCCAGGACTCCTCTTCTTTGGGTCGATTTGCATATTGATGCTGAGCTTTTCTTTGGGTTGCACTGCAATTTTTTTTTTTTTTTTTTTTGTATTGTGATATATGTCAGTGAATGTGGAGTCTGTGAGCGGATCAACGGATACGGATTGTAATGTCTGTGTTTAGATAAGTGCACAATGTATGTTTTTTTGGTAGTCCAACTTTTAATTGCTGAAACCTCCTTGTCGATAAAATAGGGACTAAATCAAAATAATAGATCGAATTTTCACTCATTGTCTTACCTCTAGAGCAAAAGTATATTGTTCTAGTACTTTAATCGGACTAATTTTGAACTTGGATAATTATAAAATATTGAATAGACTAGGTGTATGTGTAGTGTACTGCTTTGTTTTGGAAATAAGACATGGTTTATTAATTATGGACCATGTGTGCAGGTTGATTATCATATAGGAAACAATTATTTTCAACCCATATTCAGTAGGAATTCGTATCCAGTGAGGTACCGCAAAAGGGAATCTTTCAGAATGATTTCATGTTTAGTGGATCCGGACTGTTATTTTAACATGACACAAATCTGAAAGCTCAATAATACTGTCTCCTATTTTTCCCTATTCTCAAACCAGCTGAAATTTTAATCTCAAACTGATGCGCATCTGCTGTAGTAATAGAGAGGATACGGATTCTATTCAGTAGTGACTCTTCTCTCTGTTGTCCCTTGTCGCAGCGCCTCCAGCCGTTCTCTTCTTCTCTCTGTGACCCAGCACCAGCTCCATCCCCTGTCTCAGCACCACATCGTGCCTCTCCTCTTTTGCACAAAGGCACCTGTCCTCGTGGCCAACCCACCGCGCCTCTCCTTCCTTTCTCGAAGTCTGATGACCCAGCTATCTCTCTTTCTCAAAATTTGGACAAATTTTTTCTTATTTCCGAAGTAAATGGCAATACCCATTTTAGGGTTTAATCTATTTCTGTTTTTGCTAATCTAGCGTTTAATTTCTGCCATGTTGTACGGTTTGGTATATGCTGGTATTAGTTGCATTTTAGACAATTTCTTACCCAATTTGCTGTTTTTGTTATAAGTTTTCAGTTTCTTCTTGTGTGAAAATACTGCACTTGCTGATTTATGTAAATTTAGTAGTTACAGTATTTCTTGGCAACACAATTAGTGTTGACATGCTAAACAGTGTACGGTTTCTCAGAACTACTATTTTCTTGAAATAGCAGGTTTATATCTTCTCCTTCTCTGACTTGTCTTGATACTTCAGAATTAGGATTTTATATTTTTTTTTCTGGTTCTTTCCGAAAAAGATGCTGTGAAGATGGAGAATAGAAGGCATAATTGAGGATTTTATAAGCTTATATTATTGGTCTTAGTTGATTAAACTTATTTGATTAACATCACAAATTTGGTCTTAATTGAGTCATCACAAGGATTTGTAATTCAATTAACTGTATCTTTTCAGTAAAACTATGGTGCTCTTAAGTTCACCAAGTCTCTTTGTGAACTTAACTCTAAAATATATCGGATTGATTTCAAATGACGAATTCAAATCATTGAAACTCTTATACCTTACGAGTGATGCGTTTACATGCAATTTTTTTTTAAAATTTTCAATTAATTATATATAGAGTCAAGTAGTCAAAAGTTGTTCAAAAAATGAATGCATTAAAATTAATTTATAAACCTTTCACTTTTGAACACTTGACTTAATACTAAATTAATTCGAATGTTAAAATTTTTTGCATGTAGATGCATCACTCATAAGGTAGAAGAGTTTCAACAGTTTGAATTTGTCATTTGAAGTCAATTCGACAGATTTTAGAGTTGAGTTCACAAATAGGCTTGGTGAACTTAAGAGCACCCTAATTCTACTTGTATCTTTTCTTACCAATTATTTAAGTAAAGAAATGAAGTTACCAGTCTTGTTTTAAGTTCTGATATGCTAACATTTTGCCCAACATTTACCAGGGAAAGATCAAAACTTAAAGAAGAAATCATGACTAGGAGACAAAAGGAGCTCCTATTTAGAAAGCACGCCAACAATATTTCGAGGAGATCACTTAAAGAGAGATGGAGCTCTTACAAGAACTTGATAGGTTCTGTTGCTTTTATTGAATCGGTGCTTTTGTATCCCATTCAAGAGTGCATATACAGTTGCTCTTTCAATTCTTATAGTGGATGTTTTTTCCTGGAAGAAAGCGGCTGAATCAGAGTATGAGATAGAACTACAGCGCTAAATGGGATGTCAGGGCAACTAGAATGGAGTTAATAGTGTAGTTTAGTGGTTGTTAATCATTGTGGATTGTTGTACTATGTTAATCTCTTTTGCTTAGTTTTTCATGTTGTTGATTTATGTGTGAAATTTGTATTGTTATGTGTGAAATTTGTAGTGCTAATCTTGTTTGGATATTATGGGTGCTTTGTTTACAAAAAAAAAAAAAAAAAAAAAAAACTTGTTAATTAGTGACATTTAGTGGTTGTTAAGTCTTGTAATGACTTTAATAAAAAGAATCAATGAAGCATTCATGATTGAAATATATGGTCATATTCTGTATTTATTTTTCAAGAATGATGTTATATTGTGCTTGTGTATACATTTTTTTTTTTCAAGAACGAGTTACATTCAAATATTCAATGTTCCGTTAAACTTAAACACAAGCATACTGTAAAAAAAATCGTAATGTAAGCTGTACAAACAGAAAATTAATCAACAATGTAAACTGTACCAACAAAAAATCAAAATAATATACTTCCAGTCAAAAGACATTCAATTAATTCGAGTGTTACTAACATGTCAATGTAAACTATGCCAAAATGCTGTCACACACTTGAAATTGAGCAAGCAAAATGACTTAGCATCCCCAAATTCATAACAACACAAGCATCACAAATTTCTGTAAACATAATTAACAACACAAATGACTAAGCTCTAAGGACCTGTTCAGCACACTCAATTACCATGGGATTTCATAGGTAAAGTTGGCTGATGGGTATTTTTCTCATGTAGGTATTCGGCAACAAGCCTAAAATTCGAATTTCCAATACCAAAGAGTATTCTTTCTCTCTTCTTGACCCATTTCTCATTAGGAAAAAACAATTCAATCAAACCTCCGTTTTTTTTTTCCTAACTTCTGAGCTGTACAAAAATTGAAAATGTAGGGCCTGTTCGTCGGACCATTGGAGAATGGGCAAGAATATGGGAAATTGAGCTAAAAATTACTGTTCATGTGGGAAAAAAAATTCAATTGAGAGGCCGAACACACCCGTAATTCAGCATTATGGCTAATCGTACCCTCATTCATGCATAATGCAGCTAATTGTGTAATTAATTAAGCAATATGGCTATTCTAGTACAAAACGTACTTAAAAACATATCTAAAAAATAATTGTATAATGCTTCAAGTATATAGGACAAGACATTCTTACAAGATTAACTATATATATATACTCCAACTGTATAGGACAAAACATACTTAAAAAATTGACTGTATAATGCTCCAATGATTGAAATCATATTTAATTATGAAAATTATTCATTTTATATGCTACTCATAATTTTCAAAATCAAATTTATTTTGAAGCTATTTTGTTTTTTCATACATAAGCACAGTTAAACAAACACAATTTAATAATATAATAAACCAAATACAATTTACACAAGCACAAAAGAAAATTAATTAAACAAACACAACATGAGAATACAAGAAATTAATTAAACAAGCATAATTAAACTAACAACACTTAATTTTAATAGATTAAGCTAATTTTGAGTGTGTTGTCAATTCACTATGCAACGTATAGTCAATTTACTCACTTAAATTTTTTGAGAATATAATATATACAATCATATTGATCAGAATCAATGATTAATATCAATACACTCAATATAATTTAAATTTTAGTATTACATCTTCTAACAAAAGAAAAAATAAAAATTAACATCCTATCAAATGTTCCATGCACTTGCCGAACACCTATATCCCATAGATAATACTTGGTTTTGACAAATTAAAATTTCTATTTTCATATTAAAAAATTTCATTCTTACAAAAGTTTCATGTTACCGAACAGAACTTAAAGAGTTTTTTTTGGCAAATTCGAAAAATCACAAAATCCATCATGCCCATATCATCAATAGTTCTTTGGCACATTCGAAAAATCACAAAATTCATCATGCCCATATCATCAATTTCATACTCTTTTTATCATTTTAGCTTCTTTTTCAACATGCACTTTCAAACCCACTTTGTGGGCTCCATGCAATAATGACAACTTTCCTTTCCGGGAAGCCACTGCGGAGAATATTCACACCTCTCTCTCTCTCTCTCCTCAGCTATTCTCTTTTCTTTTCTTTTTTGGAAAAATCTCCTCTGCTATTCTCTCGGAGGCAAAAAGGGATTCTCTCTAAGACAAAAAAGGGTTGGCAGATCCTAGTCCTACGGGTCTCCCTCAAAAAAGAAGCATAGATTTCTGGAGTAAGTGTTTTTAATTATTACGAGGAGGTCAAGTAAACTTTCGATTTCACATAACCAACAACATGTTTCTTTTTTTTTCTATAAAGAATGCATCATGACAAAGACATGCATATCATATCAGTAATTAAAAAAAAAAAAAGTAATTGATTGTCTCATGAATAGAAACACAACCTCGATTGAATTAGTATTACAAAAGTTTAATTAATGCATATTATATCTTTTTGTGTTTGTTTAGTATGTCTGAATTATGCTTCTAATCATATAATTTGTGATTGCATCATTTATCTCGGTTGGCTTTCATCTTGGTTACTTGTTCAGTACTACACTATGGGGCAGTGGCGGAGGGAGGAAGGCCCAATGGGAGTCAATTGGTCTTCAATTTTTTTTTTTTTTGAATTTTTGATATTTACATATGATTTTCTATATAATTTATAGTAAAATGATTTGATATTGTCAAATTGACCCTCATTTTTTATAGATTTTTTTTTTTTACCCCTATAGTTTGAAAGTCTGGCTCCGCCACTGCTATAGAGTGAAGAACATGCAAAGACTGGACCAAATTTTATGTATGGTTATCAGATCGACGAGCAAATTAATACGACCATTACAAATTTTGAATTTATGTGTTAATCATGTTTTCATATAAAAATTTATCCAATAGAAATTATAGAAATTTTCTTGTAGAAGATTGGTAGCTAGAAATACAATTTTCCTCTAATTATTATGTTTTGGTACATTATTTTTTTATATCATCCGAAGATTATCATATATAGTTGTTGATTTTCTCATAGCTGAAATATGAAATATTAATTTGATAAAGGACAAAAAGATCCACAGTAAATTTAGTCAATTTTAATATTTTCTTATTAAAACCATTCCCCATACAGGACCTGATATTTATTAATGGTGCAGAGTGTTATTTCCCAGCTTGTTAGTTGCTATTAATTAGCCTAGCTAACCGCCAAAGTGCCAACAAAAAGCTGCCTTGGTATTATTTAAATATTGTTTAAAACATATTTTTGATATAATCTGTGAAAGGGCCGAAATTTTATTAATAGAAAAATAAATAAAAAAATATCAAAGTTTTGAGGGGATCTAAAAAGATGGTAGATCATCACAAAATTTAATTACTGCTAATTAACGAAACAGTACGAGAAAAAAACAGAATGTTGTACCTGAATATTCTGATCTATAATGATCAAATTTTTTTTTAATGTTGTTTCGTTAATCAAGATGTTGTGGAGAGAATGTTATTCCTATTTTCTCAAATTTTACACAAAATCTTTCAATTACCGACATTTACTTATTTATTTTTCTATTAATAAAAATTTATGGTGAAAGCGCATTATCTAGAAACATACATAGGAAGTGCATGTGCTCAACAGTACCTAACAGTACTAGCTTATTATTATATGTAACAGATTCAAAGAAACATTTGTTATTTTTAATTTCTCTAAGACCAGTTTATTAAAAAATTATGGTGAAAGCGTATTGTCTAGAAACATACATAGGAAGTGCATGTGCTCAACAGTATCTAACAGTACTAGCTTATTATTATATGTAACAGATTCAAAGAAACATTTGTTATTTTTAATTTCTCTAAGACCAGTTTATTATAAAATGTCACGATCTCAATAATTTTGGTCGTTCCTCTTTCAAGTTGATAGTCTGAACGATCGGTCAATTTTAATTATTTCCTATTTTATTTCTCTCTTTCCGTGCTCATGTTTGAAAAGTTGTGCAAACTATTTTTATTTTTTTCTAATTTTTTTTATGAGAAGCCCTTGGGCAAACTAATTCCTGGATGATGAAGAGCAGCCCAAGAGTACGATTCTCAAGGCGAAAACAGATGCCAACATGATTAGTAACAAGATGTTCATTTTCACTGTTGGTTCTGGTGACTCTGGTCTAGTCTTGGATTCATTTTCTCCTGCTGACAATTTTTATTTTTTAATTCCCATTCAGTCGCTTGTTACAGAGGACGCGCTTATAAATGAAACTGAAACAGAAACAAGCCTTCGTATTTTATTTTATTTTTAATCAAATTGTTGGTATATCATCAGTGAAAGCGCGTTGACTGCAAGAGGAGAGCAATTTGGGTCGGAGGGTTCCATGGACTCATAACCGTCGGATCTGCTTTAAGATCCGTGCATATATTAAAGTAAATGTTCACGGATTTTAAAAGGAGATCGGACAGTTATTGAGTCTGATAGACATCGGACCCAGACTGCTCTCCTGCAATAATAAATTGTTTTTATTTTGTATGCAATGTATATCTAGTGTAAACATCAAAATTCAGAGGAAGACAACGTTGACCAAAATTTTTGGATCTTCATCTAAAACTCAAAATTAAGAGAGGGGTGTTTGTCCCTCTTTGGGACCATATGAGTCCGCTAGAGAAGGAAATACGTAACACGCCGTGACGTGACGTGACAAACACGCCGTGATTTGCTCACGTGATGTGATCAACTTTTTTTTCACGTGACGTCACGTGACGGGACCAAAATAGTAGCGGATGGTCACGTCACGCGTAGTCACGCCGTGACCATACGTGACGTGATCACACGTGATGTGACGTGTCATGACATAAATTAGTCATGTCAATTTTTTTTATATTTTAATTTAAATTGTTGAAAATTTAGAAAAAAGATATACAAAATTCTAAAATAAGTAAATAATGTTGTAAATATTATTTTTTAGGAAATGTTGCATTTGACATTACTTTAAAAATTCAAAATACAAACATTCATTAGATTTAAATTAAAGAAAATAAAAATCAATACTACATGAGTACAAATATCACTGAACTTACATTAAAATAAAACTATAAATACTCTATATATATAAAAAAAAAGTTGGACACTTTATATTTCATACCGTAACGTGACGTATATTTTTCTTAGAATGTGGTCACGTCACTTGTCATGCGAGTCACGTCACGTAATCGACACACGTGACGTGACATGACATGACGTTCCGTGATGTGACTAGTCACGCCGTGACAAATTTCCTTCTCTAGAGTTCGCCCTTACTTGTAAGTGATAATCTAACTAGTGTTGTAAACAATAGTATGTGCTCATCGAACTAACAAGATGTTGTCGAGCGATTAATTAGAAATAATTGATAATAATCGGTAATAATTAAAAATAATTAACTGATTAGTCGAAAAAATACATGACAGCTTGATTACCACCACACTGAGTTTTACAGGTCAATTTTAATTTTCTATTTTATTTCTCTCTTGCGCCTTTTCAAAATGGTTTTATATATAACAGGGGAAATAAATGCATGCGAGTTTATTAATTTATTCTAAAATTAAGGTTACGAGGAAACTAACCTTAATATGCAATAGTGACCGACTCATTACGTACCTATGATTTTGAAATTAGTAACAATAATATTCTTCTCAATATTTTAAGCAATATCTTGTGATTTTCTCAATAAAAAATACTATAAGTTTCCTGTGCTTAAAATATATAGGTTTATGTATATTAGAGGGATCACTAGCTTGAAAATTATTTATTTTTACAATATTGGTAATTTTTTAAAAGGAAATATTGAAATTTGAAATCCAAAATTATAAATTAGAGGGTGACATGTAATACTTAATTATAGTTTAAAATTAAACAAAAACAATATTTTTGACGAGTACTAAAATTCTTCTTGTTACTTATTTGTTCTTGTCAGGCTTTATTCATTGTCAGACTTTTGGTTATGTTGCGCTTACTCCAAAATTTATATAGAAGTTGAAGGATTTGTGTGATGTTAATTTTCAGTTCTAGGGTTGCCAATTTACTGCAATTCAAAAATGGGATAATAGGCTAACCGGGCCTATGGCAAATTTGAGGCCTATATGGACAGTCAAGATTAATTTCATAAATGGCCTTTTTGGGTTGATCCCAGTTTAGTTCTTACCTGGGCTATCTAGTATATATATTTCTGAATACTGTACACAACTTTTAGCCCGCAATTGTACCATAATTTTCCTTCTTCGTTTGATTTAACTTGTCGAATGCAATTGCCTATTATTTAAAAAATTTAAAACAAGAAAAAAATGAATCGAGCAAAATATTTTTCTAGATATTTGTTGCTGTCCATCGGATATTTTGTCATGAAATATTTGAACTCAGGTCACCTTCAGATAAAAAAGGATCTTGATATTTATACTACAAATCGGGTTATTTGATAAATTCAAAAATTATTATTATATAAATATATACTATTAGTCCTATCCATCTAGGCCTGCTAATGAGCAGAATCAAACCCAAAAATCGGCCTAGTTAATTCAATCTTTATTAAAAGTCCGACTCGGCTTAGCTCAATTTTGAAGGGTAAGGCCCGACTCGGCTCGGTTCACTGGATTCTCTAAGCTCAGCCTGAACTCAGCTCAAACCCAAAACTCGACATTTGGCATGATAAATTTTACCAACTAAATTAATAATGGTCTCAGGAAACTCGGTTCGGTCCATTGGATTCTCTCTTTGGTCATAGATTTGAAACTCAAATTGAGAATTCATTGTAGATATTAGAAAAGTCAGGAAACTGATAACAATATATAGTAGTAAGGATCACCATAGCCTTACTAACATGTACCACCTCTGATTATCCAATGAAAAGTAACAAATTGGTAATTCCTATCGGCAATAAAAAAAAAAAATTAACATTATTTAAGGTTTTGAGGTTTAATGGGCTACCCAGTTTATTTCTTATATGGGCTTTTTCTATTGATCCCAGGAACAGACAATTTTGGGCTCTAATTCAAGGCATATGTGTATTTTTGGATACCTAGATCTTGATAGATCTACTAATTAAAGTTGAAAGTGAATATCAGAATTGCAGGAAACTAAATTCAAATATATGATAATATTTAATTGTTAGGAACTTAGTTTTCTTCAATGTCTTATCTTATTGAATTCAAATGTCTTTTTTTTTTTGCTATAACAGTGGTATTTAAAATTTTGAAAAGTTAAGAATGAACAAACCAAACCACAATTTTTAGAAAATGATGGTTTGATTTTTTTTTTCTAATATATAAATTTCAACTGCTAATAAAATTGTTCTGTGTTCTTATTATTATTGAAAGTCGACAAACAACGGCACCATCAGAAAAGTTAATTAAGTGATTGTTTTTCTTAAATGTTGTGATGCATATTAAGTAGGGGGTGAAAACGGAGCGGATACGGAGTGGATAGTGGTAAAATTATATCTATATATACATTTTTTATTTTTCGGAAATGTATACGGAGCGGATATCAGACATATCACATGGATATGGATACAGGTCCAGATCAGATTGAATATTTATTAAAATAATATAAAAAATATTAATGTTCATAATATTTATCTAGTTATAACGGTGAATAACATAAAATTTTCATAATATATATTAAAATATATGGTATATATCTACTATTTAGATAAGGATAATTGAAACGTAAAACAATATCAGTATCTTTATCCACACGGATATTCAGATATCCGCATTTAAGTTTTCTAATACGGATTGGATATTATCCATATCGTTTTCATCCCTATTATTAAGTGATTATTTTTGGTAAGTGTTGTGACATGTATTGATTTAAATTAATCCATATCTTAAACCAACATAAATCTCATTGAAGAGTCAAAATGTCGGCGTATTGACACCCCATCCAAAACTACAAAACACGCCAATCTCAAACAAAATAATTTCTTTGCGGAAACTCTTCGTCCTTCCGGATTAATTGTCTTGTGGTCACGTGTGCGTTGTTATACGTGACATTATTTGACTCTTCCATGAAAGTGATGCATGAAAGTGATGTTCGTAGTAGCTCCACTCCATTTAAAGCAAAAGCTAACTGTGTAATTTAAAGCAGCAAAAGGACAAAAAAGAACAATGGTCAAGCATGTCAATCAACAAATAAAAATAGAGACAGCAGTAGACATCGGACCTATTTTAAATCCAATTAACTCTAAATTAAAGATTAACTGTGTGCACGGAAATTGAAATAGACCTGCACGGATTTAATATAGTTTGCACGAATTTTGATGTAGATCGAATGGTCATTACACCTATCGAATGTAGATCGAATGGTCATTACACCTATCGAACCAAAGTATGACCGATGAGCATCGGATCTACTCCGAATTCATGAAAGTGATGTTCGTAATTGACGGCAGAAATAGCTATAAATTCCTATAAAAAAGATGTCACATCTTCTGCGATTTTAAAAAGATGTACGGTGATTCTAAAATCTATGTTTTTTTTTTTAAATTCAGTCATCTAATAATTTTTGTGCACGTATTTCAAAACAGTTAATTTTTTTGCACGAATCTCGAAACAATTCAACAGTTGGATTTGAAAAATAAAGAATTGTAAGGTATTGTTTATTGGTAAAGAATCGCAGCAGATCCGGATCCATGAAAGTGAAAGTGACTGGAGGATGCCCCACCCCTACTCAATGATGGTTTGTCTCTACCGGATGCCATGCTATACTAATAAAAAAAATTACAATTAATTTTGGAACCATTCTAATTTGGTAATTACTTAATTTGGTAATTTTCTAATCTTGAAATATTCTAATTTTGTAATTTCCAAATTTGGTATTTTCCTAATTTGGTATTTTTCTAAATTTGGTGATTTCCTAATTTGGTAATTTTCTAATTTAGTCAATTTTTGGTAATAACTATAATAAAATCTAAATCCTAAATCCTAAATTCTAAATCTAAATCCCAAACGCTAAACTCTAAACTAAAAATTTAAAGAAGAAAGAAGAAGAAAACTTACAATTACTCGCAGGGACTTGAGTTGTAAAATCAAAAGTAAAAAAATTTCACCACCCCCAGCCTCCTTTTATAAGGCCATGTTGGCAGTTTTAAATGGCAGACATGGTGTCCGCTAATCAAAATTGCGGACTCTATATTGTGTCTGCCGTTTTGTTTGGCGGAATTGTCTCAAATAGGTCCTTTTTATTGGTGGACATGTCAGAAATATAATTTCAAAGAAAAAGTGGTGTTTTGGTTTTTTTTTTCCTAATATGGTATAAATAAAATTTTCGGCGAATTGAAATGTCAATGACACTTTTTTATCTGTTTATCCAACCTGTACCGTATTCGAAAAGACGGATAAGTATAACTTTTTTTATTATCATAACGGGTACGTGTATGAAATTGTCTCCACCCGATCCGTATCATACCATTGACACCCCTATACGTGGCATTATTTGACTGTTGCATTAATATGCAAATACACAAATAATCATCAGAAAATATAGTATAAATTCCTATAAAAAAAGATGCATGAAAGTCATGCTCGTAATTGTAAGAGAAAACATTAATTAAAAAATGTATATTATTTTATTAGTTGTTTAATTGAAGCATTAACAAAATAACGACAGAAATAACTATCATTTGACTGAAAAAAATTAACAAATTGTCAATTTACAACTGATTATTTTTTCCTTCTTCTGATTACTAATTTGCATTAATTTTTTTTATTGAATTCAAATGATATCATAAATCGAAAACTAAAACCATATTAAAGAAATTGTCAATTAACTTTTTAATAAATTCGATCAAATAATTAATAAAAATACACATATAAAATTGAAGTGGTTTACTAAAGCACAAACTTTTCGAAAATGACTGTTTTTAAAAAAATATTATTTTTGTAACATTATGCAAAATACAATTCTGAAATTTATAATCGAAGGTATTATACGAAATGTTTGGATATGTTTTTCAATAAAAATATTATATGAGAAACTTGAGATATTGTAACAAAATATGGATAATGTTAATTAAAGTTCAAACATTCATAAATTTATATGATCCGAAATTGGAAATTTAATAAATTGCAATATATAAAGAATTTGATGGATTGGATGCTATATATATATATAGCAATTAAAATATTAAAAAGGAATAATAGTTATCTAGAAGGTTGAAATTATAACTTTTACATGTAGCACCAACATACACCATTCTTATCTCTTTTTTCTGCTTTCCCACGTACTTCCTATTAATTTCTTCTTTTGTTTCTTTCATATTCTCTCTTCGAACTGACAGAGATTCTTTTTTATTTCATTTATAACACTGACAGAGAAATTCAATCTCTCTCTCTGATTGGCATTCGTTTCCTATCTTTCATATTCTCTCTATCCAGAACTGACAGAAAGATTCAATCTCTCTCTTATTGGCATGGCTTTTGCTATTGAACTATTGGTTGATTGGACCTGAATTATTGGCATGGCTTTTTTATTGGACTTGGATTGTTTTTTTTTTTTTTTTTTTTTGATAACCTGGCAGCATATGCCATGTAATATGAAAAAAAAAAAAAGAATTAAACAGTTCCACCAACAGAAACAACATGAGTCCTAACGCAATAAACACAGGTGGTGGAATTTTCTTTACCTGCCTAAATCCATAGCTTCATGTCCGCTACACACCTAAAAGCCAATGATTTGGCGTCCAGCCCGTTGGGTTTTGGTTGGGTTTTGACGGTTCAAATTTATTGATTAGCTTAAGATACGGAAAGATCATAAAGCAAAAATTTTACGTCTATCTTAAGCCAAGAATTAAACGAGGTGTGTCAGAATACTTTCCAAGACGATCCACTTTTAGTATTTTTTTGACATCAAAACCCAATTTAATCATTTTACAGATCTACTCCATAATTGATTTCTAAAACTTTAATTTATATATAAATTAGATAGATTAATATAACATATTTATACCTTGATCCAAATTCGAATTGGATATGCAGTCTGACTTACAACGGGAGCACCAGACGTTTGATGCCTCTATCGGTCGTTCACTAGGAACCCCCAGGGCACTCGCTTTTTTTTGCTAGAAATGACTAGCGGGATTCGCAAAAACACTATTCACGAGAGCGTGAAAACACTATTCACGAGAGGCGTGAAAACACTATTCACGAGAGGCGTGAAAACACTATTCACGAGGTTCGTAAAAACTGACTTGCGTCTCTCGTAAAAATCAGATTCACGAAACTTCACGAAAACACTATTCACGACAACCGCAAAAATACTATTCACAACTCGCAAGATTATACATGGATTACATATATCTTTCTTTTCTATCCCAACACTATTTGGGAGAGAAACACGAAAGTTATAAAAGACTGACTATCAGAACGGTCAGACTTCGATTGGATTTTGGAATGAATTTATCTCTACCCCTACCCCTCTATTTATAGGCTTTTGAAATGGCCTAAATGACCAATATGCCCCTAGGGCAACATGGTATTTACCAAAATGCCATCAAGCCTATTAATCAATTGCTTAGTTTGAGCTTTGACTTTGGGATTTGGGCTTCCTAATTAAAAAAAAATATTAACTTAGGCCCAAAATTCAAATGGGCTTTGAGCCCAAAATATTAATTCATAATTAATATTTGTAATTCACTTTATAATCGATCTGATCAGTTATAATTTCTTGCGGCTGTTGTTACGATAGCTTTTACACAACGTGCCGTACACGCTTGTAAATTGAATATGTTTAAGCTTGTCATCTTTATGACATTTATATTAATTATACCTTTTATAATTAATTATAAATATCTTATTATTAATTATAACTATCTATAATTAATTATAAGATTTTCTGATTAGTCTCCTTTACGGTGTGACCTAATAGGATCTATGTTATGTTGGTAAATAGAATTAAAAATTGTTTTAACTTCTATAATCATAAGAGGCATCTAACATCTGCACTATGACCATCTAATTACACAGATGATGCTGTACTATACAATATCACGATCCAGTAAACTATTTTACTCGTGTTAATTCTTATGTCTCACAGTATCATATCAGTTTCAAAGTAGGTGTGTGTCATCCTTGAAAACTTAATATTTTATTGATCTTGAGCAAATTATCAAATATAATTACTCTTGTAATTATACTACTAGTAGATAATCTTACTCTATCAAAGGGCCCGGTGATACTATAACTCGTATAGAGATACGAGGGACAATAGTACTTTTGGTAAACCATCACTACCTCAGCTAAGCTATATATACCGAAAATCTACCGTTATGACTGCATTTTACCGACATCGTTAGATAACAATCACACATACACATTTCTTAGTAGGAAAAATAAATACATCATACTTTAGAACTTAACAATGAACGAAAAGATTAATGACACGTACACAATTCCATTTAATGTTTCATTCGGGGTCTGTCTAATATCATGTTCCTAGAATATGTATCTATGTGATTAAAATGACATCTCTTGTCAGTGGTCTGTAAAACTTGACCATATTTTAATCCACATACTAACTTTGTAACGGTAAATTAGTGTTCCTGCTAATTACCTCGGTTAGAGACTTTTAAGAGTATATATCATCTATATTATGAAGTTTCACAATTTCAGTTATTGACTCTAGTCAGATAAAGGAATGATCCATAAATTCAATAATACTCAAGGCAACAAAATAATATTTTATTAATAACTCAATTCATGAATAAAACTTTATGATAATTTATCGTATTATTGACTTTTAAATTATTACAAACTAACACAGCATGCTGTCATTGAATATAATATGATGTTATTCTTATTTTTCCGTATATTCCAAGCGATATTCCAAGCTACACATATGGACCGGGTTGTCCATTCCTTCTTGACCAAAGACCAGGAAGACTCCCATATGTTCCTCACAGTACGTTAAGGCCACCCTCATTATCGACCTAACGAGTATACCGGCCACATGAAACCATACAGCCACCGCATACGGACAGAGATAAATTAGGTGTAGTGTGGATTCCACAGGACAATTTGCGTAGCAAACACACACTACTAGAATTCTCGTTATTTCCAAGGGCAAAAAAAGAGCTTGTTCCAATGGGGTTCTGTTAGAATAGGTCCAAAAATCATTATTTTCAACGGTATCCGTTGGAAATACTACCATATCAGGCAGCGGCTGCTAGAAGTTTTATTTAATAAAAATAGAGGAGGAATAGGATACATGTCTTCCCTAGCACGTAGGGTTACATAACCATAAACAATTTTATAACAATGAATGCAATGTTTATTATTGACAGTGAATCGATAATCAACAAGAATAATCAATGAAAATCAAATAATTATAATAAGAAAATTTGAGTTCTAAATTTATGCAAATTTTATGTAATTGTCATTGTAAATGTAATTAAATTTACAATTACATATAAATGAAATTGCATGTAATGACAAGTACAATTGCTTGTAAAGACAAATACAGGTAATTGTAAAAATAAAATATGAAGATGCAATAAACAATTTCAATTTCACTTACAAGTAGTTGTAATGTAATTGTAAAAAATAATTAGTTGTAATAGTAATTGTAACTGTAAAAAACAAATTTGAAAAAAGTAATAATATACATCTAACGTTCTTAATTTTCAAATTTAGAATTTTCTCTGTATTAGTAATATTTTTTACAAAATTTTAATATCATAATTATTAATAAAATTGAACTTGAACATCATAATCAAATTCAAAATCATTCATAACCCCATTATAGAGATTTCTGATTGTAGTTTCTGATATAACTTCAAATTTGTTCACTGTAATAAAATAAAAGTTGTTTGCTTTGAAACTAAGAATAATTATTAAAAAAAAATGAACTTGAACATCATAATCAAATTAAAAAACATTCATAACTCCATTATAGAGATTTCTGATTGTCGTTTATGACATAACTTCAAATTTGTTCACTGTAATAAAATAAAAGTTGTTTGCTTTGAAACTAAGAATAATTATTAAAAAAATGAACTTGAACATCATAATCAATTAAAAACATTCTACTCCATTATAGAGATTTCTGATTGTCGTTTATGACATAACTTCAAATTTGTTCACTGTAATAAAATAAAAGTTGTTTGCTTTGAAACTAAGAATAATTATTAAAAAAAAATGAACTTGAACATCATAATCAAATTAAAAAACATTCATAACTCCATTATAGAGATTTCTGATTGTCGTTTATGACATAACTTCAAATTTGTTCACTGTAATAAAATAAAAGTTGTTGACTTTGAAAGCTTCTTAGTTTGCTCCTCTCTCTATCTTCAATATTTAAAAGTGGAGATTTGATAATAGTCCCGTAACTATAATCTCCCAACAGTTCCTCAACTCTAACAGTCAAAGATTACGGTTTTGAGTACACTAGACTTCAAAGCTTGTTTCATTTGTAACAGTTCTCTCTATCTTCAAACCTTGTTTCACTTGTTTTTCCAGTGTATAGTTATATGCAACAGAGGTCTGGAACCGTATCTCATTAACACACTAGGCTTTCCAATAATGGTTTTGAGTACCACTCTGGATGAAATTTGGGGGGCCTCATCTGCGCAGGCATGCAAAAAGGCAGGGAGGTTTAGAGAAAGTAGTGTGGACATCACTCTTTATTTGTTCATGTTGGCATATCTGGAAACAGGAATGGCAAAATATTTAGGGATGAGTTTGGTCCAAATGGCTTTGGACCGGACACCGTCCAAAACCTCTAAAATTTAAACGATTAAAGTCCGGACAGTCGATCCGAACTGTTCAACATGATTTTCATATTAAAATGTGTTCAGAGACCAAATTTTATCTAATTTTTTTTTATTTTTAAGATTGATAAAAATCCTACTAATCTTTCTACTAATTAAAAATATAATTTACTTTTTCTTTTCTTTAATTTCTACGGATAAAAAAATTCCCAGTCATTACCAGTCAGGGCTGCATATGTAGTACAACTCCAACTCTATTAAGTGGGCACATGGATGTATCTGATAAGTCTCCTGTGTACTGAAGATTTTAGAATCCTTGTCGGAGGTTGGCAATTAAGTGGATTTGTACTATGAAGAGAAATTACATTCTTATTTATTTTTTTTAACTTGAAACTACATCCTTGTGATCGAGTGAGAAAGAACGATATTGGCAGTCAACATAACTCTCCTTGCTGGGACTGACTGGATTTGGTATATATGTTGTTACACCTCGATCCAGATTGGCGCAAGTGACGCGTTATAAAAAATAAACGCGGTATATATGTTCTCTTTTGTCACTTGCGTCAATCTCATTACTTGCAAACAAAATAAATATTGGTTGGGTCTCTGTCCTTCGCATTAATTGTTTTGTTGCCACTTGCGCAGTTGCGCCAATCTCAGTACTTGCACCTGGAATCCTGGATAACGTAGATACTTGCTTCCAGCTAGAAGATAGGAGTAGATCCGATGGGCATCGGATCTACTTTTAGGTTCAATTAGCTATAACACCGTACAATTAGCATTAAGATTTGTGCACACAGAAATTGAAATAGACTGACATGGATCTTGATGCAATCAAACAGACATTATATCCATCGAACCAAAGTAGTTCCGATGCCTCCAGGTAGTTGCACGATACACGTGGCATTATTTTGCGCCAATCTCGTACTTGTAAATTGATGACCAATCACCCAACAGTACTATATTTAAGGATTGCGATCGAGTCAGAAATAATATTATCGTTTTAAGTATTGAAGAGGAAAAAACGATCATACTATCATAGGCAAGTAAATTAATTTACCCGTCTAGTACCAATCTGTTAAAAAAAAAGTATATGCATCAAATTAAATACAAAAACAAGTAACAAACAGTTGACAGTAGGATATAAGGAGACCCAATCTAGGCAAATGTTAACCAACAAAACCAAAAAAAAAAAAAAACAAAGGGAGCTAGAGAGAAATTAAAGAAACCATTAATGGCGGAAGCTAATGGAAGCAGTGTAAATTTCGGTCTGACGAGCACCCTCAACCGCACACAACGTGCCTACAACCGAGCAGGCAGTGCCATCACACCAGAACAGGAGAACAGGGCGCTTCGCCACTTGGGTGGCAACTTCATGTTAGTGGGGGTATTCAACACTGCAGTCTCATATCACGCCTTCATCAATCCTCCGGCAATTCCGAACTACATGCATGTGATGATGATCCCCTTAGTCATTCAATGTTTCACCTTCATTGCTGGGATCATCATAATGGCAACCGGCTGGCTCTTGCTTGTCGGTGATAACCCACGCCAACACGGCTGTCTTGTAAAGATCATCCTGTTCCTTGGGTTCATTGCATCTGCTTTCTCCATGGCCATGGGAATGCAACTCTAGGACTCCTCTTCTTCGGGTTGATTTGCATACATCCTCGATCGAATAGTCTGCATTTTTGTATTAGATAGATATAAAGAATCCTTTTTGAGTTAAAGCTGCTAAGATAATTTAATAGAGGTAAAGAACTTTCTGCTATCTTGTGTTATGTAATTGGTGAGTATATATAGGAGAGAGATTGATTTCTGATTTTTCAGCAATTGAATAGTATTATTACGTTTACTAGGTTACCACATGGTTGTTGGTGAGTAGTGACTATATAATTTTTCCAATGGTGATTAAATCATATTTGGATGGTTAAAGAATAGTCACTACTTCAAATTAGTAATATTCCGAGCTACTATATATTTTACGTTTGAATGTGTTTGAATTAGCGAATAGTCACTATTATTTGTTTGTCTTTTGTGGGTTTTCTCACAATTCTACTAATCTTACAAAATATTAGATTAGTTACTATTTTCAAAATTGAGATCAGCTCTATTCTTGATTCATCCAAAAGCACCCTAATATTGTGATTTGTGAGAGAAGATTCTTATGATATTTTTTTTTTCAGTCAACATCGATCTATTGCTAAGTTGCTCTTTATGATATTATTTTTTTCTCTTGGATCCTCTATATTTTAGGGATATATCAGATGGTGAGCATGATGTTCCACGTACTACATCCAATTTGTAAAATCCGTTTTTTTTTTTTTTTTGGTTTAGGTAAAGGGTTTACCTTTTTCAAGAGAAATATTTAGAGTTCCCTATGCACATACACAGCCTATCATCATATCATGCGTCAAGTTTTTACACCAAATATAACATGTCAAATTAAGTAGGGTGTAACTGTGTTGTGAATATTTAGATAGGGACAAAATATAGTGACCCTCGACATCAAAATTCATTGGAAATGATAGATGCATTTGTAATTTTTTTTTTTTTTTTAATCATTTTAGCCTCTTTTTCAACATGCACATTATCTTTTCTTAATTTCGATGTTTGAGTATGAAAAATTGGATGGACAAATGCCAACTACTATCAGCCTCTATAAGCTACTTCAATCTATCTGGGGAACCAAAGACAGTTAGAAAATAAAGAATAAATTTCCTGTTTTGAGCAATTCCATGTGGATTTCTTTCTTTGTTAGATTCTTTATTGGTAAGTTTTTATAAAAACAAAATTGTAATGTCTGTTCATCATGTTGCGGATCTTCATATAGCAAGATTTCTTCCCCCATCATATACCACCATTTGGGACTCTACATGATCATTATCCATTGGATCATCATCAGGATGCCAGATGGCCAACGGAATAGCATCTAATTCTCTTGGTAGCCATAAAGACGTTGATGTTTTCACCTGCTCTTTAATTAACATTTCCTGTCCGGTAATGAATCAATGATATAATCAACAAAAAGATTTGCTTAAATGATTTTTTCTCTGTTCCTGGTTCAAAACACAGTTCATTACGTTCATTATGATATTTTCAAATAGTCCAACATATAGCACTAAATACTAATACCATAGCAAATCGATGTGTATAACATCAACACAGTTCATTACATTCATTATGTATATACCACAGTTCATTATGTTCATTAGGAAAATGTATAACATCATAAAAAGTGTGTCATTGTAAACTAAGATCTTGATAGGGCCCATCCAAACCCACACTTATTTAGTGAAAGAACAGTTAAATAGTTTCTTGTTTCAGAAGTTGAGAGAATTGACATGTGATATCACCATTCCAACCTCGTTTTCTCAAATTAGTTTTAGTCAAAATTTTGTTTTTGGTATTCAACCACATAAAAACTCTAATTGTTAAAGGTACTAGTATTGACCACCACAACATGGTATTAAGAGGTCGAACTCCTCTGTAATTCAAGATTTTATACAAGAACTTGACTGTAAATTTTTCTGAGGCTTCTCTTCTCATCTCCAACTTAATCTATCTTTTGAGTGAGTATAGGAGATTTGACTAATAATTTCCAATATTTCAATCCATTCCATATATAGAACTCCATATAATGTTTGTCTGAATTTCATTGTTGCCCCTTGGTATTAATTACTATTTGAAGGGGAATATTAGGAGATATGCAAATATTGTATAGGTAGGGATATCTAGATGTCATAGAACATTGTTTGTACCATATATCATTCCAAAAGGAGATGGTACGTGGTATGAGATCTAGGTTCACAAAACACACTTATCTGACCTAATTGTTAACTATTATTCTACTATGAAATTCTGCTATGTTTGCTTGTAAGGAAAACTGACTGATATGCCCTTGTTTACTGGTGAGAGAAATTCTTCTATGTTGAACTGTGATTTTTCTTGCTACTTTTAATTTCATTTTTCTCTTTACTTAATTTAGTCATTCTCTCTTTATTGATATTGCACGAGAAGAGAATTTTAATTGTGATTCTTATATTGATAATTGGCAATAGTAGTTACTTCCATTTTAATTGTAGTACTAGTTGCTTTTGTTATAGCAACCACCATTTTGGGCTGATATAAATCTCAACTGTAATCAGATGGCATGTCCAGCAAAAATGACCAATATATCATTGAATTATTTTTGTGTTCAAAGAACCAAATCGCTCATGACTAATATAAGAGGTAGGGGTAAAATTGTCAACATTAACTTCATGTTTAGTAGATTTTGTTTCACACTAATTTTACATATTTGGGTGATATTTGCAATAACTGAATTAAAATTATTTCATCCTTGAGGTATCTTTTAGCAAATGGTATTTGACAAGAACCTTGTTTTATAGATATTAAGGTAGTGTTCGGCACACCCTCCTTCGGCCTCCTTAGACCTCCTTAAGAAACTAAGGAGTCTTAATCTTGCCAAACACTTGCTCCTTTATAAAGTTTAAATTCACTTTCTTAAGCTTCCTTTTGCTAATTTTTTAAGCTTGCCTAAACTTTTAAGGAACCATTCTACATGAGTTAAGCACATGAGCCTCCTTAAGAAAGCTAAGCCTCCACTTTCTTAACTTTTTGTTGCCAAACACCTCCTCCTTGGCGGAACTTAAAACTTAATCCTACCCAACTTGATGAGTAATAAGTGATAACCCTGCCAAATATGTCGGCTTCAGGGGCTACTGTTTGAGCATAACCCATGTTGCATGGATACGGGTACGGGTATCGTATCGGATATGATACGGATACGGCGATACGGCAATTTTTAAAAAATAAGGATACGATACGTCTATTATATATATAATTTTTTATTATTTTAATTATATTATTAATTTGTATTATATAAATTAAATATTAAGGCACAAAACTACAACCAAATATACATTAAATATAACTAATACTATCATCTAACATAAAGGTTCAAGTGGTGTAGTGGTAATGCATTATGGCTCTTATAGAAGAGTTCAAGTGTTAGACTCTCGGCAGCATTTAAAAAGATTTCAATTTTGGCGCAATTTTGGCGCTCCACGCACTGTGAGGGGTTTATACACGGTGCACAGTGGACCATCCGTTTCTGAAACGTATCCCAGACGTGTCAGAGGCGTATCGCAGCGAGTCAATCCGTATCGGAGACCGTATCAATGATTTGAGAACATGCCACATAAGCCGATACGCCAACTAGCGTATCTAATACATATCCGTGCCGTATCGGGCGCGTATCGGTATCGGATATGTGTCCGACAAGAGTATGAAGTCTAATCCAGAGTATCCGAGTAACATAGAGCATAACTAAAAGGTCTCCTTTGTTGACCCCAATAACAATAACAAAGGAGAACAAAAGGTACTTGGTAAAATTAAGGAAGCCAAGATGGGGCACATTTATGGTTCTAGCAAATCTATCAGCTCAGAGGAGGGGACCAATAGTGTTTCACTGTGAGTCAGTGAAGTGGATTGTACCTGACCAAATTGGAAGGGTATGTGGGCTCCATGCGATATGACAATTTTCGTTTCCGGGGGACCACTGTCCAGTGTCCACTGGAGAGTATTTAGATCCCTTTGGGGGAGAATATGGAGCTTAATTATATTTCTGGAGTTACTTCCAGCTTGTTAGGTGAGAAAAATAATGTTCCTAATACATTATCTAAGTTCAATGAATCTGCCTAATAACCTGATATTTATCATATCTTGTAAAAGTAATTAATTCTACATTAGTTATACGTACAGTAATGGTGCAGAGTGTTATTTCCCAGCTTGTTAGTTGTTATTAATTAGCCTAGCTAATTAACCACCAAAGTGCCAACAAAAATGAAAGCTGCCTTCTTATTATTTAAATATTTTTAAAAACATATTTTTAATAGAGAAATGTTATGGTCCCCGGGCCATCATACCCGAGCACGCCCCCAACTAGTTTAACAGAATAAATCTTCCAATTTTATCTAACTTTTGTATCCAATCATTAATTTAAAGTTTTGTTTATAACCTTTCGCAATGCTACTCGCAAGAATATAAACTTTTATTTGAAAACATTTCAATTCTAAATCTAGATAGTTTTAACTCCCAACTACTTTTGTCTTCAAGCCAAAATAGGAAAAATTCCTTTCACCCACTTTATTTTTATTTTTTCTCTAATCATTCTCATCTCTTTTCAAGACATCAGTTGTGAATTTTACGAATCTAAAAATACGAATGTTTTCTATTTGATTTTATCTTTCAAATAAAATCTATGAAAAAAATACTTTTGATGTTATTTTGAAATCATTTGTTTTATTTTTTGAAAGTAACGCTATTATGTATATCATTGAAACTACTACTTTGAACCGTGCAAACATCGTGTGTATATCATTAAAAAAACCTCTAATACAAACATTTTATTTATATTATGCAAACCTCTTATGTATATCATTGAAACTACGTACTACTTTGAACTGTGCAAACTTCTTATGTATATTATTAAAAAACCTCTTATGCAAACCTTTTATGTATATCATGCTAACCTCTTATATATGTATATTATTGAATCTACAACTTTGAACTGTGCAAACCTCTTATGTAAATTATTAAAAATCTTTTATACAAATCTCTTATGTATATCATGCAAATCTCTTATACATTACTTTAAATTTATAAGAGGTTATATCATGAAAAATGGAACCTTATGAGAATTTAATTAGGAAGACACCAAGCTGCCCAAGACATCTGGGGTTAAATACCAATATTCTGTTTTTTTTTCCCAAAAAAACACAAACAACCGAACGGGGGCACATGGATGTATCTGATAAGTGGAGATGAGTTCGGGTCTGATCCGCTTTAAGTTACGTGTGTGACACTTTAATATCTGTGTGCATCAATCTTAATATTTGTGTACATGAATTTTAAAATAAATCGGATGGTTATAGAATCCATCAAACACAAATTTAAATCCCATGTACATTGTACTCAAATTTAAGTTCTGATAAGTGTGCCTGTGCACTGAAGTTTTTTTTTTTTTTAATTCTTGTCGGAGGGTGACATTTAAGTGAACTTATTGTACTATAAAGAGAAATTACATCCTTTTTTTTTTTTTTTTTTTGACTTGAAATTACATCCTTGTGATCGAGTGTGAAAGAACGCGGTATAGAAAATATATAGACGCGGTATGTTTACTTTTCTCACCCCAGCTAGTTGACTGATTACTTGACTCCAAGTGCAAGTCAATCTCATTACTATTGTACTGGATTTTGTTGGACCTTATTTTAAGAAGAAAATAAATTCTACAAATTTTTTGGACCGAGTTAGACCGAACTTGACAGTATGAAATACACACAAATTCATACAAATCCACAAATTGATGCCTAGCCGAGCAAGTTAGGCCCCAGCTTGAACTCGTTAATTCTTAACCGACTTAGTAGCGAACTGGCTTGTTAACAGCTTGAACTCGTTAATTCTTAACCGACTTAGTAGCGAGCTGTTAACGAGCAAGCCATATGCGAGTCACGATCGAGCTAAGAGCTACGAGTTTTTTTACCACCCCTACTTGACTCCAGGTGCAAGCCAATCTCATTATTGTTGCACCTGGAGCCCTGGATTAGGAGTGTCAACGAGTACGGTAAGGATCGGGTGGAAGCATTTTCATACTCGTACCCGTTACAAATTGTTCTTACATGTAGGGCTGTAAATGAGCTGGCTCGGGCCGAGCTGGGTCTTAGCTCAGCTTGTTAATTCTAGATCGAGTTGTTAACGAGCTAGCTCGATAACAGCTCGCAAGCTAAAATCTCAACTAAAACTCGTGATGAGCCAGCTCACAAGCTACAAGCTGGCTCACTAGGTTTGGTTGGACCTTGTTTTAAGAAGAAAATAAATTTTACAAACTTTTTTTGACTGAGCTGAATCGAGCTTGCTAGTATAAAATACACACAAATTCACAAATTAATGCCTAGCCGAGCTAGGCCCCAACTCAAACTCGTTAATTTTGGCCCAAGCTGTTAGCGAGTCAGCTCGTTAACAGCTCGGTCCACTATTGAACGAGCTATTACCGATCGAGCCAGATGTGAGTCACAAGCAAGCCACGAGCTACAAGCTTTTTTGACATCCCTACTTACACGTACCCGCTATGGTTGTCGGATAACGAAAATAGCAGGTAAATAACGGGTAATACTAATATAATAATTATTTTTATTATTTATTAAATAAAACATTAAAATATTTACATTCATTTGACATATGCATAGTATTTTATTGAATAAAAATATTATCATGCTAAGTGCAAATAAACCAATTAAAGTACTCTTTTCATTGCCTATTAAAATATATAATATATATAATTTTTTTATAATTACCCAATCAGATAATGGGTACAAAATAGGCTTTACCCGTACCCTTACCCATTTAGATAACTAAAAAAAATATTTATCCATATCCGTACCCAATAAGTTTACAAAAAAAAAAAATCTTATCCGTATTCATCTTATCAGATATAGTACGGATCAAATAAACGGATAAAAGAATGTCATTGACACCCCTACCCGATAACGTATATTGTTACTTACTTCCAGCTAGTTTCACGTTATACGTGGCCTGGCATTATTTGACTGTTGCATTATAATATACAAGTACACAAATAATCATCTAGTATAAATTCCTATACAAAAAGATGCATGAAAGTGACGTTCAGAGAAAGTAACAATTGTCAATAAACAACTGATTATTTTTCCTTCTTCTGATTACTAATTTGCATTAATGTTTTTTTATTGAATTTAAAAGATATCATAAATTAAAAATTAAAACCAAATTAAAGAAATTGTCAATTAACTTTTTAATCAATTCGATCAAATAATTAATAAAAAAATACACATATAAATTCGAAGTGGTTTACTGACCAAATTTTACATTTTTTTTTGAATTTTTCTACTATTTATTAAGCATTTTGCAAAACTGTTGTGTTTAGACAATTCTGGACCACTGAAAAACAATAGTTTTGTAAAATACTTAATAAATAGTATAATATATATATATATATATATAAAATTTGATTTGAAATTACATTTTTTTTTTTTTTTTGAATAAAAGGCATAAAGTACCCGTTTCATATTAAAAAAAAGGTTTAGTTACATGCTACGTCATTGTTCACATCGACTAAAACACAAAAGGATGTGAGTAGAAAGCAAAATATGTATGCTCGCCGCTTGAGCAACCACCAAAACACAGTGATAGTAAAAGATAAAAGTGTCACAACAACCAAATTTAGATTAAGATAATTAGATCCTATAATTGGATCTATACAAAAAGTGAGTCCTATATTTCTTCAAACTGCTGGATACCCAGCCTCCCACTCCAGACGCTCCAGAGCCTCTGCTACTTTATCACTGCCTTGATATCAAAGCACATTTTAATATAGAGATAATATTGAACGGTTTAGATTGATTGTTTGGACTTTAAAAATCATAAAATCAAATGTTATAACATATTGTAAGATCCAAAATGTTGTAAGTGGAGCCCTCCAAACAATAATAAAAGATAAATTAGTGTTATAAAAAATATCTATTTAGGTTGATTAAGCGGCTGATCCGGACTGACTGGATTTAGTATGTTGTTACACCTCCATCCGGATCAGGGGTGAACGCGGTATAGAAAATAGACGCGGTATGTTCTCTTTTCTCACTTGCGCCAGTATCATTACTTGCAAACAGAATAAATATTGGTTGGGTCTCTCTCCTTCGCATTAATTGTCTTGTTGTCACTTGCACCTGGAGTCCTGGATTTCGACAAGTAACAAACAGTAGACAGTAGGATATAAGGAGACCGAATCTAGGCAAATGTTAACCAACAAAACCCAAAAAAAAAAAAAGGAGCTAGTGAAATATTAAAGAAACCATTAATGGCGGAAGCTAATGGAAGCAGTGTAAATTTCGACCTGACGAGCGCCCTCAACCGCGCACAACGTGCCTATAACCGTGCGGGCAGTGCCATCACACCAGAGCAGGAGACCAAGGAGCTTCGCGTCTTGGGTGACAACTTAATGGTAGTGGGGGTATTCAACACTGCAGTCTCATATCGCACCTTCATCAATCGTCCAGAAATTCCGAACTACACGCATGTGATGATGATGATCCCCTTAGTCATTCATTGTTTCACCTTCATTGTTGGGATCATCATAATGGCAACCGGCTGGCTCTTGATTGTCGGTGATAACCCACGCCAACACGGCTGTCTTGTAAAGATCATCCTGTTGCTGGGGTTCATTGCATCTGCTTTCACCATGGCCATGGGAATGGAACTCTAGGACTCCTCTTGATCTTCGGGTTGATTTGCATCCATCCTCGATCAATTAGCCTGCATTTTTGTATTAGATTGAGATAAAGAAACCTTTTTGAGTTAAAGCTTATAATTAGATAGAGGTGAAGAAACATTTTTGAGTTGAAGTTGCTATGATAATTAGATAGAGGTAATTAAAGAAACCTTTTTGAGTTAAAGCTGCTAAGATAATTAGATAGAGGTAAAGAACTTTCTGTTATGTTGTGTTTTGTAATTGGTGAGTCTATATAGGAGAGATATTGATTTCTGATTTTTCAGCACTTGAATAGAATTATTACGTTTAATAGGTTACCACATGGTTGTTGGTGAGTAGTGACTATATAGTTTTTCTTTCCAGTGGTAACTTTGTGAGAGAAGGTTCTTTTTGACATACTCTCCTTGCTGGGACTGAGATGGTGAGCATGATGTTCCACGTACAATATCCAATTTGTAAAATCCGATTTTTTTCCATTTAGGAGGAGACCAATAGTGTGTCACTGTAGGAGACCAATAGTGTTTCACTGGAGGGGACTAATAGTTTTTCACTGGAGGAGCCAAGACGGGGCACATTTATGGTTCTGACTTCTAAGTACGCTGATGGTAGTTTTCCAAAGAAACACTTCAAATTCACCGTTTCTCTGTGCTCAAATATACTTTATGTTTTTTATCTTTGTTTTCAAAGTCCGAACAGTCGATCCGAACCGCTCAATATGATTTTCATAATAAAATATGTTTGGAGACCAAATTTTATATATTTTTTTTACTTTTTTTTTAAGATAGATATAAAATCATTGTTTTAAGGAGATTCTAGATCATCCGATAAAGTGATATTATACCTATGAAAAAAATAGTTTATAAATTCTAAAAAATATAAAATTAATTTGGACCCCAAACATATTTTATTATGAAAATTATGTTGAGTGATTTGGATCGACGGTTTGAACTTTGAAAATAGAGATAAAATATGTGGAGCATATTAGAGCACAAAATTATAGTGCATTTGAACCCTCCTCTTGATATATTATAGAGTTAGATTGGACAAATATGTAAATTTGTACAATTTTCAAGAATAAATATGTAATTACTGATTTTAAAAAGATAAATACATAATATTGAAACTTTTATATACGTGAAATTCCCCTTGTATATAATATAAGCCTCAGTTTGGTACGAGGAAAACACAATATAGTTATCCGTTTGGTCCGTTGGTTTATATTACATAATTTGAACATGAAAGCGCGCGGAAGGATGTATATATTATATAATTTTTTTATAGGTTTGATATATAATATAGGTCCAGAGAAGTTGACTCGGGACTTCGCACGCTGCACATCGTATCCCAAGTCAAAGCATATCCAGACCGAAAATGTGGATTCGGTCTAATATATTTGGACCGGAATTGTCTCTACTGGTCTGGTCTGGTCTGGTCTGGTCTAACCTTGGATTCATTTAATGTCTCCTCCTGACAATTTTTAATTTTTAATTTTTAATTCCGATTCAGTCGCTTGTTACAAAGGACACGCTTATAGATGAAAGTGAACATAGGAAGTGTGCTTTGCAAGAGCCGAAATTTATTTTTGTGACATCCGTTAAAATTAAAATTAATTAAATGACATCCGGACTCGGAATTTGAGTAAAATATCATTTCCGTAAAATAGTTTTGCGCACTAATCTTGTACAAGCTCACACAACCAGTTGGCGCACCTCTTAGTCTGCACAATAATTTGGCGCATCGAGTCCGCACAATGATTTTGCGCACCAAGATATTCGCACGGAAATTGACATACTTGCACGGATTTTAATGTACTTAGCACCGAAAATTGGTGTTAAATTCTAAGACAGTCCGGATCTGAACTCAAAATTTAAGTTACTTCTGCGGAGCGTTTGCAAATTTCAACAGAAGTTAATTGATTTCTAATTCATAAGAAATTCGTAAACAGAAGATATATGATGGTTCATCGCAAATAATTTGCATTTTCAAGTCCTTCCTCTTTGAGTGATTTAATAGATGTCCAAAAAGCTTTGAATTATTTTTTCTTTCCAAAATATGAAGAATCGTAGAGTATTGAACTTCCGTTGTATGTTTTATGATTTGCTTGGATGTTTTTCATATGACGAAATTTATGGAACTTTGGTCTCGGAAACACTGCTTGAAGACTCATCTGACAAGGGCGAAGGTACGCTTAATATTAAATATTAAATAACAAAAAATTAAAAATATCTGAACCGATGTGCTGATCGATCAGACAGTCGGAGAGAGAGAAGAAGGGAGATGGGATGGCAATGTGAGATGAAAAAAAATGTCCATACTGCGAAAAAAATCACAATTTTATGAAACCGTGAACTATATCTGCGGTTTAGAAAAGCAAAACTACAATTTTTTTTCTGGTTTCGTAAAACCGTGGTTTTAATTTGCAGTTTTGGAGAGGATGAAACTATGAATTTAATTTGCGGAAAGTAGGCACAAGACCATGAAAAACAGTTGCAATTTGGCCATTTTTCAAAATTTTGTTAAACGGTGTAGATTTTGATTTTTTTTTTTAATATTAACAAAATTTTTGAAAAAATTGTATATGAATGATAAACATTCTCATTTAACTCTAATAGCTTGAGAATCCAGCTCCACCACCATGTTGGATGTTTCAATTTTTCTTATATTAGATTGGTTTTACTTCCATCCCATAGTCCATTTCTCATTAATCTGTTGGAAATTTCCTTTTGATGAGGTCCTGCTTTTTTTTTTTTTTTTTTATTCAACGGATTGTGCTTCCTCCATTCTCAACGGTCATATTTGCTCCACAATAACAAGCTGGATACGGACTAAATTTTTGCTTCGTTTTGAAAATTGCAACGGCCAAAGATTTGTAATTTAAAATATACTTTTCATAAATAACATAAAAATATAACAATAATTACAAATAAAAAGGAAGAGACATCAGCTGGCATCATAATTCAGCTGGAAGACCACACCCATTGAATATCCCAATTTAAAAAAATGAACCTTCTCGCAATTTATCGTGAGGCAATCAATTGAAGAACACCGGAAGTCCCTTATGGATCATCTTTCACCATTGTTTAACTCAAAGCTTAGAAGGGAGGCTCGACTGAGTCTGGTTTACAAGTTCTCTTCGCAGAATCTTCCCTGCTGGTGACTTTGGTATTAATTGCATTAACAAATGCAACTCCCCGAATCTTTTTGTATGGTGCAACCTGTTGTATAAAATTATATAAATTATTGTAGATTTTGACATATACAAACACATAATTGAACTAAGATTATGTTACTATAGTAGCCCGCAAAAATAGCACTTGCCCTTAACCAAAAAAAGTATTTTCCTTGTCTCCTTGAATCAATTAAAAAAATTATTGGCCTTAAAAATTAAACAAGAAGTTTCTTTTTCCCTAATGAAAAAAGTACAATACGACTGAGCTCTGTAGAGCTATATGCTGGGGTGAGCAGTTCCTACATATGAATCAAATTTACCTGCTTTAATTCCCACAAAATCCATGACTTCCTTCTCAGTGAGGTTGGTACTTGGTACCTGGTTGTCTAACTACAATAGCCATTGGTATTTCTCCAGCTTCCTCATCTGGATACCTGCCGTTTATTACAGATCTTCTGTAACCATCAATGACATTAATAAAATCCTTTGCTGATAAATGGTTGTTAAATAAAACATAGTGAATAATTCAGATGACAACATACGGGATGACAGCAGCATCAGCAATTCCTGGTAGGGTATGAAGAATCAGCTCCAATTCTACTGGAGGAACCTGAATTTATTTTATTGTTGAAATGTTAAGCTGGGAATGAAAAGTAAATTCAGACAAATTAACTGTAATTATCCGAGTGGTTAATCTGTCTTCAACTGAAGGGTTTGGTATTCTGACAGTACATTGAGAGTGTATCAGCCGTCCACCTTGTAACATTAAGAGAAAGAGCCGAGGGAGATAAACCATTTGTACTTCAAATAAATTTGAAATATCATGGCTACATCTACTGCATTCGGTATTTTTATGTTTGTGAGAATTATATTGTTCAAGATCCTAAAGATTATGTTTGATCTATGTTAATGCATAGAAATTTACATGAGTCCAATGGTTACCTATGCCTTGAATTGATGAGCCTACTATTAATATTTCTTCATAGACAGAACCAAACAAAATGTTCTACACTATTCAACCATCAAATATGTTCCCATAGACAAATTATGGCTACATAAATTTTTGTTTTAGTTTGCTATGGTGCCTTTTAAATTGGATGAATTAATATGTTCACCTTCTGTTCTGATACCCCATGACAATTTCTATGCATTAACATAGATCAAACAAAAAATTTAGAATCTTGAACAATATAATTATCACAAACATAAAAATACCTAATGTGGAAGATGCAACCATAATTCTTCAACTTGATGTACAAACGGTTTCTCTCCCTTGGCCTTGTCTCTTAATGTTACAAAACTTTGAGATGAAAATATTTGTGTGTAACTTCTAATGGGCATAAACTCGTTTATCTTTAATCTGGGGTATGTCAATAAAATACCAAATCAACTGATTAGATTTAATGTGTTATTAATAATGGAAAACCAAAAGAATTGAAACGTTCATTTGATGACACTAAGAGTTTAAATACTTTATTTTGGTGACATTAAGAGCCTAAAATTAACTCTCAAACATTCATATCCATTATCTAGGCCACTTAATTGAGGATTTAATCTGACACATCTGACAACCAACAGGTAAAATTATCGAACAGACTCCACTAGATACTCTTCTAATGAGCAAATTTTTCACTGGAAAAGTTTGCCCAAGCGAGAACCGTCTCGGTCACTTAGAAACAAAAATGAAATAAAACCCACAAGATCTGGGCGATTCACTACCCATTTAGGCCTGCCAGTGGTAAAAACAGTCAGTGTCACATGAATCAACACGAATAGCAAAATCTGATTCTGAATGCTTATAATATTCAGATAGTTGAAATATAACAGGCAAATTTTTGTTGCCTGGTAAGCTTTGTATTCTGTCAATTCTTTTAGCCGATCAACAATGTAGAGAAAACCATCTTCATTGAAGTAGCAAAGGTTCCCATTTTTAACCAGCCTTCTTTGTCCAGTGTTGATGATGTTGCCTCATCATCACCCACATAACCTATTATACATAAAACATTTTCTAAGTATTTATCTGATAAAGGTACTACACAGGACAAAGATGTGTATATGGGGAATGCCACTAGAGTTTAATTCAGTTTTAAGGCTTAAATAGATCTTATTCTGAAATTGTAATTTTGTCAAATACCCAATCTATTAGTGGTACAGCAGATGACTATGATCAAAAGAAAGCAGAATAGACCAAAACTATGAAACCGTGAATTTAATTTGTGGAAAGTAGGCACAAAACCGTGAAAAAAAAGTAGCAAGGCCATTTTTTCAAAATTTTGTTAAACATAGTGTAGATTTTGAATTTTTTTAATATTATAAAAATTTCAAAAAAATTGTATATGATTCATAAACATTCTCATTTAACTTTTAAGCAATATACTGTGATTATCTCAATAAAAAATACTATAAGTTTCCTGTGCTTAAAATATATAGGTTTATGTCTATTAGAGGGCTCACTAGCTTGAAAATTATTTATTTTTACAATATTGGTATTTTTTAAAAGGAAATATTGAAATTTAAAATCCAACATTATAAATTAGAGGGTGACATGTAATCCTTAATTATAGTTTAAAATTAAACAAAAAATATTTTTGACGAGTACTAAAATTATTCTTGTTAATTATTAGTTCTTGTCAGAATTTTGGTTGTGTTGCGCTTACTCTACAAGTTGCAGGATTTGTGTGATGTGAATTTTTCTTTTTGCTGTGATAACCGAAAATTTTATGAGGGTGTCAATTTTTTTTTTGCTATCCATGGTAACTGAAAATTTTGTCCGGTTACAATTTTTTTTATGCAGTGGTGGAGTGTGCATGATCATTTGTACAAAAGAGGTAACCGAAAAAAATTCTCAGCTTTTATTGTTTTTGTAATTTGAAAAGTAATCAATATGTTTTGTGATTTTTTTTATTTAGGTTTAAAAAAAAAAAAAAAAAAATCCTTTGGGCTACGGCTTACGGTCCTATGGCAAAGTTAGTCCAATTTGGGACAAAAGAAGAAAGTATAATAGGATAACCTATGCTATGCAAGGTTGGGCCTTATTGGGCTGCCCAGTTAATTCCTTACATGGGCGTTTTTAATTGATCCCAGTTTAGTTCTTATTGGGCTACCTAGTATATATATTTCTGAAAACTGTACACAGCTTTTAGGCCGCAATTGTACCATAATTTTCCTTTCTTCGTTTGATTTAACTTGTCGAATGCAAGAAAAAAATTAAGGAAAAAGACTTTTCCTATATAGATATTTTCTTATTTATGACTTGTATAAATTAAGATTTGATGTCATAGTAGCAGTATCAATATAACTATGCTTTCATCAATTTTTATGAGTAAAACTAGGGTGCTCTTGAGTTCATCAAGTTTCTTTGTAAACTTAACTCTATAATCTATCATCTATAATCTATCAGATTGATTTCAAATTATGAATCCAAACCGTTGAAACCCTTATACTTTACGAGTGATGCGTCTACATACAAAAAATTTAAAATTTTGAACTAATTATGTATAAAGTCAAGTGGTTAAAAGTTGTTCAAAAAATGAATGTATTAAAATTAATTTATAAATCTTCTACTTTTGATCGCTTGATTTAATACTAAATTAATTCGAAAATTTAAATTTTTTTTGCATGTAGGAGCATCACTCATAAGGTAGAAGAGTTTTAACGGTTCAGATTCGTCATTTGAAATCAATACGATAGATTTTAAAATTAAGTTCACAAATAGACTTGGTGAACTTAAGAGCACCCTAGTTCTACTCAATTTTTATATATAAAGAAAGAGAGTAGGAGTCTGCGTATATTATTTTTTGGTGATATTAGATTACTTGAAAAAAAAATTATACCATATTGAAAAAAATAATTAATCAAAAAACTACTTTTTTTTAATTTCAAAATTTATATTTGATAAATTAAATGGCGGATAAAAATGAATAAATCCGTCGTTTAATTTGACGGGAATAGATATCCGCTGATTGAAACGGCGGAAATATTTTTTTCCATACTTCCTTCGTGGGGATTTGTGTGGAGCTAAGTTTGACGAATTGTCTCCATCCATCCTCTCCGTTTAATTTAGAAAAAGTGATCTATTGGATGTTGTGTTGATTAGCTTTGTAGTTGTAGACCTACAGTATTGAATAAATAATGGAAACCTCCATTACTGGTCGGAAAGGAGAGGTCGTAGCATCATAAACCTTTGACTCATTTCTGCTGCAGAGGCAGAGCGTAGCATCATAAACATTTTGACTCATTTAGAAAGTAAGGAAAAACATATACCTCCACAGCTTCGGACTTAATCAGAAACTTAATCCAACACAAATTCCTATGAAGAAAGTAAGGAAAAATATATATATATATATATATATATATATCCGTTGTTTAAAATGACGAACATATATGTGTAAAATTAAATGGCGAACCTATTTATTTTTATCTGTCGTTTATTTGACGGATATGGTAGTTTTTAAAATTTTCAGAAAAAAGTCGTTTTTGGATTATTATTTTTTTTTTTTTTTTTGAATATGGTGCAATTAAAAATTTCGGTCAAATTACATCCTACATTTTTAAAATTTTCAAAGTTCAAATAGTCGATTCAAACCGTTCAACATGATCACCATATTAAAATGTGCTTAGAGAAAAAAAAAATTATTAAGTATTTTACAAAATCGTTGTTTTCAGACCATTGAATTTTTGTAGTCATCTTAATAAATAGTAAAAAAAATACAAAGACTGTAAAATGTTTTTATTCTTTGTGTCTCCAGACTCTCTACCATGTCTTTATTTTTTAAGAACTATAATAAGTTAATAACTCAAAATTTAAAACTTAAAAATCAAAACAAAATCATTAGATGTAATCTATGTTATTTTCTCTATGGTTCATAAAATATTATCACATTTTAACTTTTTTTTTATGTCAATCAATAAATTATAAAAATCAACTTCTAGAAATTATCCACATTAGTACGATTTTTACAAACTAATGATGACAACCAAAATAAAGTTAAAATGTCATAATTTTTTGCATGTTCATATATAAAATAATGTAGATTATATTTAATGGTTTTATTTTGACTTTTAAGTTTAATATTTTGAGTTATTAAAATTTTAAAAACGGAGGCAAGATGGAGGCACAATTGAGACATTTGAACCTTCCTCTTAATTTATTACATCATTATATGATAATAAAATTATGAGAGTGTCTTCTATGGACATAAGGACCTATTTGTAAAATGAACATATGTTTATTTTCAAAGTTCAAACAGTCGATCCGAACCGTTCATCTTGTTCTCCATATTAATATGTGCTTGGAGACCAAATTTTATATTTTTCTGAATTTTTTTACTATTTATTAAGATGGGTACAAAATTCAATGGTCTGAATTTGATATTTTTTGTACCCATCTTAATAAATAGTAAAAAAATTCAGAAAAATGTAAAATTTGGTCTCCAAGCACATATTAATATGAAGAACAAGATGAACGGTTCGGATCGACTGTTTGAACTTTGAAAATAAAAATATGGTCATTTTACAAATAGGTCCTTTGTCCATAGAAGTCGTTGCCTAAAATTATTATATAAACATGTTGTTATAATTTGAACTTTTTGATAATCCTAATATAGACTGTTACCTATTCCATGAGCTGTTTATCAATAGGAACCTATCCTTTCTTTCTTATACCAGCCGCTTGTTGTCTTATTCACATTCCTCTTTACTTTTGAGTTTCACTTCTCTTGCAGAACCAACCTATAAAAATGCTGTCAGCCAAAAAATTCAACGCTTTTCTCAGTTTCAGCCAATGTTGTAAAAAACGTCCATTTAGACTGATTAATCGACCGATTAGTTATTGACAGTGACCAATCCGTCACAAATTTTCTCGATAAATCGGCCAATTATTTCCGATTAATCGCTTGACTGTACCTTGTTCGTCCGACAACCGCATACCGTTATTTACAACACCACACTGGTTTCAACTTTGTAACACATCCTATCTATAAAAACTCTGTAAATCCAAGATCTGCCAGGTTCCATCTTTCTTGCACAACCAACATAATAAGAGTATTAATTATCAGCAACGAAATTGGACTACTACTGTTGCAAAAATAAACAGCTTACCAGTTTTATCTCTGCCACCCTTTGAAAATTATTGAAAATCTCATGTTGTCATCTCATCAGTAAAATTCAATATCTTTGTATAAGGGTATTATAAATTTATAATGCTGCATTCACAACATTAGGCTCACAATTTTTACAAATCATCTCATGTAAAAAATCAAATGTCATTAAGCTCATTCGATTTCGAAATCATAAATACATAGAAAATCCAATACACTGTCAGCTCCATCTTTCTAACACAGGAAAATTTATAGCAGTGTTGTAAGTTGTGGCATATGACTGATACTATTAGGGAATCAAGTAACATAGAAAAACTCCATACCTTCTCTTTATTTTTCCAGATCAGAATTGTTCTGATTATTCTTCTTAATTTATTACTTCAAAAAATATGTAAAAATGAAAAACATGTGCATCTAAACGTGTTCTATATGCTTTATAAATTTCAAACATAGATTCAAAACCGTTTGGGATATATGATTTTTATTGCAATTCTTTTTTCTTTTCTTTTTGGATGGTTGACGGCCAGCCGTCAACGAATATATATTAAGACAAAGATCAAAAGTTATTTGCAAAGTTCTAATTTTACAAAGCAATTTCTTTTTATCTTCTCTATGATTCATGTGTGTTATTTTGTGACAAAATATATCTATTAAGTCAGCTTATGAGGTTGCATATGAAGATGATCTGGTACAGGGTTTGACAATTGGTGTTGTTCCATTTGATGTTCTTTGAGGTTTCAAGCTAAGTCTTTAGCAATTCACATTCTGTTAATCTTGCACAAACAACACCTTCATTATTTTTTTCTTCTTCTTCTTCTTCAAAGCCTTTATTCCCAAACAAGTTGGGATAGGCTAGAAATAAAACCCAACCAGAATCAGCAACACAGTGTGTGTGTGTGTGTGTGTTGTTTTTGTTTCATTTTTGTACTGTTTTTCTATTTGTAAACTAGTATTGGCATGATATATATTGTTTTGCTACATTTATATCATCAACAACACATATAACTTATCTCAATTATCATTGCCGAAGGGCAAAGCAACGAAGAGGTTTTTTTTTTTTTGCTAATACATACTTAATACTATTGTAGTTTTTTTCCTCGAATTTTCAAACCACAAATGATGCACAAAAATTAATTGAGTGAAGGCCCTTACTAAAAGGCTCAAGAGCATTAAAGTGGATCTGGTCACAAACTCGAAAACCCAGTTTAATTCTAAGGAAATGAGAAACGACTACATCTCAAGTATCTCCTTGTAACACAGTTTCGTTTCACATGCAACAGCCAAGATAGTAAGTTCTTAAAAGAAAATAAGATTATCCAGTAATGTTCCTTTTCTTTATATGCCTGTGTCCATGTGAACAAGCAAATTAATGATTAGTAACTAATACTCCATTTAAAAAAAGAAAAACAATAGTAACGGGGATGTCACATATATATACACATTCAATTCGATTTAACATTGTAGTAACTTTTGAATCGATATATGACTATCTATATGCACAGAAATGAGAACACAACCCTGATTTTCCCTTTGCTGGTAATAGGGGATATCCAATCAACCAGTGTCCCATGTACTACTGACATTTAACTATTGAAATGCATATATGATATCAAGTTTTCACAGAAAAATGCAAATTGGATCACCACACTAATGACTAAACTAACCCTGTTTCTCATCCCCAAAAACCATCTCATACTCACTTGTACCACTAAAATGCAAATTGGACTTCAATGCTAATTTTTCAATGTTTACCAGTAAAACATAATTTTCTGAAATTATTCTGTTTTTTATGTGCTGTAGGTTATAAGGGTATTATAGTGCTGAAAGTTACAACATTAGGCTCACTATTTTTACAAATCATCTCATGTACAAAATCAAATGTCTTTTGATAGATGTGTAAAAGTGCTCTATGTATTTGTTTCATCAAAATCATAGACGCCTAAAAGTATGTAACAAAGGTGCATATGCAAAGTCATCCTTTTATTTATTTTTCCATATCAGAATTGATCTGATTCCTCTTCTTAATCTATTACTTCAAAAAAATCTGTAAAAATGAAAAACATGTACATCTAAACATGTTCTATGTGCTGTATAAATTTCAAATATAGATTCAAAACCGTTTGGGATTTATGATTTTTATTGCAAAATTCTCTAAACTGCCCTTGATAGTAACAGCTAGTATATATAGCAATTCCTTTTATCTTCTTTATAATTCATGTGTATTATTTGTTAAACATCAACAACATGTTTCGTTGCTTGTGTATGGACATTGTCGCAGGAATGATGATTGTTCAACAAATTCATTGCACAATTTTTGTTTCATATGTAAATTAATACTTGCATGATATATACAGTTTGTCAGTTTCTGTTCAATTATGGACGTTGTAATTAATGCTGAATATATATTATTTTTTATTCATTTTTGTACTATTTTTCTATTTGTAACCTAGTATTTGCATGATATATACTGTTTTGCTACATTTATATCACCAAACTAAACTTACCCAGTTTGTCTCCCCAAAAACCGTCTCATACAAACTAAACAGTGTCCGTGTCCGTGTCCGTGTCCATCAGAAGAGCAATTTAATACTGTGGGCCTGTCTGTCACTGGAAGACAGCAAACACTCTTCTGATCTCAAACAAAACTCATACAAACACACATAAATTAAACCAAATAATAATAAAAGAAAACCAACAGCCATGAGAGAACTTCCTTCCCCTTCTCCTTCTCCTTCTCCTCTGCCTTTCTCTTCACCACCACATGCAACCATTGACCTCAGCCCACCACTAATTGCCATGGTGGTTGTGGTCGGCACGGCTTTTCTCATAGTCTTATATACACGTGTCATCTCCCAGCTCTTTCGCCGACTCTACCGCCGCTTTCGTCAGTGGAGACGTCGTCGCCGTCTCCTCCTATTCTCAGCTCCTTCTCCAATGACCCGCCATGACCCTACTGGTACCACCACAGCCATCTCCTTTGGCTCCTCGTCAGACTACTTCATATTCTCTCCATACGGCCTCGACGACTCCTCCATCAAATCCCTACCCACATCCTTCTTCTCCAAATCCAAAGCAAAGCACCTAGCTTGTACCAACCGAGATTGCGCGGTTTGCTTGCTCGAGTTTGAAGACAACGATTATATTCGCACGTTGCCGTATTGTTCCCATGCATTTCATGTTGAGTGCATTGATGTATGGCTGAGATCACATGCAACCTGTCCCCTCTGCCGGGCTTCCGTTATTCGACCCGATTTGAACTATAGTTACTCACCGTTTGTTCCCATGCGTGCATCCCGGATTCGACCGAGCCTTGATGAGTTCTTTCTCTGCCCACCACAAGACCTCTTGCAAATATCTGAATTGGGAACCGAGATCGAGATCGTACCTGGCAATGCAACTTCAATATCACCTCCTACTATTTCTAATCGTTCCAATTTGATGCTGAAAAGAAGCTACTCTTTCGGGTTCGAAAGAAACCTGGCAAATGAGAGGATGGTTCTAGAACCATCGACAGCTTCACCATGGCGATTTCGTCAGCACCACCGAAACAGCAACAGCTTCTGGAGCAAGCGGTGGCCGTCTCCGTCTCCGTTCCAGGGATCAGCATCAGCTTCAAGGTCATCTAGGGTTTTTTCATTTCGCTCATACCGTGCCATCAAGTCGCCGTTCAATCGTCGCCGAACTGATTCAAGCATACGGCTCGGTCATGGACCGGGTTTATCATCACGGCGAGCCCGGTCCATGACAATGGGGTTTTATTCGAGTAGGATGAGGTGTGGTGATCCTGAGGCACTACTTTCGCCGGAGAGATTGAATAACCGGTGATAGCCGGTGTGTTGACTAGTTGACTGGGAGGGACCACCGGCTGAGATATGATGAGATGAGAAGGTGATTGATTAGAGGAATTAAATGTTGCTGTTGCGGCCTTTATTGAAGGGTCGGACCATCCCAAGGAAACTCCACATGGATAATTTACTACGGATTACTTTTATCCACGTGGTTGTTTTTCATTGGTTGAGATCAAGAGATGGATCCAACGTTGGAACATGGTATGTGGGAAGAATTAATGTCCGTACTTAGAGTTGGTGAGAGTCATAAATGCGGCTTTATGAGAGCTGAGATTGAAGCGGGAAAACCTAGAAAGAATTACGTAGACACGTTCTACAATGGAAGGAAGGATCTCATCTTTACTTAGAACCTCACGGTTTATGGTCTATGGTGCACGAGGCGCATAGGATGATCTTTGTTTTGTATTGGGAGGTAGTTTGACTTTATGATATTTTGTCCTCTACATTTTTGCGGATTATTTTTTATTTTTTTCCAAGATATTTTAAATTTGAATAATTATATGAATGTTGATTTATTTAAAAATATGTTACTCGTGAAAATTATGATTTTTTTTTCAAATTATTTGTAGATTGATATATTGTTGTATTATTTATTGTTTAATGATAAATCAAGAATTGTTTATTGCTGAGTCAATTGATATACAGTAGAACATATATGAAATTTTATTCAATATTTTAGAGATATGATAATTGATATGTGATTAAAAATGGTTATGATGTTGGATTTTAAATGTAAAATTTTATTTTTGAAAATTATCGAAAAGGTTAAAAAAAATATATATATATCTGAGTAATCCTCCTCAAACTTGATATGTAAATTAGTACCTAATTGAGATTTCAAAATATAACTTATTAAAAATAATGCGCACTTCTATGCATCATAATTATTTTATTTCATATAACAAAATATTCTAATATTTTTTTCGAAAAATATATAATTTCCACACACACCAAATTTTTAGACGAACAAAAAACTTAAAATTTGTCATCCTTTTGTTAACTAAGAGCATCTGTATCCCTGAAACTCTTGGAGTTTCAAAACTGACTTGGCAGTTTCTAAACCAGTTTCAAGAATGTAGATAAATTTCATATTTAGCAATTTTGTTCAATAGTTTTTAAATATGAAACTATTTTCAAAACTCTGACATGGCAAAATAATCAATTCGTATTCGTTCAATTTTTAATACTATTTTAATTTAACGCTATGGGGCAATCAAGAAACTCTAATTTTAATTTCAGGGATGTAGAGATTAGAAATTCAGAGAGTCTAAAATTTCTAAAAATTCTACTAACAGTTATTTAGAAACTTTAAGAGTTGCAGGAATACAGATGCTCTAATAAGCTCTTATAAAATATATATTCCACAAAAGGATTAAGTTTTAAGACAATTTTATATAAAAATAAATTATGTAATTAATTGTTTTATGTTTTTGTTATTAAACAGGTATTTAAAAAAAATATTCATGTCCAAAATTTTAAGATATTTTTATGAAAATTATCATTTTAAAAATTAAATTTATTTTTACACACATTGTTTGAATGGGCTCTTGAAATTTTAACAGATTATTCAAAAACATAAAATGAAGGCCCAAAATGGAAACCGGGCTTATATTAAATCTTTATTTGTCCAACTTAACAAAAGGTATATTTTGACTTATTTTTATTTTATTTTGGTAAAATCGGTTGCCAAAACTCCTTTATTTATTCCATACTAATATTCGGAAACAAATCTGCTATTATTCCAAAAGAATAACAAGAACCTGCTCTTCCTATTTCAACCATTCAAATTTTTTTTAGCACGAATCTCAATGAAGAAAAAATTTCATGCGAGAATCTCAATGTAAATCAACAGTTAAAATCGAAATAACAGGTTCCTGTTAGCTCTTTAGATAACAGCAGATTTGTTTCCCTAATATTCTCCCAAACTAGCAACCACAAGTTGCATTTTTGTCCAATAATAAAACAATACAAAAAGGCTAAGAATTGCCACACAGAAATATATATGAACACACACACACGTTGTCCTGAATTGAATTGAAGTATGTCAGACTAAACTTGATACAGTGAGAAAAAAAAAATATATTTGTAATTGTCTCTCTAATTTGTAGAAACAAATTCCTTTTAAACGCAAATTTGTTATATATATATATATATATATATGAGGAGGGCTCCAATGCCTCCAACAATTATGCCCCAATCCTCTCCCAAAATCTGAACAACACATCTAATTTTAGATTAGCGGCTCAGATTGAGAAATAAACTGAGCGCTTCATAGCACCCCTTTCTTCTCTAGTGCTCTAATCTAATTCTCTCCAGTTCTAAAAAAGTGCTGAACCCTTCTCTAGTGCTCATCTCAACCCATCGTCGCACTCTTTCCTCGTCTCGTGCTATCTCCCTCGACCCGAGCACATCTTGCTATTTGGCCGCTCGGTTAGCCTATGCACCTCTCGTGACTCAACCCCGCCCCACCTGTCTCCGCGCACCCCTCTTTCGAAGGAACCCCCTGTTGGTTCGCCTCTCTGTAAATTGTCTACCCCAGTTCTAATCCAGGTAGTATATGTCTCTCTCCTTCTCATAAATAAGTTATAGTTTATATTTATTTGTTCTAAGTTGATTGATCTATTTTATTTTCACTGATTTCAAGCTCATAATTTTTTTCACTTGATTGCAATTAAGAAAATTTCTTGACGGCAATGTAACTAAAAAAAAATTAAAAGAATTTGTGGAGAATTAGAACTGGTAGAGGAACTCTGTCAACACGTGTCAGGTGAGTCACATACTGTGACAAGTTTGTCTTAGAGGCCTTGTTCATTTAAATCTCCTGTCTAGTCTACTGGCACAGTAAATAAGTTGTCTTTTATTGAAAAATATTGGTTAAGTAATCTAAGATGGTCAACGAAATTTTGAATGGAGTTTATATACCATCTAGCTATTTGTTTATTTTTTTTTAATATTGGTTGCAAATACCAGATAGTCAATTTGAAAAGGTATATATTTTATGGACCTTTTTAGATGCAAAGAATAATATAACACAATTTGTACAATATGGAGGGTTTAGTTTGTACAAACACAATTTGTCTACCAATAAAAAAAGTTTGTATTGACAATTTACTCCTTATTGTTTTACTGGCAGTTAATTTGATTGAGCTGGAGTTTTGGATTGAGAAAAGAGGGTGGTACCACTGGTACCGATGCTAGAGAGTACCGGCATGAAGTTCTCAATTAAGTTGTGTTTTGTTTTTAGATATTTACTTGCTGGTAATGGTTTCTTATAAAAGGGTAGGGTATTGGACATGCAACAATATACTGTAGTTAGAGTTGGGTTACTAGTTGGTTAGAAGACAGATGATGTTGTTCAATTAGCTTATTACATGATGTTGTGATGAGTGTTTTGTAAATGTAGACACACTTCGATGTTGTGATGAAAAATACAATGTGAAAATATTTTAAATGATTTTAGTAATAAAGTTCCTCTATATATTCTTTAAATTTTAAATGTTGTATATTTTCTTTTTATTTTCTTTTTTACATTATGTGTAATACTAGATGAAAAGAAGGTACAGTAAAAATGGAGACCAATATGATATAAGAAGGTACAGTGAAGATATATTGTAATGATATTAATCAAGTATTAGTTCAATTAATAGAAGTGCTTTTAGAGATTAATTTTCTGTAAATAAGAAATACTAAAAGGCGTCCATATATAATTGAACTTGTCAAAATCAATGTTGTTCATGAAAGCTCATATCAATCCTTCACAAGAACTGAAAGAACTCTTAGTGTTTTCTTGGTGTTTCTGTGAGATACAATTGATACAAAGAACTGGTAGGACTCTTACTATTTTCTCTACATTATTCTTTAACTAATCTAAAAATAAAAATGACACAATTACTAATACAAGATGGCAAAATTGTAATAGAATCTTTCAAACTCTTACTATTTTCTTGGTGGGAAGTTAATAGTTCTCTTTATTCGCACCGTATATCCCTCCGAGATGGCAAAATTGTAATAGAATCTTTCAAACTCTTCAAGTGTCGCAAACTCCATACCTTTTCTTGGAACAAAATCATTAACATTCTTCTTGGATGGAGAACTGTTCTTATTTGTATTGTCTTCATCAGAAATATACATCTCCACCTCATCATCTGTAGAACCATCATCCTAATACAATAAATATTTTAGTGAGAACTCATATCAATTTAATGATTCATGTTTTGTATATTTTCAAAGATACAATTTTTAGTGAGGACTCATAACTATATAAACAATTTTATAAGTTTTTTGGTTTGTAAGTTGACAGCTGAAACTTATTTTTCCTATTTCAATTTAAATTTTCTTGTTGGGAAAAAACAATATTAGTTTTTTGATTAATTTTTTTTATTAAAAAAACAATATTATTTGAAAAAACAATATTAGTTTGATCAAGACAAATAAAAGGTGTCATGCTTTTGATTTCGTTACTAATCGCGAGAATAAATAATTGCTAAGTTAGATGTTATTGCTCAATTTAAAAATCAGATTTCCTTAATTCTTTGAGATTCTGGCGGTGAAGACTTTCGCTAGAATAAATCGTTTCTAAGTTAGATGGTTATTGCTCAATTTAAATATTAGATTACCTCAATTCTTTGAGATTCTGGTAGTGAAGACTTGACGTATTCTTCATCTATGACCTGTTGCATAGTAGGGTTAACGAATCCACATTCACTGGCGAGAGGAGAGAGAGCGCACACGACTGTGTTGGTCGGAAGAGACAAAGAGACGTCTTTTTTTATTAGAGACGGAGACCGACAATCAAAAGAGACAACTGGAGAGTTTTGATTTCGGATGAAGGGCGCGCCTTATTTGGAAATGAAAAGTTACGGACAAACTCAATCTGAACCGCTAATTTAAAATTAGATGTGTTGTTCAGATTTTGGGAGGGATTGGAGATTGTCCTCTATATATATATATATGGAGTAGAACTAGGGCTAAGTTCGCCTTATTTGTGAACATGAAAAATGATCGTTTTAGACAAACTCAATGTGAAAATTTTAAAGTTTCGAATTAATTTAATTGCCGCTAATGTTAAAAGTTTAAGGTTTGTAAATTAAGTTTAATGCATTTTTTTTTTTTGACTCTATTTATTATTAACTTTAAAATTTTACATGTAGAGTAGAAGATTGGGACATAATTATTGGAGCATTGGAGCCCTCCTATATATATATATATATATATATATTTTTTTTTTTTTTTTTTTTTTTTTGAGAACTTGTGGCCTTCATTAAAGAGAATCTTCATTTGAATTTTGAACATACACCTATCAACATGAAAAGCACTATTGACTATAGCTAACCTTTTGCCATTTAATATGAAAAAAACAGTTCAAATGAGAACAAGATCTTTTAGTTATCCCTTATACTTATAAATAAAAAATATAATATAAAATGTCCAAAAGTCAATGTATCTTACATGTTCCAACAAATAGTTACACAACGGAAGATTTATAAACTATGTATTTACATGTAAAATTATTTAGTAAACTGAAGAGAAGATTTATAAGTTAATTTTAATACATTTATTTTTTTATTATTTTTTTATCGCTTGATTTTATACTAACTTAGTTCGAAATTTATATTTTTAACATGTAAATGCATATCTGGTGAAATAAAATTCATGAGTAGGTATATTATTGGATATAGATAATCTAACAATTAAATTTAATAAAATTTGAATATTGTTTGATGATACATCAATGACCATTAATTCAGACATTTTAAATTTCAACTCATTTAATATACGGCAAGACATATATTAAATCTCATAGTTTTTTTATAGACCGTTAATAATATAGATCACTTTTATAAATTTGACTTTTAAATTTACACTTTATTTGTATAATTATGAAAATTGTTAAAATAAAAAATATCCAGTAAGTCCCTCTTCTTTAATTCCTTAAAACAAATGGTTCAAAGCAGCTACATTTTCCTGTATAGAATATGTTAGACCAAAACTGGTATAAACTAAAGAAAATAAATTATTTTTTAATAATTTATTTTGGATAACCTAGTTGGTATTTCTTCTTCTTCTTTTAATAATTATTTCTTCTTATTTTTTAATATTTTTTTCTTTTCTCAGCTAAATTTTGTGAATATTTTCCTGTACATCCCTATTACTATCAGTATATTAATACTTTCTTTTATTATTTTGTTAAATGTACAAAGCATTTTTGAGTTAATTTCCATTAATTGGAATTCTTTCTTGTTTAAAGTAACAGTCCTAACTGAGACAACAATATTTTTGTGAGAGAAAAAAATGGAGTCAAGCAGAAGGCTGATTATGTCTTTCAGTTAAAAGATGAAATTTAAGTTTATAAATATTTTTAATAAATTTTTCAGTCAGAAGGAACCATCTATATGGAGAATATTATTCTAGGAGTGCTAAGCCTCTCTGATGGTTTCAAAATTTTAATTATGTATATTAAAATTTTAATTTTTTTTTTAAATCTTCGTAGAAGCTACGAAGTCATAAGAGGGAATCAAACTCTCGACCTTTGGATAATATTAAATTTTAATTGAATTATATTTTTTTAAACATTTTATATTAATATACTCCAGTCCACCTCAATAATTATCAAATGTTTACTTGTAGACTGTTAAAGCTCTATTTTGTGGTTGAAAGAACATGGGTGGTTCAAATTCCACTCACCAAATTCTGTATTTTAATTTTAACCCCTCTATACAAATTTTCTTGTTCAAAATTTTCTTGTTCCACACTGCGTATTGTTGAAATTTTACTTTTACTATGTCCATTGTTTATTTACTATTTTTTTAATATTACAATTTTTTACAATTTATTTACTATTTGATAGATAGGTTTACCAATCTAAAGATTCTAGACTATTTAAAAATAGTGATAATCTGCTTATTTAAAAAAATAGTAAAAATATTCTTGAAAATATAAAATTTGCAAGTACATTTTCATATAGAGATCATAATGAATGGTTCAAATTCACTGTTAAATTTCGAAAAAAGATATTGATCCATAATACAGACCAATATGTGTTATACATAGTACCATATCCTCACTCAATACAAAAAATAAATTACAATAGAAACCAACATATCTCTAAAAAGACCTGGGCAATTATGTCCCACAATAATGGAAAAAAAATATCAACCAAATTACACTTTTTTTTTTAAAAAAAAATCTTCACAGAGACTACGAAATAGCAAATTACACTTTTCATACTTCTTTTCTACCAAATTTATGTACAGAAATGAATGCCACAACAGCAACTGAAACAGAAAAGATTAAACCAAACCAAAACCACCCACCTTGGCCCCCCAAGGACCTAAACGAATGGCCAACCATCTCAAATCTCATTCCTTCATCCTGGTCATCTGTTTCAGTTTCGCTGCAGTTCAAGCAAACTCGGGCACCAGGGTCTCTCATGACAACCTTGCTTCCTAGCAACACCGAATTCGTTACTCCTTGAATGTTGTTATTCAAATGAATGTTGATACAGATGCTTTCGTTTAATCGGCTGATTTGCGGGACCCGTCTAACAGCCATTGTTGCCCCAATATTGGTGCCATCTGCTGCTAGATGGTCATGCTCAGAGTAAGAATTGGCACTATCTCCAAAACCCATATTTTTTATCTATGCAATGATGAATGAATCGATGAAAGCATATGATAGGTTATATAATCTTGTGTTTATAATGCTCTTTCTTGTGTAAGAAGAAAGGTACCAGATACCTGAGCATTGCTTGGGAGCAGTACATTTGTATCTTCCTCTGGTATGACATTTAACAGTAAAAGGAATAGTTTCATGTTGTTTCTTTATGCCAAAGAAAAGAATAGAAAAGGAACCCTTTCAAGTTCAAAAAGTCTTACTTTCTATATTGCATATTGTCAAGTCAAAATCATTTAACCAATAGAACAAATTTAGTACTAAAATGCATTAATTAGCATCATTAACAAACTTTTGGGTGATCACACATGATCACGAGAGAAGCTAATATACATAATAAATAAAGAAAACGGAACAGAGTGTTTAGATAAAACATTAAAATATATTTACATGGACTTGTTTATAGCAATTTTTACAACAAAAGTTGATATCTAGAACCCCAGGCTTCCTGATGACCTAAAAGTTTCTTTCGCAAAAATGAGGTTAGATGGGTATGTTGTTAATGATCACATTCTGGTTACATTTGAGTACAGAATATAACTTTTCAAGCCTCAATCCAATACTTGTGTTAACACTGCATGGAAATCATACCAAGTTCTTCGGCTGAAAGAAGCAAAACTGCACAGACAAAAAAAAGAAGTTTAAAAATAATACATTAGGATATCAAGTTGTATCAGAATATTTGGAAATTAAGAGAGCTTTATAGCACCAACTACTAAAAACTGATGTCTCGCCAATTTTGTGCCTGTCTAGATTATTGCTGTTAGGCCAAGGTGCATTTCATGTTTGAAGTAGGTTTAGGGTTAGGGTTAGGGTTAGGTTACAAACAGGTAATTCACCTAATTTAAGCCCATTGTCCTTTGAACAAATTATTGGATAGCTCTAGATCTTAATGGTATATATAAGATTTAGTTTTGTTTATTGGTGAAAGTTTGATATTGCACCTCTAGTTAATTGCTGTTTAGTGTCCCGCTACCTAATACATATTCAAACTTATCTTACAACTGTTATCCTATTACAATGCATCCATAAAGTAGAATAACCTAAATCAAGAGAAGGAACTTCTCACTTTGTGGTTTGCCTTCAGAAATCTCTTTAATTTCTCTTCAAAATGAAAACAAAATATATGGGTGTCGACATATCGATAAATATACCAGTTTATACAACAGTTTTGCCATTGAAAGATAAGACTACCATGGAAAAGATACCCAACTTCCTACAACCACAAATGGTTGAACAAGGTTAATTTGTTCTCAATCCATTTAAAGAATGTTGTTCTAGCATATGATCCGAAGTATGACAGAATATATGTTAATTTACTCTCACATGTCGCAAGTCAATCACATTTTGTTTTATTTCCACATGTTTAATTCCATCAATGTTAACACATACTGGCACTTAGGAGCCAAGTGGAAAGGAACTTTCACAAACAAAAAAATTATTCGATATAGAGCCTCTCTGAAATTTTGATACAGTAAGATCCCTTTTCTGAAAATTCTCTATAGTAACCACCAGAATAGGGAAGTGCCAATGTAACAAATAAATAGATTAAAGAAAAAATGTATAAAAAAATAAATAAAAGATTTGAGAAGTTTGATCACCTTTGAGAGAAAGAGATATTCACCCAAAGGCCCCCCCTATTTCCAAAAGCATCATAATACTCCTCAAAACATACAAAGCAGATAACGGGTTAACGAGTCTAAAATCCATCTAACTTCTAACTACTAAATCCACACTTCTACTCATTCGTCAACTTGCCAACAACCTCCTCAACCATCCCATAATCTATACTCAGTTCCCTCATTGGTGGTATATTTTCCATAGCAAATACCATGAGATGAGGATACCCAGGGTTATAATGGTCATATAACACAAATTGCACAAACACATTAGGGCTACAACTATGACTCAAATAACATGCCACATTTCTAGCCCTAGAAACGTCTATAGAGAAGTTAATATCGGGTTGAGGTGGGAAATCAGCGACAGTATAATCCGGCATGACATCAGAGATGTCGCCCCAATCAAGCCACCTTGGCGGAAGCTGATTCGGGTACACCAAACATTCCCCACTATTTGCTACCACTATCTCGGATTGTTGTTTTGTTAAAACAATGCCACTAAACTCGCACACAAAAGTACCTGCGCGAATCAGGTCAAGTGAGCGGACCCCCCAGCCTGTTTCCCTTGACCGAAACACCTCCAAATGGGTTCTTAACCCCTTCTGACTGACCCGGTTCGGGCAGGTGACAGGACAATTGCAATATGGCCCACATTCATATACAAGCGGTTTCCCTCTCAGCAAAGTTCCACCAGCATCATAAGCAAACTCTCCTCCATTTCTCTCAGCACATGCACAGCCAATGGTACAGTTGCCAGTACACTCACACCCACCACCTCCAGTAGCAAACTTCCCCTGAACAGCTGAGGCGGGAAAAATCGGCCTTGGCAAGTACTCAAAATGAAGTGGGTCCCGGTCGTCATCTATGTCATTGAACAAGAGAATAGCTACTGCCTCCCGACCCATCGATAGATCAACACTCAAGTACCCAACCGGGCGTATACCCAACGGGCTGAACTTCAAATTTTCAGCCATGCGGCAATTAACCGTGCCCATTTCCTCTTGACCTTCAATTCTTAACATCTTGTATTTATATACACCGAAACCTGATTTGCCTTTGTCAAGCCAATAATCAACAACTTTGTATAGGCCATCATAAAAATAGACCTTCCCTACTATACTGTTTCTAATACGAATTCCTCTAATAACACGGATTTCAATGCCATAAGCCATACTCCGTTCAAGGGCTAAATTGCCACCTTCAAGTTTTTGATCCACGCAGTGCTTGTGCATGTTGGGATCACGACCACCATGGCCGGTGTAGATCAGTACATCTCCTTTGTCATCATCATCTTCATACCTAAACAAAGAGTATACACACAAAATAAGCATAACCTCAAAAAAAAATAATGTACCTCTGTACTAAATCAAATTTTGATGTTGTCAGTAAAATGCAACAGAAATAGAGATGTATGATTAAAAAGAGAAAATGTGACTTAGAAGGAACCCACTTTGGGAGTGTGTTCATGAAAAAATATGAACAGTCTGATATACACCTTTATAAGAGCATAAGTTACCGTGAAAAATAGCTAAGGAGGCTCTACAAGGGATTAAGAGTGAAGGATTAAGAACTTAAGGAGCGCTAAGGAACCGATGTTTGGTTGTCTTAATCTGTGGATGAAAGCAAAGAAAGCTAAAGGAAGGGGTAGAGGTGTCTTAAGATCCCGGCAGAGGATTAAGATCCAGGCAAAGAGAGACTAACGGAGGTGATCTTAATCTGTACTAAGGAAGCGGTGTGCCGAACAGCCCCTTAAAGGAGCAAATTGGCCAAGGAAGGTGATCCTATCTAAGGAACTTGTGTTCAGCTAGATTAAGAGCTTAAGATTAAGCCTCCTTAGCCGAACAGGTACTGAGGTAACAGCACGTAGGTTACTGAGTTGACTGGGAGAGATTAAACCAAAACACTGACACCTCCCGTTCAAGTACAGATGGTGGCAAACTCTCAGCAGAATTCATCTGTGAAGAAAAATCAGGACCGTTCAAATCCTTTGTGCACGAATTTCAAAGCACAATAATACGGACCTCTGCATTTCGAACAGGCACCGAACAAAACTTGGTCCGGTTTAGATAAACTGTAAACAAAAAAAATATATATTCCAAGGGCATGAACGCAAAATTACCCGCCAGAGACAATAATGGAGGTCGCCACTGGTTCGCCGGAGGCCGATTGCCCGGCTCTGACATAGTCAATCCCAGCTTGAACCTGGCCATGGAGACCCAAAACGCACAACTCCATTCGGAAGAAGAAACAATCGCCTATCGAAATTCCAGGAATGGAGCCAATAATCCGCTTATCTCTATTCAGCCACAGTTCACGATCCGCCATGAGAGCAGAAGCTTTGAGATCCGAGCGCGAGTTCTTCTGGTGCTCGATTAAACCCAACATCTCTGCCTTTAGTTGATTATGCGTGATTTGTAATCGTAATGATTCGAAAGTGATCCTGGCGCGACGCACTAGGTCACGAAAGTAGATCTGGTCACGAACAGTTAAAGAGCTGACACGCACCATGTCAGAGGAGCGTGGTTTACGTTTCTTAATGGGAGGTTGTTGGGTTTGTAGAGGAAGAGAAGATGGGGAAGGAGGTAAAGGGAAGGGGATGAGAGCCTGGGAAGAGGATGGAATGGAAGAATTGGGGTTAGAGGAAAGGTAAAGAGAGGCAAGACGAAAGTACTCAGAAAAGAGAGCTTCTTCATCAGGAGTTGAGGTGGCGTTGAGAGGAGGAAGGGATTGAAGAGGGGGAGGAGGGGTTTGTGGGGGAGGTGAGAAAGGGAAGTGAAGGGGTTCTGGTTTTGGGGGTTTGGGGGGAGTGACGAGGTCGAGGTTGAGGTTGAGGTTGAGGTCTATGGAGGAGGAAGGATGAGGAGGAGGAGGAGGAGGAGGAGGTGCAGGTGTGGTGGTCATGGTGGTGAGAATTTGGTGAGGTGGGTGAAGAAGGAAGAAAAAGGGGAAAGATTTGACAAAAATGGGGGAGAGGAAGAGAGAGTGTGTGTGAGAGATAGTTGGCAATAATTTATTTTGACAATTTTAATAATTAAATAAAAATGAAGTATTTGTGCATGGACTTGTGCTATAGATTTATATTTTTATTTTTAAAGTTTAAACAATCGATCTCAATCGTTAAATATATTTTTTGTATAAATGTAATATAATTAAATAAGAATGAGGCTATGTTATGAACGAAGTTTATATTATGGGTCAATTCGTACTCTGAATTTATATTTTTGTTTTTAAAGTTTAAATAATCGATTTGAACAGTTCAACATGATCTTCATTTAAAATTATGAATATATTCAGAGATTAAATTTTACTTTATTTGAAATTATTTTACTATATTTAAAATTAAATATAAAAAATAAAACACTAGTTTTGAATAATTTAGAACTTTTTAATTAAATGATTTTCTACCAATTTAGGAATGAGGAGGGTTCAAATGGCTCGCGTCTTTCGTGTCTCGTTGGATTTTGCATCATTATTTCGGTTTTTAAAGTTTAAAAAGTCAATCCAAACCAATCAACGTGATCTATATATTAAAATTTGGTTGGAGAACAAACTTTCTATTTTTTTTATAATTTTTATTGTTTTATAGATATGTACAAAATCGTTGTTTTTTATGGTCTAGAGAATTTTAGTTAATTAATTAGATAAGAATGAGGCTATGCTACAAATGATGTGTATATTACGAAATTGATTCGTGCAATAATTTATATTTATATTTTTAAAATTTAAATAATCGATCTGAACAGTTAAACATAGGTCTTCCACTCGTATCTGTCCCTCCTTCTCGGTCGGGCCAAAATTAATTTTATTTTTGTTTTAATAATCGATCCAAATGTTTGTAAATTTATTTTTTCTTAAAACAGTGATCTTCTTTGATTGAGATTTATATGAAATTATGAATGTAATAATTAATTTTACTTTATTTGAAATTATTTTACTATATTTAAACAGTTACATATAGTAAAAAAAATCACTAGTTTCGAATGGTCTAGAATTTTTAAATCAAATGATTTTCTACCAATCTAGGAATGAGAACGGTTCAAATAGCTCGCGTCTTTCGTGCCTCATCGGGTTCCGTATCTTTTATTTCGGTTTTCAAAGTTGAAAAAGTCAATCCAAACCGTTCAACATGATCTTCTTATTAAACTATACTCGGAGACCAAATTTTATATTTTTTGAAAAAAAAAATTTACTATTTTTAATATGTACAAAATCTCCGTATCTGACTAAAATAGTAAAAAGATTCTCATCAATAAATAGTGATTTGTACCTAACTTAAATTGTTTTTGGATCATTCAAAAATAGTGATTTTGTACTTATCTAAAAAAAATAGTAAAAAATTATAAAAAATATAAAATTTGATCTCCAAGTACATTTTAATATGGATATCATGTTAAACGGTTCAAATCGGTTGTTTGAACTTTAAAAACAAAAATAACGATGTTGGCTATAATTGGAACGCAAAAATAATAAGACATTTTAACCCCACTCATCAAAATTACATATTATTCATCAATAAATTACTATTACTACCTTTGACACTTCCCTCTTATCGTATAACAAACTTAAATTATAAATTTTTTTCATTGTTGGCATTGAAAACTATTAAATTAAATGTGTACCATAATTTTAGACATATCTCGTTTGGTACACAACCACATGATAAATCAACATTTATTAAGATGATTCAAAAAAAGTTGTCTGAAAAAAACTATCTTTTTATTTAATAGCAAAAGACAACTCAACGTGAAAGATTATGAGTTCGAAATTCAAATAATTTTTTTTATAAATAATTAAATAAAAATAAAAGCAACAAAGATATTTAGATATTTCTTTGTTCCTTTTTAAAATAAAATTGTTAGTGGGGAGTGGGGACCTTATTTTTTTATTTGAATGGGACCTCTCATTTAGTAAGTTGGTAAAGGTGCTTTTTTTTTTGTTGGTTTGTCCATGTCTCTACTTTTGAGAAACTCAAAAAATAAAGCAACTCTCTACTTTTTTTTGTTGGTTTGACCTTCAAATTAATAGAGAGGATGAAGAGGAAGAAGAAGAGGAAGAGATGTGAGAGTTTGATTTTTTTTTTATATATAAATTATAACACATAATTGCTAATTTTTACGTACGTTGAAATTGCTGAATAATTCAACCGTTGATTCTATGCAATTTAGCAGATATCTTCTAAGATAAGATATGACAAAAAATATGGTATATGTTTAATTTTTTTTTCTTTTGAAGGTATTAATGAAAAAACGGCCTTAAATTATACTGAAGTTATGAATTAGTTATTTTCACTTTTATTTTGTCTGACAAAATAATATTTTGCTTATATTTATATTTGAGGCAAACAATTGAAAAAAATAATACTGAATCTATCGTGAAATGATAATCTATTTTTGATTTAGTGTCAAATGACAATACTCTCTACTCTCTATGTGGAAGATCGAAATGGTATCCTCTGCGGAGTTCCTGTGAAGCTTCTAATATGGTCTGTTCGTTTTAATCAAACGGATCAAATTAGATTTTGGCACGAATCTCAAAGCAAAATTAATACTGGCCCCCTCCATCATCCCAAATAATCACCGGTTAAGAGTAAATCATCCCAAATAATCATCCCAAATAATACTGCTCCGCAGAGAATACTTACTCGTGGAAGATCTAAATTCTAAATTCAAATGGAGATACTTTATTAACATTAAATACAAATTAAATTCAAGAAGCATATCAAGACGTGCAAGAAATATTAAAGACACATTAAGTATCACCACGTAATCGAGAACTAGCATTTGATTTGATTTAGTGGCTAAAGCACACGATTTATATGTGAGAAGTCAAGAGTTCGAAACTTAAATGGAGAAAATTCTTTATTATAATAATAAAGATATTAAATAGCTGGGTGGTTTGACCTCTAACCTTTACTCAAAAGTATCACCACCACGTGATCGACATGAATAAAATGATTCAAAAATTAAGCAACACTAGTGATATATTGATACAAAATATATATATGGGTTAAATTAAAATTATTAATAATTAAAGTTTGGTATCAAAGATCAAATTTTCCATTCACAAATTAAACAAAATTTGAATTATTAAAATTTCATGGCAATATTTAATTTTTAACTAATAAATATTCCAATGGTTTTTTAAGTCATAGATCCTAGATTCAAAACCTTAACCCCAATGATAAGTTCTGACTTCAAACAAGACATTTAAACTCTTGAAAAAAATTTCCATTGTACCCATACAAACTTTCAAATAATCATTTTTTTCATAAAAAAAATACTATAATATCCAATATCCTTATAATAACTTAACATTCTTTCTATCTCCATTTATTTATCTAATATTTTATTTAATTATTTTTAAAATGCAAATGACAAATATACCCTCCTCTTATTCTTTTTTTCAGTGATTTTTTTTTCCAAGTAATTTTGCATGTCAATGAAAGGATCGATGTTCTAGCTCAGTAAAAGAAGTTGAAATTGTTGTTGTTCGAGACAGAGATTGTAAGGAATTATTTCTTATAGCTGTTCTTATTATTTATATATTTTTTCATTGTTGTTGGGAGGAGCATTGTTTCGAAGTTGTCAATTGTTGAAATTGAAAGTAGTACATATAGGATTCGTGCTTCGTTATTTGTTGGTGAGCAGTTTCAAACAGCTATTAACAAATAAAGAAAAAATAATTTTACTATGTAATTAATTAACAATTATTTTTAGGGAAAACTGGTTATTTGTCGCTCCAAAATCTTTAAATTTGAAATATATCGTCACAAAACTATAAATTTTAAAAAAAATCACTCTAAACTTGGTTAATTCTTAAATTTGCCACATATACATAATTTTTTTTATTTTTTTATTAAAAAGTAACTGAAAAATACAGTTTTGAAATACGTATTTATGTATTTCTCTATATACCCTTCAGACTCCTCATTATACGAATTTCAAAACTGTATTTTTTTTCATTTAATTTTTAATAAAAAAATATAAAAATTGTATATTTGTAGCAAATTTAAGAATTAACTAAGTTTAGAGTGACATTTTTCAAATTTATAGTTTTTGATGGTATTTTTCAGATTTGAAAGTTTTGGAGTGGCAAATAACCAATTTTCCCTTATTTTTAATGCTACTGCAACAAATTTGATTGATTGTGACTTGTGAGAGAGTAAAAGTAGAGATAGAAACTTTCATTTAGTGAAATCTTTCAAAATTGACAATTGCACAGCATCCATGCAAGTGAAATTGAAAGTGCCAACTGAAATTTTAAAATTCAATTTCCAAGCTATTCGAATTTTTGATATGTAAATTATTTAATACGGCGAAGTGATGCGTCGAAGAGGTGCGTCATAGAGATGCATCCTTTCAACGAAGAGATACATCGAAGAGGTGCACCGTAGAAATGCATTCTTTCAACAAAGAGAAGTGTCGAAGAGATGTGTTTGAATAGAGGTGTCCTTTCACGAAAGAATGTGACCTTTCGCAAGTGTCTTTTCATCTTTTATAAATATGATGGCACACTGCTCATTTAATATATATCTTAGATACAAAGAAACACAACAAAAATTTCAGCAAAGAGAGAGAATCCTGAGTACTATCGGTTGTGAATCAGTGAGACACGTTCGGTATATCGTTGTAGCGTGTCTCCAACTAACGTTCTCAAAAGATAGTCAAGAAGATGGTGTACTGGATAAACTACAAGAAGGCTTGGAAGGACTAGACGTGAAAGAAACTTCCAAAATCAAGTTGCTTTAATTCTGATCTTGAATATTTTATAGTTTGATTATTTCTAACACAAGCCTATGATCAGGAGAACTAATATCATGTGTTACCCAATGATTTTTTTTTATTTGAAAGTTAATTAGTGGCTTACCCAATGATCATTGCTTAATTTGTTTATTTTTATACAATTTATATTTTATAGGAGATGATCTAGATAAACTACTTCTTTTCCTAACAAAATCTAGTTGCAGTATTTTGTTTTCAAAATACGAAATAGGAATGATGTCAATATTAAAATATTAAAATAGTTGGATGACTTGATTTTCAATTTTAATAAAAAAATATTTAAAGAAACAAAGAGCTAGTCTCGTCAAATTTTATTATTTACCATCTTCAAAAAAATAAACCAATTAATTTTTTTTCTGAAAAAAAAAAAATATATTTTTAATAGAATCGCAGTTTAAAGATACAATACCAGCAGAAAGAGACCGCAATTTGAAACGAATTCACATCCTCTGCGGAGATTTTACTAGCGGAGTTCTTGCGGTTCTTTTAATCTGGTCCGTTCGTTTTGATCGAACGGACCAAATAAGATTTTAGCACGAATTTTAAAGAAAAATAAATACTGCCCCCTCTATCATCCCGAGTACTCACCGGCTGAGAGTAAATCTGGACCGTCCGATCAGCTCCGCAGAGAATACTGGTCCAATTTCAAACAGCGATCCCAGATAGAAAACTGCAGTACCAACTATTTTTTTCTGAAATTTGAAAAAGGAAATGGTTTAAACTTTCAAGGGTGGACCCAAATGGTTAGAACCAGAGTTTGAAAACCAATTCCTAAGGTGGACCCAACTTAAATGGTTAAAACCAATTGTTGTTCAAAATCAATTGAAATAATTTTTCTTTTTCTGAATATTAAGACAAAAATTAGTACCGTAGTCAGTAGAAATGATTTTTTTTTTTAAAAAAAAAAGTTAAATAGTTTATTTTTCTTAAGATGGTAAATAATAAAAAATTCGGATGAATGTCAAGCCTTAAAAATGTGCATTCTTTAGTTTACTAATAGATGATATTTTAATATCAGATTTTGGCATTCAATTGTGAAAAATATTTTTTATTTATTCTTTTAGTATTTCTTTTTGTTAATACAAGTAATCAGTATTGATTGGTTCCAATGAAATTTCGAATTACCGGATAAGGAAATCTTTTAGAGCATGTTCAGCTGCAGTTAGAGAATAGGAATAGGCACAGAAATAGGCGCACAATGAACTGAATTTTTTCTTCATCTACGTGAACAGTAAAATGCAGGGCTGCAGCCAAACCGGTCCTTAGAATTAAAAGATTCGGACCGTTATTTTAGCTTTGCACGAATTTAAAGAAAAACTCATATAGCCAGAGATACACCAGATTAAGTTAGATCTTGACTGACAGTTAATTTGAACTGTAAAATTATAGGCCACTGTCCAATATAATTCTCTTTTAATAATTTGGACTTTGGTGCTTCTTCAAAGAACATTTTCAAACGCTCCTATTCCTCCTTCGGATCCGAATCTACTAGTTCGAATCAAATTTTGAGTTTAAATTCAGACCTTCAAATCATAAATTGAACTAGTTCGAATCAATTTAAAAATAACTCGGACCGTCAAATTATAATTTGAACTAGTTTGAATCAATTTAAAAACTTTATTCGTATCAAAACATAACAAAATATCTGAATTCAAATTCAAATTTTAAATTACGTAAAAAAAAATTGAACTCTTTCACTCCTCCCTCTCTCTCGGGTCCGGGTCTTCTTAAATAACTCAATTTTTAAATTTTGAATCGGCACCGTCCGATTCGAATTCGTCGCTCGGGATCATCTCAGATTTCAAATTCATCTCTCGAGATGTATGCGCTTATCTTCTGAGGGTGCCTTTGGATGAATCAAGAATAGTGTAAGGATAGTAGCTATTTTAATTTGAGAATAGTAGTTATTTCAATATTTTGTAGGATTAGTAAAATAGTGAACAATCCTACAAAAGACAAATAAAGAATAGTGACTATTCGCTAATCCAAACATATCCAAACGTAAATTAGTAGCTCGGAATAGTACTAATCCGGAATAGTATCTATTCTTCACCCACCCAAACTTATCCTGAATAGTCTCCGATTCAAATCGATAGTCCCGATGGGTGTGTTTAGATGGGTGAAGAATAGCTACTATTCCATATTAGCACTATTTTGAGCTACTATCCGGCGTTTGGGTGTATTTGGATTAACGAATAGTCACTATTCTTTGTTTGTCTTTTGTGTAATAACTCACTATTCTATTATTCATACAAAATGTTAGAATAACTACTATTTTAAAATTGAGAATAGCTCTATCCTTGGTACTATTCTTGATTCATCCAAACACACCCGATGTAAACTTATCCTGAATTGTATCTATGCTTCATTCGATCTGAATTCCTCTCTGTACCTCAGAATAGTTTTTTTTTTTTGAAAAACCGGACAGAAACTGTTTAGGTGATTACCTCAAAATAGTTGTACAGCTGTTCTAAATAATTCCACCCAAAAAAAACACCCTACTCCATTTTGACTTGTCATATCACCACCCACCTTTCAAATGATTCATTCTATACTCAACTTGATATCAAATCATACGTATGAAAAGTATAAAATATACACTTAGTTAGGCGTCTAACCTACTCCAAAAATTAATTGAAAGTCCTGTTCAGCGGATTATTAAAAATGAGCATGGGTACAAAAATGATATAAAAATTATTATTTACGTGAAAAAAAATTAATTAAATTTTTATTTTTCTGCAGAAATAGTGGAGCAGTTGAACATGACCGAAGTGTACAAAATTTCATAGATTTGTTCGGTACAAATGCACTGTGATGAAATAGAGAAAGAGTGAGAAAATGTAATGAAAGAATAGTCAAACTCTTTTCTTTCGCACTTTATTTTCATTCAATTCCATCACACTATTTCTAAGTGTGTGACTTTTTTATACGTGGAATTACCTCAATTCTGCTCTTCCACTATTCCAAACGTACCGAATATAATTAGAATTGTATGAAATAGAAGCGTCTTTTCTTTTTTACTTTGTTACCATTCTATGTATTTGGCTAACGGGCCAGGAAATGTTGAGATTTTAGATTAAAATTTGGATAAAATATTCGCATATATCGGATGGAAATATGTTGACATGGGATTGAGTATTTTTTTGTCTATTCTTCCTTCCCTTTTCAATGTAAATTAATATGAAAAAAATACATTTAGATTGTGTTTGGCTAGCCTTCTTTTCATGAAAATATGTGGGAAAATTTGATTCCGTGGAATATTTTATCTATTTGATATTCGTTTGTCTTTTGACAATAGAAAAAATTACCGCAGGAAAATGCATGGGAATTGAATTTATACACAAAATGAAAGGGAATTTTTTTTTTTTCCATTTCTTGCTTATTCTATTTTTACATCTTATCAATTTTATATTTTATTTTCATCACAAGTGTATTTTGTTTGATTTCTTTATTTTATTTTACTATAAATTAGTTTTGTCACCATCACTAGCAACTTTTATTTTTTATTTTTATTCTCTATTTTCCTAAACAATATTATATTTTAGATTATTAGAACCAATAAAAAATAATAAATATTTATTAACCAAAAAGATATTATTGACAGCTAGCCTTCAGAAAATTATAAAAAAAATGAAGTTTTCATGAATATCTTTTTAAAATTAAATTTTTTTACAACTATTATTACAGTCCAACCAAATATTCATTTCAATTACATTTTCATGAATTTTACCATATATATATAGTATGGATTTCCATAAATTAATAAGTGAATTATCACACAAGAAATTTTTTATTCCCATACAATCCTGTGATAACCGAACATATCTTAAGTGGGACCAAAATTTGTTTTCCATAGAGAAAGAAATTCTTATCCTCTTAACTCAAAAAGGAATCTTTTGAGTTGATGCATCTGGACCATTTAATCTATTTTAAAATTTGTACAAACTAGATTTACACTAATATTAAAGAGCTCTTGTGCTAAATTCAGATAACCAGATTAGCTTCATTTAAAATTAGACAATCGAAATGCATTAACTCAAAAGATTTTCTTTTTCAGTTAGTGCAGAGATAGTGTTTTAAAGAGTGGCCATGGTTGCTCTCTCTAACATCCATAACATTAAATGCATCTCTCTGGAACATTCTGGGCACTAAATGCCTCACCTAACCATTTTCATTATTTTCCAAAAACACAATTTCATTCATTTTATTAAATCCAATTAAATGGCTAATTTTTTGTCCATTTTTTCTTCATTGCCTTCTCTTCTGTGTATTGTATTATTCAATGCAATAGCTAGTTTTATTTCATTCATTTCATTAATTTCTTCTATTTGTATTTTATGAATTAATAATTAATAAGTATTGTTAAGTTGTTTTAATCCACTTTATTTAATAATAATAATAATAATTTCACCAATAAAAATATTTGTATAATATCATTAGAAACAAAAATATAATTTTCAACAACTAATTTCACAGTACAACCAAACAATTATTTATTCAGTACAATCCATAATAATCATTTCCATTATTCCATATACACTCGTATGTATAACTCTGTGACACATATCTTTGAGAGCAAAACCAAAGAGTCCGCATAATTTAAAAAGGTTCTTATTATCTTTCATAAATGTAATATGAACATATGATCCGTTTTTATTAACTTATCCAGAAACTAACATTAAATTTAGGCAAATGCTTCTATGAACATAAGGACCTATTTGTAAAATGAACATATTTTTATTTTTAAAATTCAAACAGTCGATCCGAATGTTCATCTTGTTCTCCATATTAATATGTGCTTGGAGACAAAATTTTACATTTTTTTGAATTTTTGTACTATTTATTAAGATGGGTACAAAATTCAATGGTCTGAATTTGATATTTTTTGTACCTATCTTAATAAATAGTAAAATTATTCAGAAAAATGTAAAATTTGGTCTCCAAGCACATATTAATATAGAGAACAAGATGAACGGTTCGGATCGACTGTTTGAACTTTGAAAATAAAAATATGTTAATTTTACAAATAGGTTCTTATGTCCATAGAAGCATCACTCTTAAATTTAATGTGGTTTAGTAATTTAGTTCTTATCAAATTTATCAAATTTACATGTATCCAGGGTCCAAAATTCCTTTTCGGAATGTGTGCGCTCTCCTTCAGAATGGATTGCTGTGGATTCAAATCGGACGATTCCAATCTAAAACCCAAAAATTGAGTTACTTCAGTGAATCTGAATCCTAAAATGGTTACATTAAAGAGAAGAAAGGAGAGCAAGAAGGTCGTCGTAGCTAGCCAGTGAAAATTACATCCACAATAAAAAAATTTGAGAGGAGTTTTGTATTAATCATATTGTCATATTTAATACAACAATATATTTTCTAAACAACACAAATATAAAATACAACAAAATACAATTCAACAATTATTTTGAACAAATTACGACTTAACTTTAAGTCTCAATCAGAATATTTTATATCATTTAAACTTGAAATGAGTAACTTATTCTATTATGTACATTAACTTTTTTTTATTGAGATAGAGGATTAGAGGTTCGATCTTTAACTTTTTATTTAATATCTATAAAAAGATTTTTATTTAATATCTATAAAAAGATTTTTATTTAATTTCTCATACAAAAAGTGATGTTTTTTTCCACTAGATCAAAAACTAGTTCTTAAAAGTATGAATGTTTTTTTTTCAGAAAGAAAGATGAAAATCTAGCCGTTTAAATTCCAATGTTCACAAAGAAACTCTTCCATTCAAATTTCAAACCCGCATCTTTCTTATAAAGAGCATCGTTCTTTGCTATTATATCAAAAACTAGTTCTTCTGAAGCGTGAACTTGTTAAATTAAATTTTGTACATTAAATTTTGTACATGTTTCATACTTACATAGGAAAAAAATGTAAAAAAAAAATCACACATTTAAATTTGAAATGTCAATCTTGTTAAGATATTTTTCAAACAACTGTTAATCATATAAAATAAAAAAATTATAAGAAACACATAAAACAAAAACAGATATAGGTTTCTGTATTTCACTGTTCATTTGTTACGCTGTGTGTAAATTATATACAATTTTGAATTTATATCGAGCGCACTTTTTTTTTTTTATCACTTTTGCACATCAAAATTGGTGTTGACAAGTCTTAGACAATGAACCACAGAAGATGAAATAATTATATTCCTAAAATTACCATTTTTAATATATTATAATGTTTAAGCTTTAATTTGAGAGAAAAATAGAGAATCAGTCTTTGAAAATTCAATATTCATAAAAGGACTTTTTTTTATCTGAATTGTGAACATGCAGCTTTCCACACAAAAAACATTCAAAATAATTATATCATGAGGTTTTAAGTTTATATATGAAGGAACTTCTTATAAATTGAATATAATATTATGGGCTAATTTTTTTTTTTTCAAACTTATACAACTAGTGTCATGCCATACAAAAAACTGTTCAAATTCAGTAAATTATTTAGTTAGAGCAGATAATACTAATATTAAATTTGTATCTGTCTTTCAATGAACAAATATGAATAGTAAATAAATGCCAAAATTTAAAACCAAATCTATTTTAATCGAATATGAATACATATGAGAAAAATCCTGGAATACGGATAAAAAAGGAATAATTATCGGATAATTGAGTTATAAAAACTTTAAGATATAAATACTACTTAACAAAATTTAAATATGAAAACGAATGGATAATTAAATTTTGAATCTTGATGTAATTTGTAAAAAAAATGAATAGATAAACAAGTTGTTGTCCGTATGCTGTTTAGAAAATGGATTTCGGATAGAAACGGATATCTGAAATCCAATTTTAACCGAACTCATATGTTTTCTTCTTATTTAATAAATATTTAAATTTGAAATCAGTATAATTATCTGCTCTATTTATCCGAATTTGTTTATGAGATAAATTCGAAATGAATTCAGACGGATAGTAACTACCAGGAAATAAATCTGCTGTTATTCCTTTAGAACAACAAAAATTTCAACTAGATAAAGAAATATGTGACATGCTGTGATTTGATCACGTGACTAAAATTATGACCGATGGTTACGTCACGTGTAGTCACGCTGAGACTATATGTGACGTGTCGTGACGTAAATTAGTCACGTCAATTTTTTTATATTTAATTTAAATTATTCAAAATTTAGAAAAAAAATATAAAAAATTCTAAAAGAAGTAAATAATGTTGCAAATTTTTTTTTTTTGGAAATACTGTTGACCATCTGACATTACTTTAAAAATTCAAAATACAAATATTTGTTAATCTAAACTAGAGAAAATAAAAATTAGTACTACACTAAAAGGAAAATCTGAATACTCTATACATACTAAAAAAGTTGGATACTCTATATTTCATACCGTGACGTGCCTGGTTCGCATGACGTGACGTGCCTGGTTCGCATGACGTGACGTGACTGGTTCGCATGACGTGACGTGTCTGGTTCGCATGACGTGACGTGACTGGTTCGCATGACGTGACGTGTCTGGTTCGCATGACGTGACGTGTCTGGTTCGCATGACGTGACGTGACTGGTTCGCATGACGTGACGTGTCTGGTTCGCATGACGTGACGTGACCGGTTCGCATGACGTGACGTCTCTGGTCGCATGACGTGACGTGTCTGGTTCGCATGACGTGACGTGACTGGTTCGCATGACGTGACGTCTCTGGTCGCATGACGTGACGTGTCTGGTTCGCATGACGTGGACGTGTCCGGTTCGCGCATGACGTGGCGTGTCCGGTTCGCATGACGTGACGTGACCGGTTCGCATGACGTGAGCGTCTCGGTCGCATGACGTGACGTGTCTGGTTCGCATGACGTGACGTGTCCGGTTCGCATGACATGACGTGGCCGGGTTCGCATGAGCGTGACGTGGACCGGTTCGCATGACGTGGCGTGGACCGGGTTCGCATGACGTGACGTGTCCGGTTCGCATGACGTGACGTGCCCGGTTCGCATGACGTGACGTGGACCGGTTCGCGCATGACGGGGGACGTGTCCGGTTCGCATGACGTGACGTGACGACCGGTTCCGCATGACGTGACGTGGCCGGGTTCGCATGACGTGACGTGGCCGGTTCGCATGACGTGGCGTGGACCGGTTCGCATGACGTGACGTGTCCGGGTTCGTATGACGTGACGTGTCTGGTTCGCATGACGTGGCGTCTGCGGTCGCATGACGTGACGTGTCCGGGTTCGCATGACGTGACGTGTCCGGTTCGCATGACGTGGCGTGTCCGGTTCGCATGACGTGGCGTGTCCGGTTCGCATGACGTGGCGTGGACCGGTTCGCATGACGTGGCGTGGACCGGTTCGCATGACGTGACGTGTCAGGTTCCCATGACGTGTCGTGTCTGGTTCACATGACGTGACGTGACTGGTTCGCATGACGTGTCGTGTCTGGTTCGCATGACGTGACGTGACTGGTTCGCATGACGTGAAGTGTCTGGTTCGCATGACGTGACGTGCCTGGTTCGCATGACGTGACGTGACTGGTTCGCATGACGGGACGTGTCTGGTTCGCATGACGTGACGTGACGACTGGTTCGCATGACGTGACGTGGCCGGGTTCGCATGACGTGGACGTGGCCGGGTTCGCATGACGTGGCGTGGACCGGGTTCGCATGACGTGACGTGTCCGGTTCGTATGACGTGACGTGACCGGTTCGCATGACGTGAAGTGTCTGGTTCGCATGACGTGACGTGTCCGGTTCGCATGACCCGACGTGACCGGGTTCGCATGACGTGAAGTGTCTGGTTCGCATGACGTGACGTGTCTGGTTCGCATGACGTGACGTGACTGGTTCGCATGACGTGAAGTGTCTGGTTCGCATGACGTGACGTGTCTGGTTCGCATGACGTGACGTGACTGGTTCGCATGACGTGAAGTGTCCGGTTCGCATGACGTGGACGTGTCCGGGTTCGCATGACGTGACGTGACCGGGTTCGCATGACGTGACGTGACCGGTTCGCATGACGTGGCGTGCCGGGTCGCATGACGTGACGTGTCCGGTTCGCATGACGTGACGTGGACCGGGTTCGCATGACGTGGCGTGACCGGGTTCGCATGACGTGGCGTGCCGGGTCGCGTGACGTGACGTGACGCACTGGTTCGCATGACGTGACGTGACTGGTTCGCATGACGTGACGTGACTGGTTCGCATGACGTGACGTGCCTGGGTCGCATGACGTGACGTGACGTGCCTGGTTCGCATGACGTGACGTGACTGGTTCGCATGACGTGACGTGACTGGTTCGCATGACGTGACGTGCCTGGGTCGCATGACGTGACGTGACGTGCCTGGTTCGCATGACGTGACGTGACTGGTTCGCATGACGTGACGTGACTGGTTCGCATGACGTGACGTGACAATTTTTCTTCTTAGTGTCAATCGTTGATCTTTGTTTATATTCACGCATGGAATTTTTTTTTTTGTTAAGATTCGTACATAAATAAATGTAAATGGTTGATATTACAGTAACATATTTCTATTATTCCAAGAGAATAGCAGCAGATTTATTTTTCCATTTTCAAGTCTAATTAAATGCCATACTTTTGAGCACTGGCCCAAGTTCTCGTCTTTTCATACGAGACTATAATATTTTGTTTGCTGAGGTATCAATCTTATAAACTCTTATTACTTTAATGAAAAAAATGAAGATGCTGCACTTTTATCAAAACTGTACTAGCACCAATTTAACAAAAGCTCAAAAAGACAAAAGAGAGCGATTCGGACGAATTTAAATATTTAAATATTAATTTTAATTTTGCGGCAGATCTATAACTTAGAAGTAGAAAAATTCTGCTTCTAAGAGAGAGGATTCGGTCCCAAAAAGACTTCCATTACAATTTAAAAATTATTAGTACAAAAGAATACATATTTATTGATTAATTAAGAAAAAAGACAAATGAAAACCATGTATTCTTTTCTTATATTATTCTTTTGAGTTATTCTTTTGAGGTTTATTTGATTTACTGATAGTTGTCAAAAAAATGGCACAAGTTTCTTGGATGGAGAAAAAGGTGTCCCCACTTGATTTTTATTTTATTTTATTAAAGTCCCCTCTTGCTTTTATACTTTTCTGTCAGAGTATTTATGACTGTACTGTACAAACACCTCACAAAAGAGATAGGAATAGATCTGATGGGAATCGGATATACTTTTAGGTCAAATTAACTGTACTAAAATCTGCTCTTTTTTCTGAGAAAATGAGCATCCTCTTTATCTTTCATCTAGATTGTTCAAAATTAATCGTACAATTTCAATTAAATCTGAATTATTTTAATAGATTAAATTGATATAAAAATAGAAAGTAATTGAGACCGTCCGATAGATTGGATTTTGAACGATTCAAATGGAAGAAAAAGGAGGGTCCTCCTTTTCTCAAGAAAATGAGCCGATTTGGAGTCTAGCCAGCTTTAATACCGTACGATTATCACTAAGATTTGTGCACACATAAATTGAAACAGACTTGCACGAATTTTAATGTAGTTCGCATGAGTCTTAATATAAATCTAATGGTCATTACATCCATCGAACCAAAGTAGAGCTGATGGACATCATACATACTTTGAATTCCATAAAAGAAGAGAAAGAGATAAAAAAAAAAAGATAGCAGGTTCACCTGCTTTACACTCCGATTCAAAAATTAATAAAAATTTTACTTGTAATTTTACATGGAGTTTACTTCTCTACACTCTATTAAATTTATGATCACGTCTTTGCTCACCTCTGTTCTCTTCTAGCTCTTTAGGTTGTGGTCAACAAAAAAAAGAGGAAAAGAGAGAGAAAGAGAAAGAGAAAGAGAAAGAATAGAGTAAAATGTTAACATCTTCTACATTCTGATTTGAGATTACAAAATTTGATAGTTTGTATATAGAATTTACTTTTCTCCCTTCTTACCCTCAAAATTTAACGTTTTGGAACAAGTAAATAGAATACGGTCACCTCTCCACTCCTCTTCTCTCTTTAAGAGTACACCCATAAGGAACAAGATCAAAATAAGAAAATAATTATATATTTTATTGATTATTATTTTTTTGAGTAAAAATTAGTGATCAAATTAACCATCTAACTATGTAATATCCACAAAAAATTGCTCCTTCTGGATTTTGAACATGCGACCTCTTACATAGAATTTATTGATTATTGTTAATGCCATTTAAATCAATATCTAAATGCAAAAGATAAAAAAAAAATTAACAATATAGTTATGTGTTGCATATCACAGTGAGTTCTTGTATTAATATTTTTCAATTTGAAAATGATTGATTGTGTTTGAATGTCGTTAAATATGTATATACACATCAAATAAGTGATAAATATTTTATTAAAAAGAGTGATAAATGTACAGTTATGTGTTGGATATTACCTTTAGTTCTTGTATTAATTTGATTCAATTTAAATATTTTCATTTCAGTCAAAAATTTAAATATTTTCATTGTGTTTTAACATCGTTAAATCTATATGGAGTAATAGATCAATTTGTTTGTTTATAACAACCATAAAAATTGTCTAAGCTAATTAATTGCCAATAAATTCTATATATAAATAAATACATATATCAATATATAAAGTTCTAATTGATAAAATGAATTTGCTTGCATAAATTCTAAAGTTTCATATATTGTCCAAAATGATTGACTAATAAACATGTTTTTTTTTTTAGTCCAGTGGCAAAAACATACAATTCTCATGTGAGAAGTTATGAATTCGAATCTCACAAAATAAGAAAATTCTCTATATTAATATATAGGAGTTTGAAATTTATTGGTAGCTTAACTCCCAATTCATATTTCAAAAAAAAAAAAAAAAAACGTCCATAGACACAAAATCCACAACACACATGCATCCTGCAGGAATCAAAAAAGTTCACCCCTAAAATAATGAACATGTCGAGTTGAACAGTGGAAGAGCATTTATTGCTTCTGGTTATGGAGGATCAATGATCTTATTTTATTTTATTTTAACTTTTAACTGAGAGCATTAAAAAAATTTAGAGAGCATTAAAAAAACAATAAATTACATATGTATAATGTGTTTGGGCAAATTTCACAATTGCAATAATTAAGCGGTCTGAATGAGAAAATAAAACTGTTTGGATTTCTTAATAATCCGAGACACAACATTATAGAGATCTTAATAAAGTTTAGTACTTTGACAAATATCTTGGGTTTGTCAATAGCCAAAGCATATATTCTCCGAGTGTATGTTTGATTGGGTTGATAATAGGTTATTCGGAATAGCGATAATATGTGTGGTTGAATTAAGAATATATTATATTTGGAATTAGGTTATTTGAAATAGCTTATTCGGTGTTTGGTTGGGTTAAAATAGCTATAATAGTGAATCTAAACTTTTTGTCTTATTAGAATAAATTATTCTTAAGAATTTTGAGATTTGGTTATTCTAACAAGACAAACAATAACTATTCTTGTTTTGCAACAAAACTTACCCAACGTTTGTTTGGGTTAGAATAATTAGAATAAGAAATTCAACTTTTTTCAAAAAAATTACAACCACTCTTTTTGTTTAAACAAATTTCTGCTATTGTTTCATAAAAAATTCCAACACACTTTTGGTTTTAAAAAAAACCTAGCCACTCTTATAGAAAAAGAAAAACTTTGTATTAAAAAAAAATTCTAAAGTTTGGAGGCGAATTATTTTTTACATTATTCTATGTCAACGAAAATTCCAACCACTCTTTTTATTTATCTGTGTTAATAATATTTTTTCTCATTTATGGGCCAAATGGGAAGAATAATTTTTAGGTTGATTTGTCCGTATCTCTAGACTTGAGAAACTAAAGGCATCTTCTTGAACCATCTCATTTATTTGAGAGAGAGATGAAGAGATACATCCCATTTATTAAATCATCTCCACACTAGCTACTATGTAATGAGAAAAAATAAAAATAAAAAGTAATAATTTTTATGCGCATGTAAAAAAAAATTATATATAAATATTATTTTGACGATTTTACTTTAACATATAACATATAAAGTTTAGAAGTTTTATTATTAAAAATAACAAAGTAAAAATACGGTATAAATACAAAAAAATAAAGATATTTGAACTCCTCATGTGCAATACAACCAAATTAGCACTGCAACTGAATACATAGTTATTTCATGATGAGGTTTCAAATTTCTCTATTTTTTGTGATATTTTACCATTAATAATTTAATTAAGTATTTGTAATTGTCCACTCCGATAAATTAGCAAATGATACTAAACTCCTCATCATTTATAGAACTACAAATGATACATTAGCATATGATACTATACTCAGGTCCTGTTCGGCCACTCCACTGTTCCCGCGGGAACACGTAAACAGTAATTTTTAGTTCAATTTCCAATGACCCACCGAACAGATCCTTATTTTAAGAGATTTTCTTTTACGTACAGAGAGACTATGAATTCGAATTAGATGACAACTCATGAATTTTCTTTTTTTGAAGGTGCTAATTAAAAACTTTTGGGTAGAACTAGGAGTGCAAATGGATCGGATACGGACCGAATAGTTGTAAAACTATATCTGTATCTGTTTTTAGTTTTTGAATACAGATAAGATATTAAACATATACATACAGATTCAGATCGAATATCAAATATCCATAAATATATACTTAAATATTTTCATAATATATATTAAATTATATGATATATATCTACTATTATTCAATAATAATACGGATAATTAAAAATCCGATATTATCCGATCCGTTTGCACGCGTACGCAGAACTGTCTCGCCTATTTCCTATTTTGCAAGATAAGGCGGTCATTATATAGCCGACATAAGAAAACCTTTTTTGAGTCAATTCCTCCTCGGCCCATCAAAAGCCCATATTTCGGCGAGAAAGTTAACCATCTTTTCGAGTTCCGACTCGCGCTCAGGCTCCGCTCAAGCTCCCGACGTCTCCACTGCGCCGCTTGACTTCAGAGGTGAGCGATCAAAGAGGCGAAAATGGTGGTACCACCTGCGGTGAACGTTTACCCTCTCTCCAACTACACCTTCGGTACCAAGGAACCTAAGATGGAGAAGGATACCTCCGTCGCCGATCGTCTTGCTCGTATGAAAGTCAAGTACGTCTCTTTCTTCCTTTCTTTTTTCTTTTCTTTTTGATAAACCATAGTTCGAAACCCTAGATCTTGGATTTCTTGTGTTAACCTTTTGTCAATTCGTCAAATCCTAGATAGATCTTGGATTTCTTGATAGGACCCTAAAACCCTAAAACCCTAATTGGGACTCTTGGTGGTGTTACATTATTTGAATGCTGAAAGATTTGTTTCATGATTTTTAAATTTTGAAAAGACTCACATCTTGTTGTTTCAATATTACTGTAAAGAGTGAGGCTATGGTGATATGCATATTACAGATCGACCCATGCTATGGATCCATATCTATATTTTCAAAGTTCAAACAGTCGATACGAACTGTTAAACATGATCTTCATATGAAAACCACTGCTTTTGGTTGGTCCAGAATTTTCAATCCAGTGAATTTTTACTTGTATAAAAAAATAGTAAAAGTTCTAGAAAATGTAAAATTTGTTCTACAAGTACATATGTTGAACTGTTCAGATCAACACTGTTTGGTCTTTAAAAACGGAGATACGAGTCCATAGCGCAAGCCGTTGTGTAATATGCATATTACCATAGCTTGACTCTTCTTGTAAATACTGACTGTTAAAGTCATTTTCTTCTGAAATGCTCTTTATTTAATAGATTTATTGTTTTCTTTTATGCTAGCTACATGAAAGAAGGGATGCGAACCAGTGTTGAGGCTATCTTATTGGTATGTGCTGGTCTTACTATTTTTATTTTATATTACTAGGTTAGCTAGAGTATATTTTTTTAAATAGTTGTTTACTAGTCTAATCAATGGTCTACAAGTATTGTGCAGTAATAGCAATTGCTAGAACCCTGTAATATTAACTTTTTAAGAACACATGGAAATCTCAAAATAGTTTTGCAAGTACATGACACAAATCGCTACTTAAGTTTGAAGTAAAAACCATTAATTTTTTTTTGTGGGCCTTGGATTAGTGCAATGAACAAAACATAAAGACCGTTATTTAAATTGATTATAGCAAGTACTCATCAACAACTGAGAAGCATGATTTGTAAATGCAATGGAACATTTGTAGAGAAGCTCAGCATGCACAATTGGAACTTAAATGTAATAAAAGACTAGGCATGTGATACGAATTTTACTTACAGTTGAAGTGCTTTCATTGCCATATTTTGCTAGTTGAAATCTGCTACTTAGAGATAAATTTTTAGTTGGAAGAGTTTTTTTGCAAGTCGTGTTACAACTTGCATATAATTTTCTAAATCATGTTTACCGGATTGTTTGCAAATAGGTTCAAGAGCACAATCATCCCCATTTATTGCTGCTTCAGATTGGAAATACGTTTTGCAAACTTCCTGGGGGAAGGTTGAAACCCGGAGAGAATGGTAAAATTATCCATAAGTTTTTTTTTTAATTCGCTTGTAAATGGTTTTTTTAACTAAGAAAATTCATTCTACTGGACAGAAATTGAGGGCTTGAAAAGAAAGCTTTGTAGCAAACTTGCTGTTAACTCTCCTTCCTTTCCTCAAAACTGGCAGGTAATTTCATTTAATAAAATAATTAATATTTTTTTTTAATTTATAAAAATTTGAAGAAGTCATGTGTATTTTGTTACAGATTGGAGAGTGTGTTGCTGTCTGGTGGAGGCCAAACTTTGAAACCGTGATGTACCCATATTGCCCTCCACATATCACCAAGCCGAAGGTACATCTTATTTTGTTTTTTAATCTAATGTTTTGCTATGCTAATTGTTGTTTTACTCGTATATTTTACTCATATGTTTTACTTCTTCCTGGGTTAATAATATTAGGAGTGCAAGAAGCTGTACCTTGTCCACCTTACGGAAAGGGAATATTTTGCCGTCCCAAGAAACCTAAAGCTGCTTGCTGTTCCACTTTTTGAACTCTATGACAATGTTCAGGTTTGTATATTAAAATTTTATGAGGAGCAATCTGATGCTCATCTTTTTTTCATTATCTATTTGGAATAGAAAATATTCAACTGTTGATGTTGTTCTATCTTCTCAAGCAATGCTTTAACATAAAAAAATAGAAAAATCAACATACCAAATCAATTGTAAATAACTGTTGAATTTTCCGTTTCTTGATCTTGTACCAAGTGAGCTTCAAAAATAACGATTTTGTATATGGAGATAGAATGAGATCAAAGGTTCACATTTTTTACTTGAACCAAATCACTCAGTTCATATGTTATTGGAGCAAGTTTTGAATTAATGCCTAATCTATTTGGTTTAGAGTCACTCAGTTCAATTTATTAGATGTAACAAGTGTTTCTTATGGAATTTATCTTTTACATGTCAATGCAGAGATATGGACCTGTTATCTCCACTATCCCTCAACAATTGTCCAGGTTCCAGTTCAACATGGTTAGTTAATAAACCTGATGTCAGTGACCTTCTCTCAGAGGAAGTATGTGTTGTTTGCATAGCAAGCGCATGTAGTAGCTATTAGCTAAAGCACTGACTGGCACTAATTTAGTTTCACTTAAGATTATGGATGTGATTTACTTGTTTCTTTTTTTGTCAATTTTATTTTTTATTTCTTAAAAAAATGTTTCATTTTAGTTCTGAGGAACTCTCTTTTGTTGTAATATGTAGTAATCTTTAGGTGAATTTACATTTGCTAGAGTCATGATAATTCCCAATTATTACCTTGTAAAATTTATTTGTTGCTTTTAGATGAACTAGGTAAGGATGGCTGATTTTAGCTTAAGATTATGTCTTGATCTCTTGGATGCTGCTTGTTTCCCCCTATACGCCATTGTGTATTTTCGGAAGTACCATTTTTCTGTATTTGTATATGACCATTTGTATGTAGTAAACCATTTTTTGTCCTTGCGATGTGAAGAAAGCCCGACTGATTCTAACTCTAACAAGCAACAAAGACCCAGATAAAGGCGAGACTGCCAAAGACACGGATGAAGGCGAGACTGCCAAAGACACGGATAAAGGTGAGACAGCCAAAGACACAGATGAAGGTGAGAATGCCGATACCGATACCCTTAATGAAGGAGTATGAAGGATGAAGAATTTTTTCGAGCTGAGAAGTGATTTTGATTTTACTTGATTACATTGTTGTTTTTAACTTTCTATTGGAGAACTTTGTTTTGTGCTTTAGTAATGGTTCCTGGTTCTGTGATTATATCTGTAGTTATTTTGAATGCTTGTAACATAGGTTTGGTACCAGCTCTTTGTCAGCTTTACTAATCACTAACATTTGGTTTTGGTTTTCTCAAACTTGAAGTGCGTCAAATGGATCTTTCCTTTTCTTTTATTCTTTGAGCGTGTCATATTTTTAGGGTTTATCAGGTGTCTACTAACTATTTTCATATGTTTAAAATTCAGTCATTTACTGATGAGATCGGCTGTTATAACATTATATGATACTCGCCTGTCTCATTAATACTAATGAGACATGTTTACTTGCTTCATAATATTAAACTTTGAAAAATAAAGAATGAAAAATGAGTAAATTCTATGTATAAATTATTCTTTCTTTTCTGATTCTCAAATAAGTGTGTAGAGAAAATAACAGTATAATTCGCAAACATGAACAATAAACAATCATTAAAAAGGAACACACTCACAGGGTAAATATTTAACAGAGTAGTTTTACTTTCATGCAGCGCGCTAACCTTACGCAACACTAAATTGATTCTACAGTCCATGCGCTGTGTGAAGTTAAATGTACTCTGTTAGTAGTTTTGGAGCCACCTCCTTTTCTTCCCGCCATTACCACCACCGTTCCCAGCGCCACTCCCCAGCTCAATCTCGATCGTTCGTTCGTTCGCGATGGGTAAACCAAAGCAGCAGGTCATCTCGCGCTTCTTCGCTCCAAAACCACCGCCTAACCCCTCCTCCTCCTCCTCTTCTCCACCGCCTCCTCCCGCTCCTTCCCCTCTCCCAAAATCATCCCCCAAAATCTCTACAGTCGTCTCCTATTCCCCTTCCAAACGCCGTTCTCTCAACCTCTCTCCAAACACCACCCCCTCCAAAAAACCAAAATCCGACCCGCTTCCCACCCCCGCCTTAAACCCTTCCCTCCACCAAAAATTTCTAGCCAAATTTCTCGACCCGCCTTCTACCACCTCCTCCAGCAAGGAAAACCCAATATCCAGTAAGATAAACTACACTCCATTAGAGCAACAAGTGCTTGAGCTTAAAGAGAAGTATCCTGATGTCATTTTGATGATTGAGGTGGGATACCGGTACCGGTTCTTCGGCCAGGATGCTGATGTAGCAGCAAGGGTTCTTAAGATTGTTGCGCATGTGGATCGCAATTTTCTAACTGCGAGTGTGCCGACTTTTCGATTGAATTTTCATGTCAGACGGCTTGTCGGAGCAGGTCATAAGGTTGGCGTGGTGAAGCAAACAGAGACAGCAGCCATTAAAGCTCATGGATCAAACAAGCTTGGTCCTTTCACAAGAGGCCTATCATCTCTGTACACTAAGGCCACAATAGAGGCTGCTGAGACCATGGAAGGAGGAGGCATTGAGTCGGGCATCAGTGAAGAGAACACTAATTACATCCTTTGTGTAGTAGAGAAGGAGGTAACAGGTCAAACAGGTTTTGAAGTAAAGATAGGGTTACTTGCAATTGAGATCTCGACTGGAGATGTGGTGCATGGTGAATTCAATGATGGTGCCATGCGATCTGGCCTTGAGGCTGTTGTCCTCAGCCTGTCGCCGGTCGAGATTTTGTTAGGTGAGCCGGTCTCTGCCGGGACTGAAAAGGTAACATCCTTTTGTTTTATTTCCTATTTTTCATGTGGCTTTCATTTTGCCAACAGTGGACCTATATATATATATATCAATCAGGTTTTTCCTCTTTTATCTCCAAGCATATTTTAATATATCAATCATGTTGAATGGTTTGGATTGATTATTTGGACTTCGAAAATGGTAGGTGTCAAAATGTGTCAAAAAAAAGGGTGTAATCCGATCCCTCCTCATATATATATATATATATATATATTGATAATGCTGTATTCATATATATTATACAAGTTGCAACCTGTAAAGCGCATAAATTGATATTATCGTATGCAAATGGTATTGCTATGAAAAGTTGATGCTTGTGCTGTTGCATGCTAGATCTTGTTTGAATTCTTGTGAGCCTTGATATATTTAATTTCTTCTTTTCCATAGTTGCAGCAAAGGAAAGAAAAAAAAATAATCCCTCTTGTGCCTGCTTATTTCGTGCTTACATGTTGATATATTAGCATATTACATATCCCCTATGTCTTTTTCCTTTCTGAGCTTCTATCAAAAGATTAAAGTGCCAGGAGCCCAAGACAAAATTGTGAACGTCAATTACATTATGTTGAAGCAAAATGAGATTTAAAGTCTTTCTCTCTCTTATATTTTAGCTGCTAACGGCATATGCGGGATCCACGTCTAATGTCAGAGTAGAGCGTATGTCACGTGATTGCTTTAGTGAAGGTGGTGCGCTAGCAGAAGTGATGTCATTATATGAGAACATGGATGATGATCATTCCAAGAGCAATGGCCATCATGATCAAATGGATGAATCAAAAGAAAGGAATGATCTTCATGGAATTGAGGTTTGACCACATTTACTAGTTCTATATAGGTCTGCAATCATTGTGCTTCCCAAAGGGCCTGTTCGGCAAGTGTAGAAAAGAGGAATAGAGGTTCTATTCCTGCCGAACAAGAAAATAATTGCGTGGAATTGTCGAAATGGGAGAAGTGGAATTGGGTTTCAACTTTTGCAATCAAACCCATGCTTTTACACTTTGGTCCCTCCTCTATTCCTCTATGGCCTTTTCCAAGAGATGGAATTGGCTCATTTACCAATATACATATGTAACATAGAGAAAACAAAGTGGATATTACGCTCTTTACAATATGTCTCTTGATCGATCTATTATCATATCAGCCGGCTGCTATGAATAATTTGTTAAAAAGTATGTTTACAATATGTCAGTATTTTTTAAGATTTTAAGCTATAAAATTACAAAAAAAAAAGGCTGGGCTTGGTGTCAATCTGGTACATCCCTTCTATTTATTTTCTATTTGTTTTTATTCTTTCTATTTATTTTTATAATTATTTCAGGGGATAATGGCATTGCCTGATCTAGTTGTTCAGGCATTGGCTCTGACAATCAGATATCTTAAGGAGTTCGGCCTTGAACGTATTATATGTTTTGGTTCTTCCTTTCGGCCCTTCTCTAACTCGGTTGAAATGACTTTATCAGCCAACACTCTACATCAGCTTGAGGTATTTCTCACACAGTCTTGGTTTGAAAAGCCATTTTGAGAATTGTTTTTGTTGTTTTATCGTACTTTTTATCTTGTGGGCACTTTCCAAAAATCAGTTTTATTTTCATACCTAGAGCCTCCAATGATTTGTCATGTACTTTTAACTACATTTTCTCTATGTACCTCTAATGCAAACAATTTCTACATGCTATGCTTGTTTGTGTGATCAGTATATGGTATATCATTTTTAGGTCTTAAGGAATAACTCTGATGGTTCAACGGAAGGTTCTTTGTACCAAGTCATGAACAACACTTGTACATCATTTGGTTCTAGGCTTTTCAAGCAGTGGGTATGCATATCTGTCAATGCCTCTTCTTGTTATAATTTTTTTAATAACTTTTGCGTTTACATTTTAGTATTTTACCTCTTTAGATCAGCTATTGCTACAAGGTAAGACAATAGGCCCCCGAAAGCACCTTTTTTTTAAACAAATAAAACACCTTTCTTTTCTCATTTCCTTTCTGAAGAATCTTATTGCCCTGTATTCACAACACATGATCAGTGCAACCTTAGCAAATGTACTTTTTGTAACCCCCTTTTAACAAGTATATGTGCGCAAATTGTTAAAATTCTACGGGGATAGTCTAGAGCTTCTCATTGGTGCTTATGCAGATGTTAGCAGAGTTAATACTGGCATTATCAATTTACTTGTTTATTATTGATTTGATTTTCAGTTAATACACCCATTATGTGATGTAAACTTGATAACTTCTCGTCTGGATGCTGTTTCTGAGATATTGAAGTCTATGAGCACATCAACTGTTTCCCAAACTGAAATTTCAAAACCTGATTTGCATTCAGTTCTCTTGTCTGTTTTGACAATGCTAGGAAGGTCACCTGATGTTGAAAGGGGTATCACAAGAATATTTCACCGCACTGCAAAAGCCACCGAGGTTAGACCTCTTTTATCTTAAAAGGAAATCCAATATTTCAACAGTACATTTAAGACCCAATCATTTTTTTGGGTCTATGCAAATAATAAAACCAACTTTAAAAACTAAAATGTGCAAAGCAATATTGAGTTGAGAAAGAAATCAGCCAATTTGCAACTTGAGGCTGATTTTTGCCAGGTTTAGTGGTTTTAATGAACATTTGTTGTATTTTGTACCAGAATAACATTTCTGTATGAGCAAATTAAAATGAAGACTATGTCAATAAAAGAATTATAAGTTTGTAAATATCAATATGACAGTATCACCCTGTAATTACTTTTTAACCATTTCCTTAATTGTTAGTCTTTTGATTTTGCAAATACCACCAATCTGTTAAACACAAGATTTGATCAGGTAAAGTTTAGGTAATTACCCCTAATTTGTTCAGATTATTTGTTGACTACTTGACGTAAGATCTGAAACATTGAAGCTCGACCCATAAGCTCCGAAATCCAATATCTAAAGGGACTGGATGTGTTAATAGCAACTTTATTTATAACTGTTATAACCATGCCAACATTTCTGAAATCCAAAACTAAAATTATACATGTGCTCTTTATCATTTAGATAGATTGTGTAAAATTGGGTGTTATTTGTGAATCATTTCGTGTCACTGATCAGCCGATAAAAATAAGCTGTTAATTTTTCAAATTGCTTGGTGGATGACCAATTGGTTTTCAAATTTGCACCATATTTGATGCAGTGTTTCTGGATCATTAATTTTTCAAATAGCTCAAATTATAGCTGATTGTTTTCAAAGTGCACAAATCTGTTGCAGAGTCTGTCTAAATCATAGAAAACACATCTTTTATTTTACAAAATGATCTACTGGGTGACTTTTACATGAAGGCTATTTATAAAATATATTTTTAAACTTGAAGCAAAGAACCTTTAATCCAAGTTTCTTTGGGTACCTATTTCTAATATCTATTTCCATTTCATTCTAACTTCTTTTATATAGTTTATTGGGGTCATTCAGGCCATCCTGACAGCTGGAAAGGAGCTACAAAAGCTTTCAATTGATAAAAATAGCCCAATGCATTCCTCTCTGCTCAAAAGACTGATTTCCACTGCCTCGTCGTCTTCACTAATTTCAAGGGCTCTGAAATTATTGTCTTATCTCAACAAAGATGCTGCTGATCAAGGTGACATGATGAACTTGTTCGTCTCTTCAAATGACCAATTTCCTGAGGTATTACACCATGCAGCTTATATGAGGAGCGAGGCTATGGTACTGTGCATAGCGCATAATAGTACGTACTATGGATCAATATCTTCATTTTCAAAGTCCAAACAATCGATATGAACCATTCAACATGATCTCTATTTAAAAATGTACTTGTAGATCAAATTTTACATTTTTTAGAATTTTTTTACTTTTTTTTAGAGAGGTGAAAAATCACTTGATCTAAAAATTCTAGACCATTCAAAAGTAGTGATTTTCTACCTATCTAAAAAAACAATTAAAAAATTATAAAAAAAAATGTAAAATCTAGTATGCAAGTACATTTCATATGGAGATCACGTTGAACGGTTCAGATCGACTATTTGGACTTTAGAAACAAAAATATTGATCCGTAGCACGGACCAATTTGTACTATGCATAGTACCATAGCCTCACTCAAATGAGATTCTGTACATGTTTGCTTTTTTGCTTCTATGTTTTCTGTTCAGTTGCATTCTAGTAATGGGCCGAACTGATCTAGATAATGAAAATGAAATTGATGAATAAATCATATAATGTAGAAGTCTAGTTTAGCATACATGTTATTGTCACCACCTGTGTTTTACTTTTTGTTATCTTTCCTTCTGTTCCTTCTATACCTATTGATTTTTAGTTGCATATTGAGGTGTTACTTAGGTTAATTGAGCCTTCAGCATCATGTACTGTCCTAAAGGCAAAATGGAACTTTGGAATGGTATAATATTGGCAGTAACTGTAAATTGAATATAGAATAAGGGAAAGAGTATTTTATTACTGTAGATTTGATTAAAAAAAATATGGCCCAAGGAACACAGATATACAACCATAAGAGACAATCATAAAAGGACCCTAATAATCTCTTCCTATTGACAAAAATCCACTAAATTCAAAATACAACCATAACATACCATTTAGGATATGTTCAAAACTTCAAATTAATACCAAATATTTGAAAATGTTCATTAACAGTACCATACTGTCAGGTTTTGTCCCAGTTTGTTCGAATACTGGGTGGTTCTCCATAAATTGAATTTTTATAAGCATATCTAACCTGTACAAGGACTCTAAAATATTCATTTTGCTACAGGTTGCTACAGGTATGATAGCAGTTGAGATGGCGAAAGAGAAGCTGGATTCATTGATCTCTCAGTACAGGAAACAGCTCGGCATGCGTAACTTGGAGTTCAAAACTATATCCGGTACATCACATTTGATAGAGGTATTCTACTGGATAATTATCTTCCGATCTTACACTAGTATTTAAAATTTTAACTACATGCAGCTATTTCAGAAGTAAATTGCCCCCCCCCCTCCCCAACCCCCCACCCCTTGATGCTATAGTATTTCAACACGCAGTTTATAGTATATATAATATATAGAGTGAGGCTATGGTACTATGCATAGCACATAAGGTCCATACTATGAGTCGATATCTCCATTTTCAAAATGCAAATAATCGATCTGAACAATTCAACATGATCTTCATATAAAAAATATAATTGTATATCAAATTTGACATTTGTTAGAATTTTTTTACTATTTTTTAGATAGGTAGAAAATCACTTGCTCTAAAAATTATAGACCATTCAAAAGTAGTGATTTTCCACCTATCTAGAAAAATAGTAAAAAAGTTATAAAAAATGTAAAATTTAGTCTGCAAGTATATTTTCATATAGACATCATGTTGAACAGTTCAGATCGATTATTTAAACTTCAGAAACGAAAATATTGGTCCATAGTATGGACCAATCTGCGCTATGCAGAGTACCATAGTCTCACTCTTTAATCAACTGAACTTATCACAATGTTGTATCATTGCAGCTGTCTTCAGACATGAGGGTTCCCTCAAACTGGGTAAAGATAAGTAGCACCAAGAAGACTACACGGTACCATCCTCCTGAGGTTGTGAAAGCTCTAGATGAACTACTACTTGCCAAAGAAGAACTCACAGTAGTTTGTAGATCTACATGGGATCAATTACTAATGGCCTTTTCCGAACATTATGCTCATTTTAAAATGGCCGTGCAGTCTCTTGCAGCATTGGATTGCTTGTTTTCTCTTGCTACTCTGGCAAAAGATAAGGTAATATGGCCTAACTTATGTGCACAGATAGAAATACGAAACAATCTACTAGAATATTATAAGCATTGCATGAAAAGTACCCTTCTCTTTATTTTGGCATGCAATATGATTTCCATTCTTTTGTTTTTTTGGGCAGAACTTTGTAAGGCCTGCCTTTGTTAAAGAAGAAGAACCAAGACAAATCGATATCAAAGGTGGCCGTCACCCAGTAAGTGATACAATAATATCTTTTTCATCTTTTTTTTTTTTTTTTTTTTTTGCTTTTAAACAATTCTGCAGCTAATAAACCCAATTGTGGTTCAGGGATTTCAAGTTTGGTTGATCCACAATACGCGATATTAGTATATACTTGAAGAAAATAAATTTTATCTTGATTTTTCAGAGCTAGATTTCATGACTAGGATTCCTGAGATTTTTAAAAATTAAAGGAGAAAGGTTTGAAAAGGAAATTATCAGGACGAAGCTTCAAAGGGAAGTAGGTTTAAATTTTCTGAAGAAATTGAAGTGAACCAACATGGTTTGTCATATGATTCTTTTGCTCATTTAGGTTTTGGAGAGTGTTTTGGGAGATGGTTTTGTCCCAAATGATACGAACCTGAGAGAGGATGATGAGTATTGTCAGATTGTGACTGGGCCTAACATGGGGGGAAAGAGTTGTTACATTCGCCAAGTTGCACTCATAGCTTTAATGGCACAGGTACAAATTTCACTGCTTCTATTTTTTTTTTTCCAACTTTAATCCAAGTCCTTCTAGGATAAATGCATGAGCCGTTTCATCTCATTGTCTCCTGGTATTTTCTTTTGTTTGATTTCATGAAGAAATTGACTCTATAAATTTAAGTAATACCATACAATTTTTAATATCTTATTATTATTTTTTTCTTTTGGTGGTTGGGTGGGCTTGGTTTTATAAACCTTGGACAAATACAAATTAGGTAAGAAAATAAAACATGAAATTCATGAAAACACAAATGAAGCATATTGCAGTGCTGAACTGTTCCAATTTTAGGTCCTTTTCAGTTCAACTTTCTTCTTGATATGAATGAAATTCATGAAACATTGAGTACCTAATTCCTTCTAGAATCTAGGTCGGTTCCTATGTACCTGCCACTTCGGCTAGGCTTAATGTGCTAGACAATATATACACCCGCATGGGCGCTTCAGACAGCATCCAACAAGGCACTAGCACGTTTTTTGAGGAATTAACTGAGACCTCTACAATTCTCAGAAATTGCACGAACAAGTCCCTAGTCATAATTGACGAGCTTGGCCGTGGCACGAGCACACATGATGGTGTGGCGATTGCCTATGCAACCTTGTACACTCTTATTAAACAGAAGAAGTGTATGGTCATTTTTGTAACCCACTACCCGAAAATTTTGGATATTATAAAAGAGTTTAAAGGCGAGGTTGGGGCGTATCATGTGGCATTCTTGACTGATGAAAGGATGGAAAGAAATGTCGAGGAAGTTACCTTTCTTTACAAGGTGATTAAAGGTGCTTCAGATAAAAGCTTTGGCCTTAATGTTGCACGTCTCGCCCAGGTTTGTGTTTTTCTGATTTCTTTAGGGAAATTTTATTTTGGGGGAATTTCATGTAATACCTCTCAAAAACTTTGAAATTATGTATTCCCCCCTCTAAAATTCATAATATCACATTTACCCTTTTAATTTTGTGAAATTTGAAAAACTCACCAATTTACCCATTTTGTTGTCTCTTTCCAATTAAAACTCATTTTAAATTTATAAAATATCCATTTTACCCTTTACTAAAAATTAAAAAATATGTAGCATGTTTAAGCAAAATGTAGTCTCCTAATTGGTCAGTTTTGCAGGGATGCACTTGAAACTTTCCATTCTTAACAAAATAGAAGCAAATATATTATGAAGACATGTTTAATTTTGGTTTATGTGCATATATTTCAGCTTCCCTCATCATGCATTGCCCGAGCAACACATATGGCTGTGAAACTGGAAGCAGATTTGAATAAACGAAAAAATAAAGGAGATGAAAAGGATGAATTTGTTGCTAAATATGGTAGATGCGAAAATGAATGGCAAGTAGATTCTCGAGAGGAATTCACAGAAACATTTCGCCGTGTTGTTGTAAACATTATGCTTGCTGTAGGCAGCACTGATCCGGCGAAGGTTTCGTGTTATTTGAAGGATGCAAAAGAGGTTGCATTGAGGGAATGCTTTAAAAAGGCATTAGTTTGAATTATAGTTCAAAATGTTCCCAAATTTGGAAAGTTTTAAAGAGAAGAGGTGCCTTATGATTGGACAAAAAAAATTAGCTTATTTTTGTATATAACAATCTAGTTATTTTTGTTAGTAGAAGTTTCATTCCTTCTCGGTTTAGAGCATCTATATCAGTAAAATTAAGAAGAAATTGAAAACAATTGTCAAAAATTAAATAGAAATTCAGTAAATTTTAATTTTTAAACCTCTACACTCTCATGCATTTAACTTTTTATTTTTTTAGTGGTCATGTCAGTAATTATTAATATTCTGATCTCAAATGTTAATTTTAATTAAGATCTACGCATGAAAAAATATCTTTGTTGAGATTCGTGTATGAAAAAATTTGAACGGTTGAGATCAGAATAATTCATGTTATTCATTGGGAATAACAATGGATTTATTTCCATTTTTATATATTTGTTTAAAAACCTTGAAATTATGTTCTTTTTTCTTACTTCTAAAATTCATAATATCATATTTATCCTCCTAATTTTTTAGAAGCTCTCACATATATCCTCCTAATTCATAATATATATTTTTTAAAAAATAAATAAAAGTAGCCCAATTCATAATTATCCTCCAAATTCAGGCACCTCCGGTTTCGACAAAACTGGAGACCAATGGAGATGTGACGCTATCCGATCAGAATCCTGGTCAATCCACTTCCTCCAATATTCGTGCCAAACAATCGGACGGTTCAAATCCAAACTAAAAATTTGGGTTACTTTAGGGATCGATATTCATCCGACAAGTGGGACCTTTATTTATGGAGTAAATTTCTAGAGCTGGTCGAGTCGACCGCCTGGTTCTTCCTTCTTCCACTTTTCTAACCCTTTTCCCGATCTCACCCCCGTGCGCTTCTCATCAGATCGATCGAGGTATCATTTTTTTCTCTTTTCTTCTCCATATTCGCATCAATTGTAAATTGTCTCAACTTTTCACCTCTGATTTTGTTTAGATTTCGAATACCTAGTTTGGTCGCCATGGCCAGACGAGTTCCGATCCCGACTAATAACTCCGCTCTTATTGCCATGATTGCTGACGAGGTATTAATCACTTCTTCTTGATTGCTTGATTTTTTTCTAGATGATCAAATTTAGTGATTTTGCCTGTATCTCTAGTATAGAAATTATGATAGGCTGTAGGTGGATAGAATATTTTCTGGTAAATAGAGTAAAAACAGAGCAGTTTTGGTTTCATGCAGCGCACGGACTATAGAATCAAAACGGCGCTGCAGATGGTTCGTGCGCTGCATGAAGTAAAAACTACTCTGTTTAAAATCTTTACCCAAAGATGCCGTGCGTGAATTTTTAGTACTGTAAGTACTTCTATGAATGCTTCTCAGTTCTCAATCAGTCAAAACTATTGGGAAATTTACCAGATAGGAAAGAAAAAGATCACTTGCAGTTTTGATGGCAGTTTTTCATATCCTTCTTTTGGTTAAAAATCAAGTATTGTGATATAATACTTCAACTAATGAATGAGCTCATCTGTGCTAGGTAATCTTGATATTTTCTTACATACAACTAGATACTAATTGAGTAATGTTTGTTATATGGCAAATTGACAACATGTCAATAAAACCAAATTTCATATATTGCGTTGTTCCATGTGCCATCTGATACTTTTGTTTTCCTTATTTCAGGACACTATCACTGGTTTTTTGTTAGCAGGAGTAGGAAATGTTGATATCAGGAAGAAGACAAATTACCTTATAGTGGATAACAGTACATTTCCCTTCTTTCCTTTATCTTTTCTTTTTTTTATTTTATTTTTATTTTACCATCCTATCAGGTTTTGACATTGCCAGCTATTCACAACTGCAATTAGAAACTGTAGGCCATGAAATAAATATATATTCCAATTTAGTCCTGATGCAAGATTCTCATTTAAAAAAAAATTACAAGTACAATAAATACTTTCAGTACCTTTTCAAACTGACTAACTTTACTGTTTACAAAATGTGCTTTTGTTTAATTAAATGGTCATATTGCATTTCTTATTTCGTGTTGTGTTTCCTAGAAACTACTGTGAAACAAATTGAAGATGCATTCAAGGAGTTCACTACCAGAGATGACATTGGTATTGTGCTTATTAGTCAATTTGTGAGTATTTTTAACCTCTTTAAAATTGTAAAAAAATAGTGTGTTCCGAGACAAGTTGTTAAATTGTAACTTCTATTCTGTTCTGAGAAATCTCTCCATATCTTATAGTATGCAGGAATGTTACCAATGAAAGAGACTCTCCTTTGAATAAAGTGCCACTGGTTGAAGTGATTTTTTAATTCTAAGTTGTTTATTATTATTTTTTTTTTCAGGTAGCAAATATGATAAGATTCTTAGTTGATAGCTACAACAGTCCTGTACCTGCCATACTGGAAATACCTTCAAAGGATCATCCGTATGACCCGGCAAGTGATTCTGTACTCTCTCGTGTCAGGTACCTCTTCAATGCTGAATCTGTCGCAGGAGATAGGCGATAGAGAAATGAATTTGCTTCTTCATGTACCTTCTTATATGTTATTTGCAAAAATTCGGATCATGTTATTTGCTTGAAAATGCAATGCGTGTTTTTTATTTGCTCCGAAAATAAGATTTGTATGTATAATGTATGCCGCTTGAAGCATGCTAGGGATGAAATCTTTTGAGGGTTTCTTTTCTTTCTTTTGTTAATTGTTGATGAGATGCTTCTTCTTTTGTTAATTTGTGGACATTATCAAATTGGATGGCAATAATATATATAATTTATTTTTGTTATAGCTATGTATGAAAATTGATGGTCTGAATATGTATTAGTCATTATTAAATGAAAAAGGAAGCACTCCATTTGTATGTACACAACTAGAGCTGCACAAAAAATTCATAGTTCGTGATTCGATTCGAGTTTGATTCGAAAAAGTTCGTAAAATGTTCGATTCGAAATAGTTCGAAATTAATTCAAACCAAACTCAAATTAGACCTGGTTCGTTCAAAATAGGTTCGCAAACTATTATAGTTCGAATTTCAAAGTAATATGAATCGTTAATTTTCACTAATGATTTGTGTTCACTGATGACTTAAAAGTTAAAATATAAGGCTGTCTAGCCATAAATCATAACTTGTAACTCGTAAGTCTCGCTCTCAGTTCTGAAACTCTAGATAACTTTCACCTCTCGATTTCAGCAACTACGATTACTCTTCCTTGTTGTAAAAAAGTTCGTAAAAAATTTGATTCGAAATTATATTCAAACCAAACTTAGTTTGAAATTAATTCAAATCAAACTCAAAATGAGATAAATTCGATTCAATTCGATTCGTTTGCAGCCCTATACACAACCAACGAGCATATTGAGAAGCTATGTTTTTTTTGTGAGGAGAAAAGTGGATATAATCCTACCGATTTCATTAGAAATCACACACAGTTACATGGAGTTACATGGAGTTGGTACCAACCAGCTGGTACTTAATCCATTGAGTACCTTTTCTGTAGTAGTGTATTGATGCATCATTATTTCGCCAAGCATCTACATATTACATAGTGTGTGTTTCTTTTTTTATTTAATTATAGAATTCATTTTTTATCTTCACTAAAATGTTATATGACGCATGGTAATTACTAAATTATCGTTACTATTTTGTAATACATAATTAATGTATAACATATTTAATCTCTTTAATCTTAAAAAAATGTAATTATAAATTGACTAAACAAATGAGACCAAAAATAGTAAATAATGAAAATTTTGAACATTAAATAAGGTAATCTTTAAAAATCCTAATAATAGTATTAAATTTTAAAATTTAGTAATTGACAAAATTTTGATTTATAAATTACATTGAGTAGGTCGGATTGACTATACGAATTAATTAACATGAAAATATCAAATTTAAATTGTTACTATATTAGAAGACATTCTAATATATTAATTAGTACTCTCCTCTTGGCAACCAATACAAATACATGCTATCAATCTAGGAAGGTCAATTTTTTTTTTTCTCATAATAGAAATCCAATGCTAATATTAACTTGAAATTCTTCCATGAATGTTTCAGCCTACTGTCTGCAGCGAAACAGGCATGTCAAAGAACATTGGTGATACCATTTCTTAATCTCATTTAAATTCTCAATTGTTTATAATTTCTAAATTGGCCCTTGAAGATTTTTATTTTTACTAGTTAAATTGGTGATACCATTTTTTTTTTGAAAAAAAGGCACAAGGCCCATCCATTACTGAAATAAAAGACACTTACACGAGTTCAAATTGAAACACAAATGACAGAAAAACTACCCAGAAAAGAAAACCCCACGATACCAGTATCTGGCGCAGCTCACACACAGGTTAACATCATAGACCTGGCATCAACCTCAACATCCCTTTAATCCTAAAAGCCAAAAAAGAAAACAATAACAGCTCTGAACAAAGAGTCTATATCTTGCAAAAACAGACATGTAAAAGGGAATGTCATATCTAAACTTAGGACCCTTCTATCAGCAGTGGTATCAGAGAGGACCTGGCACCAGCACCTTCAGTGATCCTTTCAACAGGGCTAGGGGACAGAGTTTGAATGGGGATCATGTCCAGGTCTCTTGGCACCCATTGTGTCACGAGAGCAGGTTGGGTCTGATGCCCATCGGACTCAAACTGAGTTCGATGGGCTCCATAACCGTCCGATCTGCTTTAATATCCGCACACATCACTTTAATATCTGTGCACACGGATCTTAAAATGGATCGGACGGTTATGGAGCCCATCGGACCGAAACTGCTCTCTTGTGTCACTTGCTGTACCACTTTGCACCTTTTAATCCCTGTCGAATAGTCCAACATAGAGCAAGTTAGTAAAACGAGTTGCCTAATCAACAGAGGGGATTTATAGTCAAAGCAAATTGAGTTTCTACATTTCCATATGCACCAACAAATTGCACTAATAGTCATAAGCATAGCTTGCCTTCGAGAGGCTGGTAAGTTCATGGAATGTATAAAAATATCACTCAAATCCTGCCAGGTTGTATAAATGCATTGAAAATCCCCCATCCAAAACCATATTTGAGACATAAAGGGGCATTTTAGGAATAAATGCACTGCACTTTCAACCCTCCCCATATGGAAACTAACATGGGTGCATGATACCATTGGCATTAAATAAAAAATCGAATGAAGAATCTATATAAATCTTCAATAAAATAAAAAGTTTTGGCCAAAATTTAACAATGGTCAAGCAACTCTTAACAGTAAAAAATGAGAAAATAAAATCGATCAAGTATAAGCTAAAAGTTGAAAAAAAAAGGAAGCGAATTATTGCAATACATGCCAATCTTTTAGTTTTATTTAAAGAAGAGCTCCAGTGAATTTCGACACCCACATTTTTTATACGTGTTTTGTTGGAATTAAACATGCATTCATGTTTAGAGTTAGAGAGAGACGAGAACCGTCGTGCTAGACCTACAGTTCTTAATATTCCATTTGCTTTTGTACTGTGGGTTCTTTAAGTCAGGACTTTTTCTTAGTAAGCTTTCGATCTGCCTTTTTGTTTTTCTTAAGTGGTACTATATATTGGTACCCAAAGTAATGATCTGATGGTTTCTTTAATGATAAAGAAAAAAAAATAATTGTGAAATTGTGGGGAAATGCATGAACCATTGGCTTTGACTTGTAATTACCTCCGAGAAGGATAGAAGGGAGTACTTGATCCATGACACAGAACCAAATTATTATAAATGAACTTGTCATAAAAAAATAGAAAAATGAAATAAAAGAATGGCATAAATTAATTATTAGACGCACGAATTGGGCATAAAAATAATAGGTAAGCCTGGTCCCTCTTACCAAGTACCAAAACTAATAGGTAAGCCTGGTCCCTCTTCTTTGAGTGAAGATTTAATGAAATCCATCATGTCTTTGAAAAATTAAGTTCTGACAGAAGCAAGCAATCAGCTTGAAGCATCTGAGCAATGGCATCAATCAAGATGGTACCGACAATTGGGATCTATCTTGGTACATAATATTCATGTGTTGGAGTCTGGCACGATGGACGCGTGGAGATCATTCCGAACGATCAAGGCAACATGACAACACCATCATGTGTTGCTTTTACTGCTGAGATCCAGGCCGACAAAAACCCCAACACCATATTCAGTCAGTACTTTTCCATGTCATGAATTGACTTGTTAATCAGATCAACATATTGAACTTGTTCTTTCTTTAATTGAAACAGACATGAACTGCTTAATTGGTAGGCATTTCTTCGACCCTACTGTCCAAATTAACAGAAAGCTATGGCCGTTTAATGTCATTGAAGGAGCTGGTGACCAACAAAAGATAGTAGTCCAGTGCAGATGATAGGAGAAACAGTTCTCCCCAGAGTAATTATCTGCTATGATAATAGCAAAAATGAAGGAGATCGCAGAGAACTTCCTCAACTCTATTTTCTGGGATGCGGTGGACACTGTCCCTGCCTACTTCAATGACTCCCAAAGATGGGCCACGAAGAATGCCGGTGAGTTCACAGGGCTAAATGTGATGCACATCATGGACGAACCCGCCGCCGCTGCAGTGGCTTATAGCTTTAATTAAATTGGATTATTTATTGTTTATACTGACTGTCTTGTTTTTGACCTCAGCATTAGCACCTTAGATGTCTCAATGGTGAAATACAATAAAGGTGAGTTCATGGTCAAGGCAACTGCTGGAGACACGCACCTTGGTGGCAAGGACTTTGACAACCGTGTGTTGAACTACTTCCTCCAGCAGATCAAGAGGGAGCACAAGAAGGACATCAGCGACAAATGCATTCATGTTTTTCATTTGGTAAGTTTGCGTCAAATATATTAAATCAATCCCATCATCATCTAGCAATCAGCTTTTCATTTGGTAATTTGACGAGAAATACATTCATGTTTAGAGTTAGAGAGAGTTGACGAGGACCGTCGTGCAAGAAAGAAAATGTGCACTATATCAGTTAAGAATGCTATAGCTAATATCCGTAACTTCAGTTAAAAAAAATGTGCACTATATCATTCCCAGAAAGAAAAACGAACGGCCAACTGGTTGACCTGCTGTCCTTGTACTTTCTTATTGTAATGCAAGCGGGCGCCACCCACCCACCCACCGGACTTGTACAAGTTGATTCTGAAACACATTGCTGCTTGGTAAACGATGTCAAGAGCAAAGAGAATAGATAAAGGACATATCTCGCAAGCAAAAGACAACCATGAAGAATTAAGAATAGATGTAATGCATTACAAGGGGATATTTTAACCCACGATGAAACTGAAAAACATCCACCAAGTTTCGTATTCATACAATACAAAATAAAAAAACAACCACCAAGTTACACAAATATTGACGATGAACTTGCCAACTTGGTTAAGTCTCGGTTGATTAAGATAAATATAAAAAACCAGCACAAACAGACAAGCTTATATAGAAAACTATTAATTACAAAATCACCGACGAAATAGAGAAGCTGCCCATGACGACCATTGTGATGCAGAAGCAACATTTGCCATGGACTTCATTTCCTTCCACACTACAGTCGACAAATCAGACCTATTTATTCTCATTATGTCGCTGCATCTTAGGCCCAATGAGATCATCTTCTTGGCCTCCTTGAATGGCCAGGGACCTGCCGAAGCATCAATTGATGCCTTTAATGTACCTTTCCTATGTGCCTCCTCCACCGATTGCCTTATACCCCGTGGGTCTTTGCATGTCACAAGCTGCAATAACATAATGCCAAATGAATAAACATCATTTTGAGGAGTCATCTTCACCGTTGTAAAGTACTCCGGGTCAATATAACCAATTGTTCCCTTTGGACAATCTGTAAGGTAGAATGGTCGACTTTCGTTGGATGTCCAGTTAAGTTGACGACAAAGGCCAAAATCACTGAGTTTGCTAATATTGTTCAAATCAAGAAGGACGTTGTCGGGCTTGAGGTCACCATGCACAATACCATGTGGTTTGCTACAGTGTAAGAATATTAGTGCAGAGCAGATCTCAAATGCAATATGAACTCGTGCTTGCCATGAGAGGGGTGAAGTGTTGTCTTTGCATCGTAGACGGTCTTCAAGGCTTCCGTTTGGTAGGTACTCGTAAATAAGTGCATGGTTCTCTGCACAGGCCCCTATGAGTTTCACAAGGTTTGGATGTTGTAATTTGCTTAGAACTTCAACCTATGATGTTAAAATTAAGTAACTTCTGCTTAATTGGAAAATATAAAGTCTCCATAGACCTAGATGTGTTATGAATGCTTAAAAACCATACATATTTCCCTTTTCTCCAAAACAAAAATAAACTATACATATTTCCAATGTAAAGGTTGTAACTACTTTTACTAAAATACACTACAGATATATGTTTGTAGTTTAATGTTCTTGTCTTCTTGATCTATTCTTTCTGTGCATTGCATTAGTTTAATCGGTGGTTGTTTATCATTTCTGTATTTACTTAAAAATATACCTATTTGAGGGATCAACTGATGTTAATTAGAGTAATATTATGTGCAAGAAGAAAAAAGCCATCAAGACATTTTATTGGTTCAAATCGACTATAAATTTTGTAGTGTGGAACTTTTTACGAAGGGTTTGAAGAGGCTTCATCTTCCTCTTCCTCTGATTATTATCTCTTTCTCACTGTTATGTACTCTAGTAATAGTTGCATTCGAATTCTGTTCAAGTAAATATGTAAAAATATACTCATGGAAAATACCTCCTGGTGAAACTCTTTTTCTCCTTGTTTGCTCCCTTCATTAAGAATCTTTATCGCAATGTAGTATTGTGGAGGATGCCCTTGTACACTTTGCCAAACCCACCTTCTCCAAGCTTAAATGACTCGTGGAAATTAGCAGTCGCATGTTGGAGATCTGAATAGCTGTATTCATTGAAGCATCCGACACTTTTGCTACCTGCAGGAGCTTGCTGCTCTGTCAACTGGCGCAACTCTTCAACTTGTTTTATAGCATAATCTCTTTCCGAGATTAGTTGTTCTATGAGTTTCTGGTTCGCCTCTGAACGTTTCTTAGCATCATTTCTTTCAGACATTAGTTGTTCTGTGAGTTTCTGGGCTGCCTCTGAAATTTTGATAGCATCATTTCTTTCAGACAATAGTTGTTTTGTGTGTTTCTGAGTCACTTCTGAAAGTTTTCTAGCATCATCTCTTTCACACATTAGTTGTTTCTGAGCCATTTCGAAAAGTTTTTTAGCATCATCTCTTTCAGACATTAATTGTTTTTGGGCCGCCTATAAATATTTTCTAGCATCATCTCTTTCAGACATTAGTTGTTGAGTAAGTCTTTTAGTATCATCTCTTTCAGACATTAGTTTTTCTGTAAGTTTTAGTGCCTCTAAATGTTTACGTTGAAGGGCAACCATCTCTTGGTTTGCATTCTCAATTTCTGCAGCATAAGTATAGTTTCCAAATAAAGATAGAAATTAATTTCCCGCCATAACAATTCTTTCCAATTAAGCACAATGTTACGTTTAAACTTCTAATTAAATTTACGGACAATCTACGTACGCTTAAACTCTTAGGGGGAACTTCATGTATATCCCATTTATAATATCATATTTATTTTAATTAACCTTCTAAATTTCAAATACTCATAAATTTACAAAATTTATTAACTTTTCTATTAGTACTCATTTTATATTTATATACCCGTTTTACCTTTTATTTAGAAAAAAATATCTAACATGTTTTAGAGACATAATTCCTATTCTAATTGGTCAATTTTGAGAGAAAATAATTCATTTTTTTTTACTTGTGACACAGACACACATGTCTAAATGTCATTGTGTATGCGCCCAAGTAGATAAATGAACTATTTATCGTAAAAAATCATTTAGTTAGAATATGAAATATTTTTTTACACATAATATATATATTTTTATTTTTTAATAACGGATAAATTGGATAGTTTACAAATTTAAAATGAGATTTGATAGAAAAGTCAATAATTAGGTAAATTAGTCATTTTTTTTTAATTTATAACGGTCAATAGGATATGATCAATTTTGGAGAGTGTCATACATAATTTTGAGATTTTTGGGAAATTCCCCCAAACATTTAATATTCATACATCATATATACGCCGTAACTTTTTTTACCGCAATGCTGATAAAAACTAGGCAGAAATTAAAGTCAGTTAAATTTGAATCATGTATAGATAGTAGTTTTAATTATATGTTTTATTCATGAAAGATAAATGTATATATTTTTATTGGTTGAAAATGAAAGTGCAAAAGTCTCCTTGTCGCATGTTGCACGTACTTTTACCCGAAATTTTTATAAATATACAAAATCACAAATTAATTTAACAATCTATACATTTTTTGAACGGAATTCGAAAACTGTCTATACCAATAACAAAATAATTGGTTACAGAACCCAAAACCTATGACCTTCTCATCGGTTTCTGAAAGCTTGAACCGATGATAGTGTCATAGGTTTTAGTCCAGCACGTTTTTTGATGCTTTCTGCACACTTTTTGAAACAACGAATGACTCATATTAAAACACTGTTTGTAATGATTACAGAGTTGCGCAAAATTTTCTCAAATTGGAACCGATGACATTTCCATCGGTTTTAGTCCAACACGGTTTTTGATGCATAATGCACACTTTTTGAAACAATGAACGACTAAGATTAAAACAACGAACGACTCAGATTCAAACAAAAAATGTAATCATTACAAAGTTGCAGCCAAATTTTCTCAAATTTTGATTTTTTTCAAAAATAGAAAGACATTAATATTTTCTGTATTTACCTAGAAGTGACTTTTGAACCGGGATCAATAATTCAGATTCAAAACATTTTTATTTTTTTCTAATAACACACAAAGAAATATTTTAATTTTTCTTACATCCATGAAAAATTTGATCTGGGTTATTTGTTTAAGTCTTTCTAATAAATCAAATTATATGGTATTCTATCTAATTTAAAAAAAATATAAAAAAATTTCTAATATTTTAATAAAAAAAAATTATAACATTTTCTAATTAAATAAAAAAATATTTTAAATTAAAACTGATGGAAATGTCATCGGTTCAAGAAAATTTTGCGCAGGAGTAATGATTACAAACAGTATTTTAATCTGAGTAGTTCGATCGTTATTTCAAAAAGTGTGCAAGAAAGCATCAAAAACTGTGTTGGACTAATACCGATGGCAATGTCATCGATTCAAGCTTTCTGAAACCGATGAGCAGGTCATCGGTTTTGGGCTCTGTAACCGATTATTTTGTCATCGGTATAGACAGTTTTTGAATTCCGTTCAAAAAATATATAGATTGTTAAATTAATTTATGATTTTGTATATATATTTATAAAAATTTCGGTACTTTTACAGTTGTTTTTTATATTTAGTTTCTAATTTCTACTATAAAATTAGATGCGCAAATGAAAATAACACTTAGTAAATTAAATATATAGAAAGTCCTGGGACGTAGAACAAATTCATTTTCTTAATAGCTTTTGACAATTGTGAAAGAAAATTGGATATACCAACCATATAAACTAGAGCGGATCTTAGGTATTACAGGGATGCTTAGCCACCCTCATGTTTTTAAATTTTTTTCATCGTATTTATAGAAATTTCATTGAAATTTCAATTTTTACAAATATATATATATATCCTCATAAAATATCAAATTTGTACTTGTAGTCTAGTGGTTAAATTTTCATTTTTGGGGTTTGGAGGCTTGAGTTCAAAATTTTTAAATTAATTAAATTAAATTTTTATAATGGTAGCTTGTTAAAAAAAATCTTACGGTCAACAAATTTTTTGAAGTAGATGTATATTTTTTAAGCTCTAAGACTTAATGAAAAACAACATGATTAATTATATGAGAAATGCGTGTACAAAAATAGATAAACATGTTCTTTCTTCAATAGTAAGAAAGAGAGTATGCGGAAATTTGAGCCCTCCAATCATATAAAATAAGAGGAGATAATAAAATCGGATAAATCATTAATGTTGATGAATGACATATATAGGTAGAATGCCTTAAAATTTAACCATCTTGAATCATCTTTATAAAAGATAGAGTATCACCATATTAAGTACATATTAAAAAGTTAAAATAAGTGAACAATCATAAATTTGATAAAGTAAAAGTTACAGTCGTTCAAAAGACTCGAATATTTTAATATTGGTATCAGTAATGTTGTCACCAATGTCAAAAAGAAATAAGATCATAGATAATAATATAAATTCATTTTATTATATATATCTATATTAAAATACTGTGTAAGATTCTTGTGAAATTGTGGAGAATTTCATGAACATTGACTTTGACTTGTAAGATGCGTAGGGAATTACCTCTGATAGCCAAAATCGGTGGTGTACAGTAGTACATCATCACGGATTGTTGTGCTGCCCCATATGCCACGACAGAATTGAGGTTAATGCTTTTGCAAACCTCATAATATTCATTTCCATGAAACAGCTCTTGCAACATTTTCTGAACCATTGGTATTTCTGTATTACCCCCGACAAGCACCACTTTGTCGATGTCAGTCGTATCCATGTGAGCATCCTTTAGGCACTTGGTCACGAGTTCCATGCACCTTTTGAAGAGATCCATATTGATCTCATTGAACCAATGTTTTAAAATTCGGTCTATTTGCCCGAATATTCGGCCGAATATTCCTATTCGATTGCAATCCGAATAGAAAATCTATATTCGGTCCGAATATGAATTTTAGAGCATATTATTGGTTTAGAGTATATTAATAGTGATAAAATACTGGTTTAAAGTATATTAAAAGTGATTTATACCACATATTATCGGTTTAGAGTATATTAAATGTGATAAAAATACCGATTTAGAGTATATTAACAGTGTGTCATACCACATATTACCGTATGCTTGTTTATATATACGAATTCTCATTTAAAATCCGCATATATAAATCCGAATAAAAATCCGCATACGCGGCCGCATACCGTATATTCGGTATTCGGTGGCCTTCCGAATACCGAATAAGAACCGAATTTCAAAACACTGCATTGAACTGATCCCTGGTGATGTTCGAACTAAAATCAATGCCTTCATAAAGAGAAGCGACCTCCACAGTTGTTGAGACAGCATAAAAGAGAGTCTTTTTTGCCTGCTCGCAGGCAGATCGCAACATTCTAATGCTCCTCGGGTTGTTGCTGATGTCCTTCTTGTGCTTCCTCTTAATCTGCTGGAGGAAGTAGTTCAACAAACGGTTGTCGAAGTTCTTGCCGCCAAGGTGCGTGTCTCCAGCCCTTGTCTTGACCTTGAACAAACCATTATTGTTTTCCACCACTGAGACATCAAAGGTGCTAATTCTGAGGTCAAAAACAAGCAGGATATTCTCTATCATAAAATAATTATATTTCGAGATGTAAGCCACTGCAGCAGCGGTGGGTTCATCCATGATGCACATCACATTTAGCTCTGCGATCACACATGCACCCCTGATGGCAAATCTTTGGGAGTCATTGAAGTACGCAGGGACAGTGACCACCGCATACTGGACACTGCAGTCGAGGAACTTCTCTGCGATCTCCTTCATTTTTGCTAAGATCATAGCAGATAATTCTTCTGGAGAGAACTGTTTTTCCTCTCCTCTGTACTGGACTACTATCTTTGGTTTATCACCAGCTCCTTTAATGACATTAAACGGCCATAGCTTTCTGTTACTCTGGACAGTTGGGTCGGAGAAGCGCCTACCGATCAAGCAGTTCATGTCTGTCTTTAGGAATATTGGCATGTATTAGAAAATGCTGTTTCAATTATAACAAGTCAGTTCATGACAGGGAAAAGTACTGACCGAATATGGTGTTGGTGGGGTTTTTGTCGGCCTGGATCTCAGCAGCTTCACCTATCAGCTGCCTGTCAGGCGTGAACGCAACACATGATGGGGTTGTCCTGTTGCCTTGATCGTTCGGAATGATCTCCACGCATCCATCACGCCAGACTCCAACACATGAATATTCTGTGCCGAGATAGATCCCAATTGTCGGTACCATCTTGCTTGATGCCATTGCTCAGATGCTTCAAGCTGATTGCTTGCGTCTGTCAAAACTTAATTTTTTCAAAGTGACGAGGGAGTTCATGAAATCTCCACTCAAAGAGGATTTAGGTGACCAGGCTTACCAATTAGTTTTGGTACTTGGTAAGAGGGACTACTAGATAATTAAGAGCAACTAGATCTATTTTTTATGCCCAAGTCTTGCGTCTAATAATTAACTTATGCCGTTCTTTTATTCCATTTTTTAATTTTTTTTATGACAAATTGATTTATATTATTGAAATTAATAATTTGGTTCTGTGTCAAGTCAAGCATTTGGACCATCCTCCTGTCCTTCTCGGAGGTAATTTACTATGTGCTTAATTACATGTCAAGCCAATGGTTCATGAATTTCCCCGCAATTTCACAATTATTTTTTTATCATTAAAGAAACCATCAGATCTCTCCCGGGATTTTTAATTATCGAAATTAAATAAAAAAATATCGAAAAACGGATAGATCTCAATTTTTTTTCGAAAAAAAGAAGGCCGGAATATATTATTCCACCCTAGGGATGGGACAAATTACGACGTCCCTCTTAATGATCTGCACCCCACTTATCGAAACTAATCCGAAAAAAAATTAAGTAGGGTAGGGAGGGACTAACCCGTCCGTGACAAAAAATAAATAAAAATAAACCAGAGACGGTGGGGATCGTCCTGTCCATGGGGCGAAAAAAAAAGACAGGGACGGGTTAATCCATCCCGTCCCATACGCTATATAATTAGATATGATAGAGCAAAAAAAAAGACAGTGACGAGTTTCTCTCTGCTCTGCTCTTTTTCCGAGTGAAATAAATTCATTAGAATTCTATTAGTATATTTTTAAATACATATTATTATATTATAGTTATTTCGGGACACTGGGGATGTACTCTATTTTCCCAATCTCATCTCTGTATCCTGGGATGGGATTATCAAGAACCTCTATGCATCGTTTTCCCATAAAGATATTGAACATGCAGTGATTCTGGAACCAACGTCGATATGGCAATATCTCAATGTTGCTCCAATACCCGGTCGGAACAATCAAGTGGTCCGCTGGATTAGATGCCTGATCAACGTAATTTTGGTGCACATCATACCAACTTCTTTGTCCCGACATGGCACTATGAATAATTTTATGTAATCGGCGTACCTCATCCTCCGTGAACAAGAGTGGTGGTGAGATGACCTGTGAAAATCCGAACTGCATCATCACACGATCTGGATAATGATGCTCAATTATCTAGAAATGTACAAGTGGCACACGGGCTAGTCATACGCTGTTTTCTTCATTAACTCGCAACGTGAGTGCATTCGGATCCTCATCTAACATCTTTCTGTAAGGTTCCAAAATTACCATATAATCCTCTAGCTTTTGCAGTTCGTTGCGAAAATAACTAACACCACTCCGATGGTGACATAGATGGTAATCATGGAGATATCACCATTTTTCTCCGAATGCAGGACAACGGTGTGCATCCTGGTCATGCCACTTTGGAGTCCAACTATGCAAGGTACGAGGACGGCCAGTTGGTAAACGGGACCAACACCAACGCTGTAGAAGCACAGTTGGCCCCCACATACTCTTTGTTCTACGCTGTGCCGCAACACAAAGGCTCCTATAGAGGCCAGAACAACCCCACCCCAGTTGTATTGATTCGGTGCATCAAGATTTTGTAGAAATTGTAAATACATCGACGGAATCGAATCTCCCGACGAATCAGCAAACAACATAGACCCGAATAAGTCGAGTACATAAATCCTGGTGTACTGGCGTACCTGCTCATCTGTAGGCTCCTCCGGTTGTGTGTTTGGCATTGTAGCAAACCGATCACGCAATGACTTCAAATTTATGGCATACTCAAAATTAATGTGAACCTCTTGAGTGTCGTTCGGCCTAGATCTCTTCTTCTTTTTAAGCACCGCACTTGCAGTCCCAGCTCCGAGAAGTTCATCTACTAAGTTAGACCAATTACCGTCAAAAGGGCCCGTCACTGGTGACCCCGTGATCAGCAGCGCCCAGAGACAAGAAACATCCTGAAGACTAGTCGTCATCTCTCCCACGGGAAGATGAAAGCTGTGAGTCTCTGGTCTCCATCGTTCCACGAGACCAGCGAGAAGTGACGGGTCAATATTTATGTTATCCATTCGAGACACCTGATACAGGCTGAGTCTTATCAAGAATGGTTCGCAAAGGTTGTGGTACACAATCCCAGTCTGGAGGTGTCGAACATGCACCCCTAGATCTTTGTAATCCTGTCAATGTTATACAAATTGATTGAAATAAAATACTACATTTATAGTTCCTGTCCTATAGTCAAACATAGAGCAAATTAGTAAAATGAGTTGCCTAATCGAAGGAGGGGATTTATAGTCAAAGCAAATTGAGTTTCTACATTTCCATATGCACCAACAAATTGCACTAACAGTCATAAGCATAGCTTGCCTTCGAGAGGCTGGTAAGTTCATGGAATGTATAAAAATATCACTCAAATCCTGCCAGGTTGTATAAATGCATTGAAAATTCCCCATCCAAAATCATATTTGAGACATAAATGGGCATTTTAGAAATGGGAAGTGCTATTTTGAGCTAAGTTATTACAATATTGAGCGGTGAGAGAAAATTTTCTCACCAAATATCTATTTTATCCTTCTGCTCTCTCTCTTTATTATCTATCTCAATTAATTCAAAGTTAACAAAGGAAACAATTGATTTAGGAAATAACTTTCCACACAAAAAAGGTTCAGTTTTTCTCTCACATCTCTCTCCTTCTCCAATAAGAATAATTCAGTCCCCAATAAAGTGAAGTTTTTTTTTTTCAAATTTTCCTGAATAACTCTTAGTAAAATATATATATATGCTAATCGCTGGATTGCATCAGCAAAGCTATGATTTAATTAAATAATTAATAATGTAGGAATTTTATTTTAATTTGGACTGAACAAAATTGGGGCATACCGCATATGTGTGTGCCTACCAGCTTAAAAATTACAGGGTACATATATTTCAAATAAAAACTCATTCCTATGATGTCTCTCCCAAATAAACGAATACCAGTTTTTGAACCTGACCAATATGGTATCGGGCCATTATTGAAGTGATACAAAACTAATTCTATGGGACTGATACAATATCAGGTACAAAAGATACAACACAAAGTCAAATCGATGGCCACATTTTGCCAAACACATAACTTTTGCATATAGATGAAAACTCCAGTTCCTTTGAAGAGTTAGGAACACTCAAATTGGACAATTCTAGAATTTTCAACTCATGTCAAGACTCAAACAGTAACATATAATGACCAAAATTGAGGTGCCTATTACCAGTTCCAACTTCCAAGAAGAGCACACCAAATAAAATGAACTATTACTCAATAGGAGTTTGCACATCAAGATCCAAAAACTATCAAATACCTTTGTCATTATATTTCCAGTGGAACCTAAATTTTCTACTTAGTGATGATTGTTATAAAACAAAATTGCTTCATTCTAAATGAAACACCCTTGCTTAGAAAGTTACTGGCAATATCTAATTCAACCAATCATGAAAGATAAATGGAATGGATCACCAAAACTAAATGCATACGGGCTATCATGGAAGCCACATTTTGCCAATCAGGAGAAAACTACATAGAGATGGAGATCGAAACATAATTTCTTTTTCTGTGGGAAGTTATTTTTTTTTATTAATTGTTTCCTTTGTTAAATTTGAATTAATTGAGATAAATAATGAAGAGATATGATAGAAGAGTAAAATAGATATTTGGTGAGAAAATTTTCTCTCACCTCTCAATATAGCAATAACATAGCTCAAAATAGCACTCCCCTTTAGAAATAAATGCACTGCACTTTCAACCCTCCCCATATGGAAACTATAATGGGTGATACCATTGGCATTAAATAAAAAAAATCGAATGAGAAATCTATATATATCTTCAATAAAATTAAGAAGTATTGGCCAAAATTTAACAATGGTCAAGCAACTCTTAAGAGTCAAAAATGAGAAAATAAAATCGATCAAGTATAAGCTAGAAGTAAAAAAAAAAGAAAAGGGAAGTGAATTATTGCAATACATGCCGATCTTTTCGTCTTATTTAAAGAAGAGCTCCAGTGAATTTCGACACCCACATTTTTTTATACGTGTTTTGTTGGAATTAAACATGCATTCATGTTTAGCGATAGAGAGAGATGAGAGCCGTCGTGCTAGACCTACATTTCCTAATATTCCATTTGCATGCTTCTGTACTATGGGTTCTCTATGTCAACGCCCTTTTCTAGGTAAGCTTTCGATCTGCCTTTTTTTTTCTTTTCTCAAGTGGTACTATATATTGGTACCTAAAGTAATGATCTGATGGTTTCTTTTATGATAAAGAAATAATTAATTGTGAAATTGTGGTGAAGTGCATGAACCATTGGCTTTGACTTGTAATTAAGCACGTAGTAAATTACCTCCGAGAAGGATCGACCGATTTTTTTATTAATAGAAAAAATATTGATAATAGAGAAATTTTTTATGAAATTTTAAAATATAATATGAAAGTTATGATTTATAATGTCCATGTCATTGTAGTTGCACGTTATAAACAAGAATGTCTAATTAATATGATCGCTAATAATAGTTAAAAAAATATACCCGGTACATTATATTAATTTATGATATTTAACGTCTAGCTACAATAACATTTTTTTTTTTTACGATCCTTGACGTTATGATTTATAACGTCTAACTACAGTGCTCTTGACGTTATAAACCATAACGTTTTCCATATATTTCAAAATTTCATAAAATGTTTCCCTATTATCAATATTTATTTTATATTTTTTCTATTAATAAAAAAATCGGAAGGATAGAATTAAGGGAGTACTTGATCTAAGTGGTTGACATGATACACAACCAAATTATTATAAATGAATTTGTCATAAAAAAAGATAAATGGAATAAAAGAAGAGGAGGGTTCCAATGAACTCAAAATTCTATACTTCTATTTGCATCCAATCTTTTATTTCATTTATCTTCATTTTCAAAATCTAAATTGTTGATCCGAACTGCTCAACATGATATTCATAATAAAATATACATGGAGACCAAATTTTATATTTTTTAGATTTTTTTACTATTTTTTAAGATATGTACAAAATAATTATTTTAAGGAGATTCTGGACCATCCGATTAAGGTATTTTTGTATCTATCTTAAAAAATAGTAAAAAAATTCTAAAAAAAATATATATAAATTTGGTCTCTAAACATATTTTATTATGAAGGTCATGTTGATCGGTTCAGATCAACTGTTCAGACTTTGAAAATAAAAATAAAGAATTGGATGCAAAGGGTACATCAGAACCCTCATAAAAGAATGGCATAAATTAATTATTAGACGCACGACTTGGGCATAAAAAATAGATCTAGTTGCATGTTCTTATTTAATAGTCCCTCTTACCAAGTACCAAAACTAATTGGTAATTAAGCCTGGTCCCATAAATCCTCCTTGAGTTAAGATTCCATGATCTCCCTCACATCTCTTTGAAAAATTAAGTTTTGACAGACGCAAGTAATCAGCTTTAAGCATCTGAGCAATGGAATCAAGCAAGATGGCACCCACAATTGGAATCTATCTTGGCACAGAATATTCATGTGTTGGAGTTTGGCGTCATGGAGGCGTGGATATCATTCCGAACGATCAAGGCAACAGGACAACCCCATCATGTGTTGCGTTCACGCCTGACAGGCGGCTGATTGGTGAAGCTGCTGAGAACCAGGCCGACAGAGACCCCAGCAACACTATATTCGGTTAGTAATTTTCCCAGTCATGAACTGACTTGTTAATTAGATCTCAACATATGAACTTGTTAATCAGATCTCTCAACATATGAACTTGTTCTTTTTTTAATTGAGACAGACATTAACCACTTGATCGGTAGGCGCTTCTCCGACCCAACTGTCCAGAGTAACAAAAAGCTATGGCCATTTAAGGTCATTGAAGGAGCTGGTGATAAACCAAACATAGTAGTCCAGTACAGAGGAGAGGAGAAACCGTGCTATCCAGAGGAAATATCTGCTATGATTCTAGCAAAAATGAAGGAGATCGCAGAGAATTTCCTTGAATGCAGTGTCCGGGATGCGGTGGTCACTGTCCCTGCCTACTTCAACGACTCCCAAAGACGAGCCACGGTGGATGCCAGTGCAATCGCAGGGCTAAGGGTCATGCACATCATGGATGAATGCATCGCTGCTGCAGTGGCTTACAGCTCCAATGTGTGCATGTTGGACGAACCCACTGTTGCTGCAGCGGCTTACAGCTCGAATATGAATTATAGATTCATAGAGTATGTCCTTGTTTTTAACCTCACCATTAGCACCTTTGATGTCTCAGTAGTGAAAAACAATAATGGTTTTTTCAAGGTCAAGACAACGGCTAGAGACACGCACCTTGGCGGCAAGGACTTCGACAACAATTTGTTGAACTACTTCCTCCAGCAGATCAAGAGGAAGCACAAAAAGGACATCAGTGACAACCCGAGGAGCATTAGGAAGTTGCGATCTGCCTGCGAGCGAGCAAAAAAGAATCTCTCACTTGCCATTGTGACAACTGTGGATGTAGCTGGTCTTTATGAAGGCAATGATTTCAGTTTGAACATCACCAGGGCTCGGTTTGATGATATTAATATGGATCTCTTCGAAAGGTGCATGAGACTTGTAACCAAGTGCCTGGAGGACGCTCGCATGGAAAAGAATGATATTGACAAAGTGGTGCTTGTCGGGGGTGATACACGAATACCAATGGTTCAGCAAATGTTGCAAGAGCTCTTTGATGGAACGGAGGTTTGCAAAAGCATTGACCCCAATTCTGTCGTGGCATATGGGGCAGCACTACAATCCAGGATGATGAACTACTGCACACCAGATCATATGGAAACTCTCAGAGGTAATTTCCTACGCATCAAAGTAATGATGAAAAATAAATATATAAAATAACTAATAGAATAACTTATTAAAAGATTCATTACTTTGACCGCTTGATCTTGTAGCAAATGATTTCGAAACTTCCAAAATTTTGCATGTACATGCATCACTCACAAAGTACATGGATTTCAACAGTTTGAATTCGTCATTTGAAATCGATCCGATGTATTTTTGGAGTTGTGCTTACCAAATTCTCTTAGTGAGCACGTCACACCCTAGATTTACTCATATATATATATAATCTATGATCTTATTTCTTTTTAACATGAGTGATAACAATATTGATACTAATATTAAAACATTCGAGTCTGTTGAACGACTGTAACTCTTACTTTATCAAAATTAAGGCTAGCTGTTCACTTCTTTTAACTTTTTAATATGCATATAATTTGGTGTTACTCTTATCTTTTATAAAGATGGTTCAAGATGGTTAAAATTTAAGGCATTCTACCTATGTCATTCATCAACATTATGATTTATCCGATTGTATTATCTCCTCTTATTTTTTTATGATTGAGGGCTCATATTTCCACACTGTAAATTTTTTTACCCGTAGCTGTACCCGATAAGTTTTCGAAAAAACTTATCCATATTCTTTCTATCGGATACAATACGGATTGGATAAACGGATAAAGGGTGCTATTGACACCCCTACATGTGCTTGTATTTTTTGGACACGCATTTCTCGTATAATTAATCATCTTGTTTTTCATTATGTGGGTTTTAGAGCTTAAAAAAATACGTGTATTTCCAAAATTTTGTTGACCGTAAGGTTTTTTACAACTACCATTATAGAAATTTAATTTAATTAATTTAAAAAATCTAGCCTCCACAACCACAAAAATAATAATTTAACCACTAGTACAAATTTGATATTTTATGAGGATATATAAATTTATAAAAAATAAAATTTCAATGAAATTTCTATAAATACGATGAAAAAAATTTAAAAACATGAATGTAGCTAAGTATCCAGCTGGCCTGTATTACCTAAGATCCGCTCTAGTTTATATGTTTGGTATATCAAATTGCCTTTCACAATTGTCAAAAGCTATTTAAGAAAAGGAATTTGTTCTATTTCCCAGGTCTTTCTATATATTTAATTTTCTAAGTGTTATTTTTCATTTGCACATCTTTTATAGTAGAAATTAGAAACTTAATATAAAAAACAACTGTAAAATTAAGTACGTGCAACATGTGCATGACGAGGAGACCTTTTGCAGTACTGTCATTTTCGACCTATAAATTATATTAATTTTTCTTTCATGAATACAACATAACTGAAACTATTATTTATACATGATTCAAATTTAATTGACTTAAATATCTAGTTTTAATTTATCAGCATTAATTAATTGCGATAATAAGCTACGTCGTATATATGATAATATGAATATTAAATGTTTGGGGACCGGAATTTCATGTATACAACTCAAAAATCTCTAAATTATGTATGACACCCTCCAAAATTCATCATATCCTATTTACCGTTCTAATTTTAAAAAATGACTAATTTATAGGGGTGTAAACGGAGCGGATTCGGAGCGGATAATGCTAATACCATATCCGCATCCGTTTTTCAACAAGCGGATACGGATACGGATACGGATAGTAAACGGATATCAAAATTGAAAACCATATCCGTCTTAAACGGATACGGATACGGATTCGAATACGAATATGGAGCGGATAATTGTCGGATATTGAGTAATTCTACTAAATTTCATAATTTTAAATTACCTAATTTTGATTACCTAAATTGACAAAAATTTAATAGACTTTTTAAGTTTGCACAGTGATGATTATGCATGATTAATTGCTTATTGGTTTAGATAACCAATCAATTATCCTAATAGATTATATGATTTTTCTACCAAGATTCTTGGACTTAAACGAATATGTATGTTTTTTTGGAAATTTCGCAAGGCTAAAATGAATTGAAAGCTGCTGAAAGATTAAATTTTAGATCCGGATATATACGGATATCCGCTCCGTTTATATCCTCGCGGAATTATCTGTATTCGTATCCGCATTATTTTTCCATATGCTAAAATTATCCGTATCTGTATCCGCAAGTATCCGTATCCGTTTAATACGGATACGGATAATAAGCGGATTCGGAGCAGATTATCCGCGGATAATCCGTATCCGTTTACACCCCTACTAATTTACCTAATTTATTGAATTTTCTATTAAAACTCATTTTAAATTTGTAAAGTATCCAATTTATCCTTTACTAAAAAATAAAAATATGTATTTTATGTGTGAATTTTTTTTTCATATTCTAACAGAATGATTTTTGAAGACAAAAAAATCATTTATCTACTTGTGGCGTATACACAATGACAATTAGACATGTGTGTCTGTGTCACAAGTAAAAAAAAAGAATCATTTTCTTTCAAAACTGACTAATTAGAATAGTAATTACGTCTCTAAAACAAGTTAGATATTGTTTTCCTTAATTAAAGGTAAAATGAGTATATAAATTTAAAATGAGTACTAATAGAAAAGTTAATAAATTTTGTAAATTTATGAGTATTTGAAATTTAGAAGGTTAATTAAAATAAATATATATGAAATTATAAATGGGATATACATAAATTTCCCCTAAGAGTTTAAGCGTACGTAGGTTGTTGTTCGTAAATTTAATTAGAAGTTTAAACGTAACATTGTGCTTGGAAAAATAATTGTTATGGCGGGAAATTGATTTCTGTCTTTTTTTTTTGTAACTATATATACTTATGCTGCAGAAATTAAGAATGCAAACCAAGAGATGGTTGCCCTTCAACGTGAACTTTTAGATGCTACAAAACTTCCAGAGGCAGTCCAGAAACAATTAATGTCGGTAAAAGATGATGCCAAAAAAATCAGAGAACAACTAAAGTCTGAAATAGATAATGCCAAAAAAGATTCGGAGGCGGCCCAGAAACTCATAGTAAAACTAATGTCTGAAAGAGATGATGCTAAAAGACTTGCTCAACAACTAATGTCTGAAAGAGATAATGCTAGAAAACATTTAGAGGGAGTTCAGAAACAATTAATGTCTGTAAAAGATGATGCCAGAAAACTTTCAGAAATGGCTCAGAGACAACTAATGACTGAAAGAGATGATGCTATAAAACTTTCAGAAGCGACCCAGAAACACACAAAACAACTAATGTCTGAAAGAGATGATGCTATCAAAATTTCGGAGGTGGCCCAGAAACTCATAGAACAACTAATGTCTGAAAGAGATGATGCAAAAAAAGATTCAGAGGCGGCCCAGAAACTTACAGAACAACTAATGTGTGAAAGAGATGAAGCAAAAAATGATTCGGAGGCGGCCCAGAAACTCATAGAACAACTAATCTTTGAAAGAGATTGTGCTATAAAACAAGCTAAAGAGTTGCGTTGGCTGACAGAGGCAGCCCAAAAACAATTAATGTCTGAAAGAGATGATGCCAGAAAACTTTTAGAAATGGCTCAGGAACAACTAATGAGTGAAAGAGATGATACTAGAAAACTTTCAGAAGTGACCCAAAAAAACACAAAACAGCTATTGTCTGAAAGAGATGATGCAAAAAAACATTCGGAGGCGGCCCAGATACTCATAAAACAACTAACCTCTGAAAGAGATAATGCTATAAAACAAGTTGAAGAGTTGCGATGGCTGACAGAGCTGCAAGCTCCTTGTAGAAAATGTACAGGATGTTTCATTGGATACAGCTATTCAGAGCTCCAACAGGCGACCAATAATTTCCACGAGTCATTTAAACTTGGAGAAGGTGGATTTGGCAAAGTGTACAAGGGCATCCTCCATGATACTATCGTTGCAATAAAGATTCTAAAAGAAGAGAGCAGTCAAGGAGAAAAAGAGTTCTACCAGGAGGTATTTTCCACAACGAGTATATTTTTACATATTTATTTGAACATAATTCGACCACAACTTTTACTAGAGTACATAACAGCGAGATGGTAAGCATATCCTTAATTTGTAAGACTCTTCAAACCCTTGGTAAAAAGCTCCACACTATACATTTTATAGTCGATTTGAACCATTAAAATGTGTTGATAGATTTTTCTGCCTGCTCATAATTTCACTCTTACATCAGTGATCCCTCAAATATCTGACATCTCAAGTGTATATTAATGATTTAGTAAATAAAGAAATGATAAACAATCACCAATTAAACTAATGCAACTGGAAATACGTATAGAACATCAAACTACATACATATATATATGTTCTGTAGTATATTTTGGTAAAAGGAGTTCAACCTTTACATTGGAAATATGAATAGTTTATGTTTTTTTTTTTTTTTTGAGAAAAGGGAAATATATATGTAGTCTTTAAGCATTCATAAACATCTAAGTCTATGGAGACTTTATATTTTCCAATTAACCAGAAGTAAATTAATTTTAACATCATAGGTTGAAGTTCTAAGCAAATTGCAACATCCAAACCTTGTGAAACTCATAGGGGCCTGTGCAGAGAACCATGCACTTATTTACGAGTACCTACCAAATGGTAGCCTTGAAGACCGTCTACTATGCAAAAACAACACTACGCCCCTCTCATGGCAAGCACGAGTTCGTATTGCATTTGAGATCTGCTCTGCACTAAGCTTCTTACACTGCACCAAACCTCATGGTATTGTGCATGGTGATCTCAAGCCCGGCAACGTCCTTCTTGATTCGAACAATGTTAGCAAACTCAGCGATTTTGGTCTCTGTCGTCAACTTAACTTGACAATCAATGCAAGTCGACCATTCTACTTTACCAATTGTGCAAAGGGAACAATTGGTTACATTGACCCGGAATACTTGACAACTGCGAAGATGGTTCCTGAAAATGATGTTTATTCATTTGGCATTATGTTATTGCGGCTTGTGACATGCAAAGACCTATGGGGTCTAAGGCAATTGGTGGAGGAGGCACATAAGAAAGATACATTAAAGGCATTAATTGATGCTTCAGCAGGTCCCTGGCCATTTAAGGAGGCCAAGAAGATGATCTCATTGGGTCTAAGATGCAGCGATACACTGAGAATAAATAGACCTGATTTATCGACGGTGGTGTGGAAGGAAATGAAGTCCATGGCCGATGTTGCTTCTCCATCACAATGGTCGTCATGGCCAGCTTCTCTAATTCGTCGGTGATTTTGTGATTAATAGTTTTCTATACAAGCTTGTTTGTTTGTGCAGCTGGTTCTTTATATTTATTTTAATCAACCGAGACTTGGCCAAATTGTCAAGTTCATTTCCCTAATGTTTTTTTTTTTTTTGATCAAAAGGCAGTAGAGCCCATTTCATTAGCATGAAATTGGTGGGCTCATATTACCGGGAGAGGGGGGTGTTCGGTGTCCATCGGACCAGAGTATGTTCAATGGGTGGTTTCTACTGTCCGATTCACTTTAAGATCTGTGCACACCACTTTAATATCCGTACTGTTCGCTTTAATATTCATGCGCACAAATCTTGAAGTGGATCAGACGATATAAAACCACCCATCGAACAGACTGGTCCGATGGGCATCGGAAACCCCCTCTCCCCATATTACCGCATACTCTCTTTCTTACAATTGAAGAAAGAACATGTGTTTGTATTTTTTGTACACACATTTCTCGTATAATTAATCATGTTGGTCTTAGAGCTTAAAATATATACATGTACTTCCAAAATTTAATTTAATTAATTTAAAAATTTTGAACTTAAGTGTCCACATCCACAAAAAAATGAAAATCTAACCACTGCAAGTACAAATTTGATATTTTTTGAGAATATATAAATTTATAAAAATAAAATTTCAATGAAATTTCTATAAATAAGATGATTTTTTAAAAAAAAAATATGAGGGTGGCATTGGCAAGCATCCCTGTATTACCTAAAATCCACTCTAGTTTTTATGTTGGGAAATAAAACTGTTGCGATTCTTTGGAATCGCAAGACCCTTCTTTTCCAAATCCAACTGTTCATATATTTTGAGATTTGTACATAAAAATCAACTGTCTTTGAAAGTCATGCATTTAAAAAAATTAATGGTTGATTTTGAAAAAACAGGATCCCTGCGATTCTTGATTCCAAAGAATCGTAGCATATTTATTTCCTATATGTTGAGTAGAACTAGGGTGTTCTTAAGTTCACCAAGCCTCTTGGTGAGCTTAACCCCAAAATATATCGGATAGGCTTCAAATGATGCATCTCAACCGTTGAAACCGAGCAACTTCACAAGTGATAAATTTACATGCAAATTTTTTAATTTTTTAAATATAAGCGGTCAAAAGATATTAAGAAAATGAATGCAATAAAATTAATTTATAAACCTTCTAATGTTCTCTATTACTGTTATACTGTTATTGATTCTGATATGAACTGTGTTTCTAGTTCCTGCTGATTGTTAGGTTTTGAGCAGCTTTCTATGTTTTGCTTAAGCTGCTTTATTACCTTCGATATATGTCTCTCTGTTTTAGCTTTGCTTAGTAAGTCTAGGTTATTTTGCATAATGGTAGATTTTTTGCCATTGCTTTTTATAAGAACAATTATTGTTTCAATATGAAACTGGTGGGGATACCCACTTTTGTCAAAAATTTAATTTAATTTATAAACCTTCTAATTTTGGCTGCTTGACTTTATACTAAATTAATTTGAAAATTAAAAAAAATTATACGTAAATGCATCACACTTGAATTAGATCAGTTTCAACGGTTTAGATTTGTGGTTTAGCCTATTTGATAGGTTTTTAAGGTTGAGCTCACCGATCCTCGGCTCGGTGAGCTTAGGAACACCCTAGTTCTACTCTTATTTGTTTGGTATATCCAATTTTCTTTGATAATTGTCAAAAGCTATTAAAGTAAAGGAATTTGTTCTATTTGCCAGGATGCGCCTCTTTCTATACATTTAATTTTCTAAGTGCTATTTTTCATTTACGCATCTTTTATAGTAGAAATTAGAAACTTAATATAGAAACAACTGTACGTAAAAGTACGTGCAACATTTGACAAGGAGACTTTTTGCACTGTCATTTTCGACCTATAAAATTAGAATAAAGATTTTATCTCCGTTTTCATGATATTACAAGCATACTTTATCTCAGAAACTATTATTTATAACTATTCTTAGAAGCATCCAAAAAAATTTTTTCCCCAAAAAAAAAAAAAAAAACTCCAAAAATTCCTTCAAATCTTAATTTAACAAGGAGAAGACCTCAACAGGGTATCTAGATGAAGTCCTAGACGATGCCCTCTCCTCCGACCTGTTCCCGCACCGCTCTCCCCCCTTCAAATCTGAATTTAACAAGGAGAAGATTTTTTCACCTAAATGGATTCAATGGCGACTTTGGAAAAAACCAACCACTCTTTTTCCCCACCCCCCCCCTTTTTCCTTTTCTCTTCCCTCTTTCCACCTACATTCTCCTCTCTCCTATTCAAAATAAAAAGTATCATTACTCAACCGACCTCTTCCACCTACAAAGGTTTAACAAGGAGGCTTTTCGGATTGGAGAACAAAACAATAGGAGGTGCGAAGAGAGATGGGTGGAAGAGCGGCCCCGTACTAGCAACCCTAGAAATTTCGGAGGATACGGGGAGGGGGGGGGGAGTCTCTCAAAAAAAAAAAGTGGAATTTTTTTCAATTATGATTTTTGGTTAAAAGAAAAAAAGTTAAAAAGGATCTAAGTAGTTTTATTTTATGGGTTTTTATTGTTCAATAGGAAAAAAAAAAAAAAGAGGGGATTTAAAAAATAAATAGGATATAAAGGGATGTTATTATTTTAATTTTACTAGGAATTGTAACCTTAAGCAGTAAATTTGATGCTCATTTAATAAGATAATACAGGAATTTAAAGGTTTTTCTCAAACAAAAAAAGAATGGCTTTGTAGCATTTTTTTGCTTGGGTTTGTGGACCAAATAAAATTATTTGAATCGTTTTTTTAAAAGGTTCACTTTTGGATTGATTAGTTGAGAAAAAGAGAATGGATTTCAGCTTTTGCTCGTACACCGCAACCTCGACGAGAGAAGATAGAGAGAGTGGGGTAGTGAATGGAGAGGGTGGGGTAGGGGTTGGGGTTAAGGGTTTTGGTTAACTGGAAGTTAGGCATATTAGAGAAAAAAATGGTGGGATTAGTACCATGTGTTTAAGATTCGGTTGAAATGTATTCAAATGTTTGATATTTTTTCATTAGTATGTTTCTAAAGTAGTTTATTTTTTTTTTTTTTCTTACATATCAATATAAGTTTATATAGGAATGAATATTTTTACCGTGTGATATATCTATGCACACTTCAATGCATAAGTATGGATACTTGATGTTAATATTTTTTATTATAAATACTTAATATCTTAAGTATGAATACTTGACATATTATATATGAATACTTGTGTATATAGGCATTCATACTTGTGCATAGTAGAAATATGAATACTTTCCTCAGTATATATCAATACGTTCAATATCAAACAAATTAACTAATTAAAGTTACTTTACAACATAATAATTCACATTTCAATCCTTTACAACATAACAATTCACACTTCAATGCATAAGTATGAATACTTGATATAATATTTTTATTAGAAATACTTGATATCTTAATCATGAATACTTGATATATTATATATTAAGACTTGCGTGAATAGGCATTTGTACTTGTGCATAGTTTTTCTAGAAATATGTTTGAAATTTTAGGTGTGAATACTTGCATTACGAGATGTAAACACTTACTTAACGTAATGAATACTTGCGGACGAGGTGTAAATCATTTAGGAATTTCTCAGGAATATTTTACAACATAAAAATAACACTTCAATGCGTAAGTATAAATATTTTAATGTTCTAGTATGAATACTTTATAGTTTGAATATTTTATAATAATGATACTTTGTAGTTTGAATATGTTATATGTTGAATATTTGATAATATGTATATGTATACATGCAATGTTCTAGTATGAATATTTTATATGTTTTAGTATGAATATTTTGTAGTTTATATATTTTCTAGTAATGATACTTTCAAAGTTATATAATGAATAATTTATATGTTTTAGTATGAATATTTGCACGCTGAGGTATGAGTACTTGAATACTTAAAATTTTAGATATTAATATTTTTACTAAAACTTCAATGTGTAGGTATAAATAGTTGATGTTAATATTTTTATTAAAAATACTTGATATCTTAGATATGAATACTTGATATATTATATATTAATACTTGCGTGCATATGCATTCGTACTTGTGCATAGTAGAAGTATGAATACTTTCCTCAGTATATATCAATACGTTCAAACATCATACAAATTAACTAATTAAAGTTATTTTACAACATAACAATTCACACTTCAATGCGTAAGTATGAATACTTGATGTTAATATTTTTATTAAAAATACTTGATATCTTAGTTATGAATACTTGATATACTATATATTAATAATTGCGTGCATAGGCATTCGTACTTGTGCACAGTTTTTTTAGAATTATATTTGGTATTTTAGGTATGAATACTTGCATTACGAGATGTAAATACTTGCTCGACGAGGTGTAAATTATTTAGGAATTTCTCAGGAATATTTTACAACATAAAAATTCATACTTCAATGCGTAAGTATGAATATTTTAATGTTCTAGTATGAATATTTTAATGTTCTAGTATGAATATGTAGTTTGAATATTTTCTAGTAACTTTGTAGTTTGAATATGTTATATGTTGAATATTTGCTAATATGTATATATATACATGTAATGTTTTAGTTTTAATATTTACATGTTTTAGTATGAATACTTTGTAGTTTGTATATTTACTGATAATGATACTTTCAAAGTTATAGAATGAGTATTTTATATGTTTTAGTATGAATAGTTTCTAAATTTAGTATGAATACTTGTACGTCAAGGTATGAGTACTTGAACAATAAAGAACCCGAAAGTACTTCATCATGGATCTCATTTGAAAGAGAAAATTATGTAGAAAATGTTCGTGGTTTCAGATTTACAAAATTCCTCATATATTGTTAGAAATATTGACGAGATTAAACGGAGAAAAAAAAACCCACTTCTAAAAATGTGTAAAAGATAGATGTGTGACTTGATAAAAAAGAAAGTTGATATCCAGTTTTTTGTTTAAATACTTGATGTTTTGGGTATGAATACTTGATATATTATATAAGAATTTTCACTTCCATAAGTGTTCATACATGTTCACACTAGTTGTAATTTTTTCAAATTTAAGTGTCCCCAAGTTAGTTTTTGTTTATCCAAATTAGTTAGTGGTCTCCATCATAATTTATGGATAAGTTAGTTAGGTTTATGAATAAGTTAGTTAGGGGGACATTTAGGGGATAGAATGGGGGGACTATTAGTCACTCCCATAAAATTATATAAATTTTTCTTTCATGAATACAACATAATTGAAACTATTATTTATACATCCAAATTTAATTGACTTAAATATGTACCTAGTTTTTATCAGCATTGCGATAAAAAGCTACGTAGTATATATGATAATATGAATATTAAATGTTTGAGGGAATTTCATGTATACAACCAAAAAATCTCAAAATTATGTATGACATCCTCCAAAATTCATCATATCCTATTTACCATTCTAATAAATGTAAACATAAATGACTAATTTATCTAATTTATTGACTTTTCTATTAAAACTCATTTTAAATTTGTTAAGCACCCAGTTTATCTGTTATTAAAAAAAATAAAAATATGTATAGTCTGTGTAAGCAAAATATTCATGTTCTAACTGAATGATTTCTGAGGACAAATAGTTCATTTATCTACTTGTGACACATAAACAATGACATTTAGATATGTGTGTCTGTGTCACAAGTAAAAAAAATGAATCATTTGTTTCTCAAAATTGACCAATTAAGACAGTAATTATGTCTCTGAAACATGTTAGATTTTTTTTCTAAATAAAAGGTAAAATGGTTTTATAAATTTATGAGTATTTGAAATTTAGAAGGTTAATTAAATAAATATGATATTATAAAATTTAGAGAGAAATTCCTAATTTTAAGGTTTTTGAGGGATATACATGAAATTCCCCCTAAGAGTTTAAGCATACGTAGAATGTCAAATTTAATTAGAAGTTCAAACGTAACATTGTGCATGGAAAGAATTGTTATGGCGGGAAATTGATTTCTGTCTTTTTTGGAAACTATACTTGTGCTGCAGAAATTGGGAATGCAAACCAAGTGAAGGTTGCCCTTCAATGTGAACTTTCACAGGCACAAAAACTCATAGAAAAACTAATGTCTGAAAGAGGTGATGCTAAAAGACTTATTCAACAACTAATGTATGAAAGAGATGATACTAGAAAACTTTCAGAGGTGGCTCAGAAACAACTAATGTATGAAAGAGATGATGCTAGAAAACTTTCAGAGGTGACCAAAAAACGCACAAAACAACTAATGTCTGAAAGAGATGATGCTACAAAACTTTTAGAGGCAGCCCATAAACAATTAATGTCTGAAAGATATGATGCCATAAAACTTTCAGAAATGGCTCAGAAACAACTAGTGTGTGAAAGAGATGATGCTATCAAAATTTCAGAGGCGGCTCAGAAATTCACAGAACGACTAATGTCTGAAAGAGATGATGCAAAAAAACATTCGGAGGCGGCCCAGAAACTCACAGAACAACTAATGTCTGAAAGAGATGATGCAAAATAACATTCGGAGGCGGCCCAGAAACTCACACAACATCTAATGTCTGAAAGAGATGATGCAAAAAAACATTCAGAGGCGGCCCAGAAACTCAAAGAACAACTAATGTCTGAAAGAGATGATGCAAAAAACATTCGGAGGCGGCCCAGAAACTCACAGAACAACTAATGTCTGAAAGAGATGATGCCAAAAAACATTCGGAGGCGGCCCAAAAACTCATAGACCAACTAATGTCTGAAAGAGATGATGCCAAAAAACATTCGGAGGCGGCCCAAAAACTCATAGACCAACTAATCTCTGAAAGAGATTATGCTATAAAACAAGTTGAAGAGTTTCGCTGGCTGATAGAGCAGCAAGCTCCTTGTAGAAAATGTGTAGGATGTTTAATTGGATACAGCTATTCAGAGCTCCAACATGCGACTGATAATTTCAACGAGTCATTTAAACTTGGTGAAAGTGGATTTGGCAAAGTGTACAAGGGCATCCTCCATGACACTACCATTGCGATAAAGATTCTAAATGAAGGGAGCAGTCAAGGAGCAAAAGAGTTTTACCAGGAGGTATTTTCCACAAATATTTTCACATATTTACCTGAATAGAATTCGAACAATAAATTTTACTAGAGTACATAACAGGGAGATGGTATGCATGTCCTTAATTTATAAGCCTCTTCAAACCCTTGGTAAAAAGCTAATTTATAGTCGACTTCAGCAATTAAAATGTCTTGACAGCTTTTTTCTGCCTGCTCATAATTCCACTCTTACATCAGTGATCCCTCAAATATCTGACATCTTAAGTGTGTATTAATTATTTAGTAAATAAAGAAATGATAAACAATCACCAATTAAACTAATGCAACTGGAAATACGTATAGAACATCAAACTACATACATATATGTTCTGTAGTATATTTTGGTAAAAGAAGTTCAACCTTTGCATTGGAAATTTGTATAGTTTTTTTTTTTTTTTGAGAAAAGGGAACTATATATGTAGTCTTTAAGCATTCATAAACATCTAAGTCTATGAAGACTTTATATTTTCCAATTAACCAGAAATTAATTAATTTTAACATCATAGGTTGAAGTTCTAAGCAAATTGCAACATCCAAACCTTGTGAAACTCATAGGGACCTGTGCAGAGAACCATGCACTTATTTACGAGTACCTACCAAATGGTAGCCTTGAAGACCGTCTACGATGCAAAAACTACACTTCGCCCCTCTCATGGCAAGCACGAGTTCGTATTGCATTTGAGATTTGCTCTGCACTCAGATTCTTACACTGTAGTAAACCTCATGGTATTGTGCATGGTGATCTCAAGCCCGACAATGTCCTTCTTGATTTGAACAATTTTAGCAAACTCTGTGATTTTGGTCTCTGTCGTCAACTTAATTGGACAACCAACGAAAGTCGACCATTCTACTTTACAGATTGTCCAAAGGGAACTATTGGGTACATTGACCCGGAGTACTTGACAACGGTGAAGATGACTCCTCAAAATGATGTTTATTCATTTGGCATTATGTTATTGCGGCTTGTGACATGCAAAGACCCACGGGGTATAAGGCAAGCGGTGGAGGAGGCACATAGGCAAGGTACATTAAAGGCATTAGTTGATGCTTCGGCCGGTCCTTGGCCATTTAAGGAGGCTGAGAAGATGATTTCGTTGGGCCTAAGATGCAGTGACATAATGAGAATAAATAGGCCTGATTTGTCGAACGTAGTGTTGAAGGAAATGAAGTCCATGGCAGATGTTGCTTCTGCATCACAATCGTCGTCATGGGCAGCTTCTCTATTTCGTCGGTGATTTTGTAATGAATAGCTTTATGTACAAGCTTGTTTGTTTGTGAGTTTTTTTATGTTTATAGGGGGAAATATGTAATTTTGAGATTAAGAGGGGGAATATGTAATTTGAAGTTTTTGGGGGGGGTATACATAAAATTCCTCCTAAAATTAATAGGAACATCTTACCATAATTTAATGATGAAGATTGATGTATCTCCGTCCTATTACTTGTGTAGCTAATTTGGGATCAAATCATTTGTGCTGCTTTTGTGGTTCCACCAATTTTTTTAATCTACATGGCTAAATGGTTCTGACAATGAAGCTATGAACAATGTTTCTGCAATTCTTTGTTGAAGTTATTGTCGACATAAAATTTTATCCAATTTGTTGCTATCTCATACGGCCCAAATAAAATTCGGCCCTCGAGTTCAATATCGAGTCCAATTATAATCTAGCAACAAGCAATCTGAAATTATTTAAAACTGGTAAATCGATATAAAAAGTTATACAAATCTTTGTCATGAACGCGTATCCCAGTTTTCTACATGCCGTTTAATATTCAGACTAGTTTAATTATCATGCTAAAGTATGTTTTTTCTAAAATTCATTCCCTATTTCGGTTCATTTTTTTTTTACCTCCCTTTATTGTACAGTACTATTGCGCTATTGATGCAATAATGAAAACTATACAAAAATGTTCCACTAATGGCCATCTCTATTGCAAATTAAAAAGAAAAACAAAGTTAATGACAATACATGAGTGAAGCTATGGCACTATGCATAGCGCATATTGGTCCATACTATGGATTATTATTCTCATTTTCAAAATCCAAACAGTCAATCAAAACCATTTAATATGATCTTCATATGAAAATGCACTTCTTGATCAAATTTTACATTTTTTATATGGGTCGAAAAAAATCACTTGATCCAAATATTATATAGCATTTAAAAGTTGTGATTTTCTATCATTTAAAAAAAAATAGTAAAAAGTGGCGAGCATATTGAACCACCAATATTTTCTCTGACATTTTCATAAAAGTTTTTCTGGTTGTCTAGAGTAATTGAGTAGAAAATCATTGCAATATTTTTTGAACGGGATAATCATAAGAAGTTAAATATTACTATTACCTTATTATAGCTTGCTTTTGTTTGATTAATATTCCTTTAATTTACTCTTTCAATTTTCTTTTATCTCTTCCTTCTATACTGAATAGCTTTGAGTGGGATTGGATATATGCTATATATGCCTATGCGCCTTTTCCTCCATGTCACTGCAACAAACACAAAATGCTTGAGCGTAGTCAGAATTTTTGTCAAGAACATGCAAAATTATCCAGGGGTAGACAATTTCTTGTACTGGAATAGACAACAGTCCATATTCACACATAAGGTCCATACTGGTTTTTCTTATAAGTGCAAGTACTATATCGTTTTTGCATTGCATTCTTATTCATTATGTTTCTTGACTTACAAGATTGATTATATTTACGATATAACCTAGATTGTAATGTGCATATATAATCTCACTCTATCAAAGGGCCCTTAAGATGTCATTACTCACACTGTATTCACCAGATACATTATGAGGGGTTTTCGTCTTCTTGACATTCGCGAACTTTGTGTACATAAGTCATGCATATGGAGAAGCTTCTCTTATGACTCCATGTTATGGCGAGCATTAGACAACAACCACACATACACACCTATGTAAGAAAAAAGAACATCTCAGACATAGGACAATGTTAGATTTTCTAGGGTTTGAGAAGAGGAAGAGAGCAAAAGACAAAGAGACAACTGAAATTGATTTATATTAGACTTTATTCTTCATGCAAGAGTCATTACATAAACTACAAATTAAAGATACAAAACTCAACGGACCCGAACAACAATTTGGGTCAAAACATAACAGACAACAACACCACATGAAACGTTAATGATAAAAACACATTCCACATAATATTCATTTATGGTCAATCTAATGCCATATTCACCAGATATGCATCTATGAGATTAAACCGATTTCTCAAGAATTCGTGGGATCTGTGAAACCTGATCACACATTTAATACTCATGCTGATCTCAGCTGCAATTAGAGTTCCTGTGCTAATTACTTTAATCAGTGATACTTTAGAGTTTATTACTTTTGCAATCATAGTGCTTCACAATTCAAAGTCCTCAACTCCGAATGAACTATTATGTAATCAAACTCAAGGCGACAAATTGAACAAGTCAATCATTCTATGAACATTCTCATAAAGCAACAACCATGTTTGCTCTAAGACACTAACTCTATCACTTGGATTGGTTCTTTGGATTGTTGGATCTTAATCCAACGTTGAGCATATAAGTAATATAATTATGAATTGTATACTATCATATATAGTTGTCACAATTAAGTGATCTAATATGGTATTAAGATGTTAGACAATCTATGTATTTTTTGATAAAAGACAATCTATGTATTCAATAGGGTGTGGTCCATAAATGTGTAGAACTATTCGGGCAAAGATCAAATCATTGATGGACTGATTTTGGGATTTGCAATTCAGAAAACTGCCGATTCAGAGGATTTTGTGCGGCCATAGGTGTGACCCTATGAGGCCGCACAAAATTGAAGTAAATGTGCAGAGATGCACATTGAGTTAGACTGAAAATAGAGAGCCTGTGCGACCCAATAGGGTAGCACAAATTATGTGCGGCCATTTGTTCAGCCAGGCATGGTCGCACAAAATTCTAGAGTTTTAGTATAAACCTCATGCACAAATTTTGTGAGGCCATCCATGCAGCCAGACAGGGCCGCACAAAATGCCAGATGCTGGTTTTGGACTTGGGAACTTAGGCTGAAAGAGAGGCGGTTATATGGACATTTGTGTGGCCATATGTGCAGTCTTATGAGGCTGCACAAGCGGTGTCAGATATGTTTCACTATATAAGGATGGGTCCCCAAGACATAAGACAATCAGAGAAAAGCATAGAAACTGAATACAAATTTTTCTTTTTAGAAAAATACAGATCTGTGTGCCTTAATTCTCTTCTTCTTCCGCCATCAAATTAAGAAAAGAGAGAATATATCCATTAAGTAAATTGGAGATGATCTCTCAAGGGCCACGTCTTGCTGTCTTAGAAGATCTATTCCTACAACTATACGACGAACCGATAAGAATAGGGCTTCTTGCCATTAGAGTCTAGTCTCGCACTCACAAAGACGGTAGGCGATCTCTCAAAGGATCGAGTTAATCCATGAAAACATCCATGGAATCATGTATTATGTTCCGCATTTAAGATTTAAGTTTATGGTTGGTTTTTGGCATAGGGCGGTCCTTAGGTTAATATGGGGATTGTTTCTTCTTATCTGGGGTGTAAATGTTTGACCCCTAGATGAGATGTAATTATTTGATATCTAGATAAGGCGTAATTGTTTGACCTTTATGATCTCCAAACATGAATTGCTTAAAATAACATGATAATAAGTGAATATGATCCCTCCTAGCAACTAAATTGGCGGACAATTGCTCACTCTCTTCCTGGCCATATTTTGTTGTATTTCGGTACAACATCGCCTATCTTTCCCTATTTTTGTTAATGACAATTTAATGACGTTTTCGACCATAGCGGACGTCAACTATATGCATGATATGACTTGGATGCCTCACTAAAACAAGTATGGCGTGTGGTATATATTTCTGGATAATCCACAAAGTTCCAAAACCCACCTCACCCAAAAGATGCCATGGGCATCGATCACTTTTGAATTTATATCTCAATCTTGTTGTGTTGATATGTGTGTCTATCTAATCTCGATATTTTTTTTTATGCTAATGGTGGATTGCATAGTTGATAGCTTCCTTTGAGGAAGAGTGTTGCCGAGCTGAAATTCTTGAGCTTCTCTGAAGAATGACACATCAGCCTATTAAAATGTGATGGTGTCATTGAATGCCTCTACCGGGTGTCAGACTCCGTGATCCGACAATGTGAACTGCCTACCAAGCACATGATGATAATATATATATATATCTCTCTATGTCACTATGATCGACCATCCTCATCATCTTCAATAATTGGTAGCATCCCATTGTAGCTCATGTCTGGTATTGGTTCACAGGGTTGGGTCCGACTCTGACCCACTGAAGGTATTTGGTTTGGGCCAAGCTGGGACCCGGTTCTACCTGAGGGGCTCTGGTATGACTGGAGCCCGCTGAAGGTAGCCGGGTTTGGGATAGACTAGCACCCGCTACATATTCATAGTACCGGGGAAAAAAAATGACTCCTTGGGTTAATTGCAAAACACGATTATTATTGTCGTGCATGGGGTTGGCTTGCACGTACAATTACCTGGAGAACGTTGCACGAAGTCTCCGCATTGGCAGTCATATATATATTGTAAACGAGTTGACAATTATCATCACCAAGTACCGATAACCATTGCCAAAACCACTGTTGGTCTGTCATGACAATATTTATTATGGAGGACAAAATAAAAAAGTAAACTACTAATAAATTTAAATATAATATAAATTAGAAACAGTAAAAAAAAAATAACATATAGAAAAGTTGAGGAGAACGAATGCTGAATTAGAATGACTAAAATTACAGCTGATTTCAACAAATAAATACTACAATATATATATGTCCACGCAAACCTAGTCTGCTCAGAGTTGAGGTTGGGCATGCGGACTAGGTCTGCATGGAATTGTAAGTCAGCATTACCATAGTCCGCATGCCACTCTTAAAATTCGTGCATACTAGATATGCATTCCAGCTAAGATCCAAAATTTTGTTAGCAAGTTGCCAACTCTGGAATTTTTATTTTAAGGTGCTAACTAAAATTTCGGGAATATCTAATTAAAGACTGGTACAGTCAATCGATGGATTTCATCCTTTCGATTTATGTAGTAACAAATTAAGAATATTTTAAGAGGAGGAATCAAGTTACAACAATTTTGAGTTACTACAAAGTTACAACGGTTATTTTCATTTTCAAAATTCAAATCGTTGATCCAAACCGTTTAACATGATTATCTAAATAAAATGTGCTTGCAGATCAAATTTTACATTTTTCTAAATTTTTTTACTATTTATTAAGTTGGGTACAAAATTTAATGGTCTGAATTTGACTAGTTTTTGTACCAAGCTTAATAAATAGTAAAAAAATTCAGAAAAATGTAAAATTTGATCTGGAAGCACATTTTATTTAGATAATCATGTTGAACGGTTTGGATCGACGATTTGGACTTTGAAAATGAAAATAACTGTTATTGTAACTTTGTGGTAACTCAAAATTGTTGTAAGTTGATCCCTCATATTTTAAATATAGCTAGCAAGTTTTAAGAAGTATTACTTTTCTCTTTTTCACAACAAGTATTACTTTTTTCTAAAGGGTCCGCCTAACCGTCCCCCGTGAAACGTCCCCTATCATCGTTAAAATAGCTAAACGACAAACAAAAATGCATAAAACCGCCCAGAAAATGTGTTAATTGCGCAAAAGAGACGCGGACCACCATTAGTATTCATTTGTAACACAAATGTATTCAACCTAAGACAAAAAATATTCAATTAATGTCTGCACATTAAGACAAAAAAATTGGACACATCACTCACCATCTTTTACACGTTTTTAGAGGTAGTTTGTTTTTTCTCCGTTTAATCTAACCAATATTTCTGACGATCTATAAGGAATTTTGCAAATCTAAAACTACAGGCGTCTTCTACATAATTTTCTCTTTCAAATAAGATCCATGATGACATACTTTCGAGTTGTCGGTTGCACAAGTATTCATCCTCATCATGCAAGTATTCATTCATAATAGATCAAGTATTCATCCTCATTGTGTAAGTATTTATTCTTAGGATCTGCCTAACTGTCCCGCTAATCAATCTCCCATTTTGTCCTCTAGTCAATAACTATATGAGTAAACTGTTAACTAACTGGGAGACCACTTAATATTTAGGGACTGCCTAATATTTGAAAGATTTTACAACTGTCACACGCAAGTATTCATCTATTATACATCAAGTATTCATCTGTAATACATCAAGTATTCATCATAAGATATCAAGTATTTCAAAAAAAAAATGGACACATCACTCACTATCTTTTACACGTTTTTAGTTGTCGGTTGCACAAGTATTCATCTTTGTTATGCAAGTATTCATCTCTCATGGAGCAAGTATTCATCATCGCCGTATAAGTATAAATATGTATCAAGAGTATTAGAAGCAAAGAAATTGATTAACATGACAACTAGGCGGATCCTAAAGATGAACATTTACAGAACCAGGATGAATACTTGCATGACGAGGATGAATACTTGTGCAACCGACAACTCAAAAGTATGTCATCATAGATCTCATTTGAAAGATAAAATTATTTAGAAGACGTTCGTAGTTTTAGATTTGAAAAATTCCTTACAAATCGTCAGAAATATTGGTTTGATTAAACGGAGAAAAAACCACCCACCTCTAAAAACGTGTAAAAGATGATGAGTGATGTGTCCAGATTTTTTTGTTTTAATGTGCAAACCTTAGTTGAATACTTTTTTGTTGTAGGATGAATACATTTGTGTTCAGAATAAATACTATCGGACGGTTTTATGGTCTGCATCTTTTTTGCACAATTAACGTATTTTTTTGTCGTTTAGCGTGATTAATGCGTTTTTATTTGAAGGACGGTTAGAGGACGGTTAAGCGGTGGAAATTAGAATTACCTTTTTCTAAAAATTAGAACCGACAACAACTAATGCGCGTCAAAGTTCTACTTTATTTTAATAAAGGCCAGAATATATTTGGATGAAGATGCCTTTAATAAAGTAACACTAATATTAATGGAGTTCATCTCTATTCGAGATGTTGTTTTGATTCCGTTTAAATTGTATGCAAAACTCTAAATCACAGTATTCCTAACTATTTTTTCTATTATGAAAACACACTTAATAATTAAATTTCTGAAGGCCCACAAAACTCATTTCAAAACATCATAATACATTAATACTAAATATATTTATTGTCACACCTCTAACTGAAAATTCCTGATTAAGGCGTGATCAATCCATGCCTCGTATTCATTAACTCAATAAACACGCAAAACAAATTGTTGTCACAATTGTGAATGAAAAAGAAAAATCTGAATGCTAATTGTAAGGCAACATTTTTGAATCTATTTGAAGTATATATATTAAGGGTACGTTTGGATGAACTTTAGAATAGCTAGAATAGCTACTGTTTTGAATAGTAAATAAGAATAGCTACTGTTTAAGAACAGTGAAAAAGTTGTTTGGATTGCATATTTGGAATAGAGTTTGGAGGAAATAGTTACTGTTTAATAATTTATGTGTAAGATTAAATATAATACAATATAATATTAATTCAAATATTAAATATAATATAATATTATTTTAAATATTAGATTAGTATTAAATAAAATATTATATTAAATATAATATAATATTAGTTTAAATATTAAATGTAATATAATATTATTTTAAATATTAAATGTAATATAATATTAGTTTAAATATTAATGTAATATAATATTAATTTAAAAATAAGATTAGTGTTAAATAAAATATTAGAATAAATGTAATATAATATTAATTTAAATATTAAATGTAATATAATATTATTTTAAATATTAGATTAGTATTGAATAAAATATTAGTTTAAATATAATATAATGGAATATTCATTTAATTATTAAATGTAAAATAATATTATTTTAAATATTAGATTAGTATTAAATAAAATATTAGATTAAATATAATATAATATAATATTAAATTAAATATTAAAATGTAATATAATATTATTTTAAACAAAATATTGGATTAAATATAATATATTATTAGATTAAATATAATACAATATAATATTAATTTAAATATTAAATGTAATATAATATTAGTTTAAATATTAGATTAGTATTAATATTGAAAGCAACAAATGTTATTTCATGTTTTTGTAAGAATAGCGAATAACAATGATATTCTAAGAACAGTAGCTATTCTAAATAGCTTTATTTCTCATTTGGATACACCTTGTTCCGAATAACAATGTTATTCTAAAAACAGTAGCTATTTTTGTGCATCCAAACATACCCTAAGTATTTATAGTTGAACTATTATTTAGAAAACAAGCTTTTTTTTATTTTTACTAAACATGGGAATGATGGGTGCATGGGGTTGACCCACAAGTCTTCAAGTCTTGGTCTTCGCTGTGATGACTTAGCCTATAATTAATTGCCATATTAACATTATTATAAGAGCGGGCCTTTTCAATAGATAGGTTGTAATAGCTGTTAAGAAACGACTACTACGGGTAGTCGGTTACTTTGTAAATAACTTTTTTTTTTTTATCAATATATCTTTTAGTAGGTCTTTTCCACTAAACCTCAAAAGGAAAAAAAAAAAAAACATTATTATAAGAGGATCATAAGATTTGCCTAGGCAGTATCCATTGAAAAGGTTTATATTCCTACTTTTTTCTCAAAGAAAAAAAGATGGAGGTTAAGCTTCCAAATTCTATTAAATAAGACATCACAAGTGTAAAAAATAAAAGAAAAAAAAGATAAGGTAAGAATAAAATGAAAGCTACTAACTGTCTCCGGACATCAATCCTCAAATTTACAAAATTTTGTAAACTTCAACACTAAATTTTATAAATCAATTCAACAAGTTCTGTAAACATAAAAACTGTTCATTACTATGTGGTCTCCAATAATCTCTACATTAATCATCACTCTAACAACTTTAACTACTTTAACCGAGACCACTTTTAGTCCTTTGACCAAGATCATATCTAGAAGATCTCTAATAGCTTTTCAAAACTAGTACCTAACCAGAACTACTGTACAGCACCGATTTTAGCTCTCAGAGGTCCCTACGCATCTTACAAAGTCAAAGTCAATGTTCATGAAATTCTGTATAATTTCACAAGAAACTAATCTTACACAGTATTTTAATATAGATATTATATAATTAAATAACTATATATTATTATCTATGATCTTATTTCTTTGTTACATTAGTCGGTAATGTTGTTACTAATGTAAAAAAGAAATAAGTACCCAAAGTAATGACATTTTCTAAGAAAGCTTCCGATTTGCTTGTTTCCCTCAAGTGGTACTAAAAAGGTACCGAAAGTAATGATCTGATGGTTACATTAATGATAAAGAAAAATTAATTGTGAACTTGCGGGGAATTTTATGAACCATTGGCTTGATTTGTAATTAAGCACATAGTAAACAGGAGGGAGTACTTGGTCCAAATGGTTGACAGTGACACAACCAAATTATTAATTTCAATATATATAAATTAATTTGTCAAAAATAAAACATAAATGCAATAAAAGAATCAGCTGGAAGCATCTGAGCAAGTACCAAAACTAATTGGTAATTAATAGTCCCTCTTACCAAGTACAAAAACTAATTGGTAATTAAGCCTGGTCCCATAATCTTCTTTGAGTGAAGCTTTCATGAAATCCCTCATTTCTTTGAAAAATTAAGTTTAGACAGACGCAAGCAATCAGCTTGAAGCATCTGAGCAATGGCATCAAGCAAGATGGCACCGGCAATTGGGGTCTACCTCGGAACAGAATATGCATGTGTTGGAGTCTGGCGTGATGGATGCGTGGATCTCATTCCGAACGATCAAGGCAACATGACAACACCATCATATGTTGCGTTCACGCCTGACAGGCTGTTGATAGGTGAAGCTGCTGAGATCCAGGCCGACAGAAACCCCACCAACACCATATTCGGTCAGTACTTTTCCCTGTCATGAACTGACTTGTTATTTGTTAATCAGATCAACATATGAACTTGTTCTTTCTTTAATTGAAACAGACATGATCCGCTTGATCGGTAGGCGCTTCTCCGACCCAACTGTCCAAAGTGACAGAAAGCTATGGCCGTTTAATGTCATTGAAGGATCTGGTAATAAACTAAAGATAATAGTCCAGTACAGAGGAGAAGAGAAACAGTTCTATCCAGAGGAATTATATTCTATGATCCTAGAAAAAATGAAGAAGATCGCAGAAAAGTTCCTCGACTGCATTGTCCGGGATGCAGTGGTCATTGTCCGTGCGTACTTCAACAACCAAAAACGGGCCATGAGGAATGCCGGTCGGATCGCAGGGCTAAATGTGATGTACATCCTGGACGAATCCCTGATGATGAACTACTGTACACCACAGATAGTAGCTCTCAGAGGTAATTCTCCACGCATCTTATAAGTCAAAGTCAATGTTCATGAAAATCTGCAAAATTTCACAAGAAACTAATCGTACACAATATTTGCATATAGATAATAATATAATATATAATAAAATAAATATATATTATTATCTATGATCTTATTTCTTTTTGACATTAGTGACAACATTACTTGTACTAATCTTACACAGCGCAAGGATACTCTCTTTCTTACCATTGAAGAAAGAACATGTGTTTGTATTTTTTTGTACACACATTTCTCGTATAATTTAATGAAGTTGTTTTTCATTATGTAGGTCTTAGAGCTAAAAAATATATATGTATTTCCAAAATTGTGTTGACGGTAAGATTTTTTTACAACCTACCATTATAAATTTAATTTAATTAATTTAAAAAATTTGAACTCAAACCTCCACAACCACAAAAAAAATGAAAATTTAACCACTAGACTGCAAGTATAAATTTGATATTTTATGAGGAGGTTGAACTATATACTGCAAGTATAAAATTAAAATCACGAGGGCTATACATATGAAATTCCCCGGCCCTAGGAGTTTACGCGTAACTAGATTGTCCATAAATTTAATTTGAAGTTTAAACATTACATTGTGTTTGGAGAGAATTGTTAAGGTCGGAAATTGATTTCTGTCTTTTTTGGAAACTATACTTGTGCTGCAGAAATTGGGAATGCAAACCAAGAGAGGGTTGCCCTTCAACGTGAACTTTCAGAGGCAAAAAAACTCACAGAAAAACTAATGTCTGAACGAGATGATGCTAAAAGACTTACTCAACAACTAATCTCTGAAAGAGATGATGTGAAAAAACATTTGGAGGCAACCCAGAAACTCATAGAGCAACTAAGGGCTAAAGAAGATGATGCAAAAAAACATTCGGAGGTGGTCCAGAAACTCAAAGAACAACTAATGTCTGAAAGAGATAATGTGAAAAAACATTCAGAGGCAGCCCAGAAACTCAAAGAACAACTAATGTCCGAAAGAGATGATGCGAAAAAACATTCAGAGGCGGCCCAGAAACTCAAAGAACAACTAATGTCCGAAAGAGATGATGCGAAAAAACATTCGGAGGCGGCCCAGAAACTCACAGAACAACTAATGTCTGAGAGAGATGATGCGAAAAAACATTTGGAGGCGGCCCGGAAACTCACAGAACAACTAATGTCCAAAAGAGATGATGCGAAAAAACATTTGGAGGCGGCCCGGAAACTCACAGAACAACTAATGTCCAAAAGTGATGATGCGAAAAATTCGGAGGCTCGGAACAACTAATGTCTGAGAGAGATGATACAAAAAAACATTTGGAGGCAGCCCAGAAACTCACAAAACAACAAATGTCTGAAAGAGATGATGCAAAAAAACATTCGGAGGTGGCCCAGAAACTCATAGACCAACTAATCTCTGAAAGAGATTATGCTATAAAACAAGTTCAAGAATTTCGTTGGCTGACAGAGAAGCAAGCTCCTGGTAGAAAATGTGTGGGATGTTTTATTGGATACAGCTATTTAGAGCTCCAACAGGCTACTGATAATTTCCACGAGTCATTTAAACTTGGAGAAGGTGGATTTGGCAAAGTGTACAAGGGCATCCTCCACAACACTACCATTGCGATAAAGATTCTAAATGAAGGGAGCAGTCAAGGAGCAAAAGAGTTTTACCAGGAGGTATTTCCCACAAATATTTTCACATATTTACTTGAACAGAATTCGAACAATAACTTTAGTAAGAGTACATAACAGGGAGATGGTATGTATGTCCTTAATTTATAAGCCTCTTCAAATCCTTGGTAAAAAGCTCCACACTATAAAATTTATAGTCGACTTAGACCAATTAAAATGTCTGAATGGCTTTTTTTCTACCTGCTCATAATTTCACTATTACATCAGTGATCCCTCAAATATTTGACATCTGAAGTGTATATTAATTATTAAGTAAATGTTAGTAATACTGTTAAGAATAGTTAGACTATGGCTGTTAGACTGTTTTGGTAATTCTGTTATAGGCAGTTAGTTACTGATGTTGTTAATATTTAGGCAGTTACTTACTGATGTTGTTAATATTGATACACTGCCTATATAAAGGCCATATCTGTACAAACATTGAACACAATAATAAAATACTTCTTCCATGATCTATTCGGTTTTATAATTCACATGGTATCAGATGCTTCCAAAGGCAAATGCCATTATTAGTTCTCTAATTAGTCACCATGACTACCCCTCCTCCCACATCGGAGCAAACTGCTTCCTCTTCCTCTGTCCCAGCTGTGTTTAATCCAATCCAATTCCACTATTCTATCAATCCCAAACTAGACGATTACAATTTCTTACTCTGGAAAACTCAGGTTTTACCTGTTATTAGGGGACATGGCCTTCTTTTCTTTCTTGAAGGACCTCCTTCTTCTTCCTTGTCGAGTTCACCTGCATCTGACACTACTCTTCTTGATTCGAGCAGTGAGGCGTTCATTCGTCAAGATCAATTAATTCTTGCTTGGCTTCTCTCTAGCCTTCGTTCTTCAATTCTTCCTCAAGCTGTCAGCTGCAGTACTTCTGCTGATCTTTGGCGAATGCTCCATCGCACCTACTCGACACAGTCTCAATCCAAAGTGTTAGAGCTCAATTTGAAACTTCAAACACTCAAGAAAGGGGATCTCTCATGCTCTGAGCATCTCAATAGCCTCAATGCCATTGCTCTTCAGCTTCGATCCATTGGCTGTGACATTTCCGATCAGGATCTGTCTCTTTGTCTTTTCGCAGGTCTTCCAGCAGACTACAACCCACTGGTAACCTCTCTTACATCGCAGCCTTCTTCTCTCTCTTTAGCGGAGCTTCACGGTCATCTTCTCAACTATGAGAATCGTTTACAGTCTCAGCTAACCTCTGCTGATTCCTCTCCTTCTGCCTTTCTCTCTCTTGGCAAGCCGCCTTTACCCTCTTCTATTGGATCCGGGTCTATTGTTCCTGGATTTTCTCAACCCGCTATCTCCTTTTCCAATCAATTGGGGTCTCTTTCCTCCTTGGCCCAATCCAATACCTCTAATTCTAACACCTCTCAAAATTCCTCCTCTGGCGTCCCAAATACTGACATCGGTGCTCTCTTGGCCCCTTTTGTTCTCAACTCTCTCCCATGGCAATCTCAACAGCAACTTGCTGCTGCCTTTGTTGCTCAGCAATTCAAGAGAGGTACCAATTCTGGTCGCCGAGGTTGTGGTCGTGGCAATGGCCGAGGTCGTGGTTGTACCAATTCTAGTACCCCGACTCCTAATCCTGGCCATGGAATCATGGGTAAAGGTCCTGCTCTAGATGTGCAATGTCAGATTTGCCTGAAGACGGGGCACACTGCGAAGGAATGCTGGTATCGATACGATGATGATCCGCATGCTTCTCCTCAAGTCAACCTTGCTCAGCCTGACTCTTCTCCTATAGCTGATTGGTTCCTTGATTCAAGTGCCTCTTCTCACATCACTCCTGACCTGAATTGCCTCATTGACTACCGCCCTCATCAAGGTAATTATGTTGTTCGGATTGGTAATGGTCATGGTTTGCCTATCTCTCATACTGGCTCTTCTCATCTTGACTATAAAACCAAACGGTTGCTTCTTGTTGATGTTTTACATGTGCCTGCTATGACCATGAAACTCATTAGTATCTCCAGACTCAATCAGGACAATGATATTATTGTTGAATTTAACAAAAATGGTTGTGTTATTAAGGATTGCACAACCCAAGAGGTGCTTCTTGAAGGTGGCATTTCTCAAGGCCTTTATTTTCTTCCCAACCATCTTTGCCTTCTGACTACTGGTTCCTCTGGAGATCTTTGGCTTCATCGACTTGGTCACACCTCCTTGCCGATTTTAGCTCATCTAGCCAAAAATAATCTGATTTCATGTGCTTCTTCTAGCTCTGTCTGTGATGCTTGTAATAAATGCAAATCTCATAAACTTCCATTTTCTTTATCTTCTCATAAGGATGTTAGGCCATTGGAAATTGTTCATGTTGATGTATGGGGTTCCTCCCCGATTATGTCAAAACAAGGAAATTGATTCTATATAATGTTTGTTGATGATTTTTCACAGTTTTCATGGTTATTTGCTTGCCCGGCTAAATCTCACATCCCTACTGTGTTTAGAGCTTTCAAAGCTAGAATTGAGAATCTTCTCTCTACCACCATTAAGGTCATTCAGTGTGACGGGGGCACTAAATTTAAAACCCATTATGAGTCAATTTCTAGAAATTTCATTTTGGGTCTCTTGTCCATATACACCCGAGCAAAGTGGTGTGGTGGAACGAAAACACCGACATGTGATTGAGCTCTCTCTTGCAACAATGTCACAAGCTGCTATTCCACATATTTGTTGGGACCATGTGTTTGAGAGTATTGTATTTATAATTAATCGCCTTCCATCGGCGGTTCTCCAGTTCACATCACCATTTGAGGTACTGTTTCACCAAAAGTCAGATTATGCCTTTTTTAAGGTTCTGGGTTGTCTATGCTATCCATGGCTTCGTCCTTATGCGAAAAATAAACTTGACCATCGATCCTTGCCATGTGTATTTTTAGGATATTCCTCAATCCACAAAGGGTATAAATGTCTGCACCTTCCAACCAACAGACTCTACATATCTCGCCATGTAGTTTTTCATGAAACCTCTTACCCTTTTCACACTCCTGTATCCACATCTTCATCATCTCCAATACCTTCTAGTACATCCCCTTCTATTTTAACCATCTTACCACCTTCTCAAACACACTTTCCATCTACATCTTCTTCAAATCAGTGTCCTTCTCCCACTCCTCTTACTCCAATTCCCTCTACATCTCTTCCTCCTGTTCACCCCATGACCACTCGTACTAGAGATCATACACGTAAACCTTGTCATTTTCCTGACTTTGTAGCTTTTAACTCCACTGCCCCTGAACTACATGAACCAACTTGCTTCACTCAAGCTAACAAGGACCCAGCATGGCAAAGGGCTATGGCCACTGAACTTGACGCCCTTGCTCAAAACCAAACATGGGATCTTGTTCCTCCGCCCAAGACTCACAACATTATAGGTTGTAAGTGGGTCTACAAAGTAAAACGAAAAGCTGATGGTTCTCTTGAGCGATTGAAAGCCCGGCTAGTGGCTAAGGGTTACACACAAGAGGAAGGCCTTGATTACACGGAAACCTTTAGCCCTGTTGTCAAACCAGTCACTATTCGAACACTTATTACTTTGGCTATCTCTAAAGGATGGTCCCTTAGACAACTTAATATTAATAATGCCTTTCTTCATGGCAATCTTGATGAGACAGTTTATATGACTCAGCCTCCGGGGTTCGTTAACTCTGATTTTTCAGATCATGTATGTCGCCTAAAAAAGGCCCTTTACGGCCTCAAACAAGCACCACGGGCCTGGTTTCACCGGCTTCGTGATTTTTGGGCCTCTCTCGGATTTTTTGCTTCCTAATCAGATCCATCTCTTTTTATTCAGCACTCTGCCCATGAGTCAGTATATCTCCTTGTCTACGTCGATGATATCATCATCACTGGCAACTCCCCTTCCTTGATTGCCCAACTTATTTCAAACCTTCACACTACCTTTACTATCAAAGATCTGGGCTGGCTTTCCTTCTTTTTGGGCATTGAAGCTTCCTACAGCACATTGGGCATTCATCTTTCTCAGACCCGATACATTATTGATCTCTTGCAACGAGCAAAGATGTCAGAGGCAAAACCGATATGTACACCTATGCAAAGTGGCCTTCAACTCTCCAAAACGGATGGTGCTCCTTTCTCTAATCCTAATCTCTACAGGAGTATCGTTGGGGCTCTCCAGTATGTGACAATTTCTCGACCTGAGATTGCTTTTGCAGTAAACCGGGTTCACTGTTCATGCATACCCCTACTGACACCCATTGGTTTGCTGTGAAACGTATCCTCCGCTATCTCAAGGGTACAATTACTCATGGTCTTCTTCTTCGCTCATCCTCTCATCTTTCTCCCCAAGTCTTCTCCGATGCCGACTAGGCGGGTAGTCCCGATGACCGTCGTTCAACTACAGGTTACTGTGTTTTTCTTGGAGATTCCTTGATTTCCTGGTCTTCAAAAAAACAACCCACTGTTGCCTGCTCTAGTACTGAGGCAGAGTACCGAGCTCTCGCATCCGCTGCTGCTGAAGTGGTTTGGCTTCAATCACTTCTCAAAGAACTCCTGTCAGATCCTATCTCTCCCCCGATATTGTGGTGTGACAATCTTGGCGCCACTTTTTTGGCAGCCAATCCTGTTCATCATGCTTGCACCAAGCATATTCAAGTTGATATCCATTTTGTTCGTGATCTGGTGGCCTCCCGACGCATTCTAGTACGCTTTATGTCATCTCAGGATCAAATTGCAGATGCACTTACGAAGAGCTTAGGATCTTCTCGATTCAGTCAATTACGAGACAAGCTTTGTGTTCTGTCCAATCTACAGGGCTTGAGGGGGGATGTTAGTAATTTTTGTTAAGAATAGTTAGACTATGGTCGTTAGACTGTTTTTGGTAATTCTGTTATAGGCAGTTAGTTACTGATGTTGTTACTATTGATACACTGCCTATATAAAGGCCATATCTATACAAACATTGAACACAATAATAAAATACTTCTTCCATGATCAATATATTCTGTTATATAATTCACAATAAATAAAGAAATGATAAACAACCACCAATTAAAATAATGAACCTGGAAATATGTATAGAACATTAAACTAGCTACATACATATATGTTCTTTAGTATATTTTGCTAAAAAGCAATTCAACCCTTGCATTGGAAATATGTTTTTTTTTTTTTAGAAAAGGGAAATATGTATAGTCTTTAAGCATTCAGAAACATCTAGGTCTATGGAGACCTTATATTTTCCAATTAACCAGAAGTTAATTAATTTTAACATCATAGGTTGAAGTTCTAAGCAAATTACAGCATCCAAACCTTGTGAAACTCATAGGGGCCTGTGCAGAGATCCATGCACTTATTTATGAGTACCAACCAAATGGTAGCCTTGAAGACCGTCTACGATGCAAAAACAACACTTCGCCCCTCCCATGGCAAGCACGAGTTCGTATTGCATTTGAGATCTGCTCTGCACTAAGGTTCTTACACTGTAGCAAACCTCATGGTATTGTGCATGGTGATCTCAAGCCCGACAACGTCCTTCTTGATTTGAACAATGTTAGCAAACTTAGCGATTTTGGCCTCTGTCGTCAACTTAACTGGACAACCGATGCAAGTCGACCATTCTACATCACAGATTGTCCAAAGGGAACATTTGGTTACATTGACCCGGAGTACTTGACAATGGCAAAGATGACTCCTCAAAATGATATTTATTCATTTGGCGTTATGTTATTGCAGCTTGTGACATGCAAAGACCCACGGGGTATAAGGCAATCGGTGGAGGAGGCACATAGGAAAGGTACATTAAAGGCATTAATTGATGCTTCGGCAGGTCCCTGGCCATTTAAGGAGGCCGAGAAGATGATCTTATTGGGTCTAAGATGCAGCGATACAATGAGAATAAATAGACCTGATTTATCGACCGTAGTGTGGAAGGAAATGAAGTCCATGGCAGATGTTGCTTCTGCATTGTCATGGGCGACTTCTCTATTTCTTCGGTGATTTTGTAGTTAATAGCTTTCTATTCCATCACACTTTATCCATGTTTAGCAGCATAAGTACAGAATAAGATATTTATTCCATAACTTATGCCACAACCAAACATGGCCAATATTAGCTATAGCATTCTTAACTGATATAGTGCACATTTTTTCCCTTTTTGTTTCATTTTTTTTAATAATTAATGTTGCTCTGTATAAGAAACATATCTATGTGATAATTTGTGATTGCTTCTTTTCATCAGCAGCGATTAATTCTTTATATTAATTAATTTTTTTTTCAAGTTCAATTGTTTAGCCTAAGCTCTTTCTTGCACCATTATGATTACTTCTCTATATAACTATATTTGCAACTTTTATCTTTCAATATGATACGCGTATGTCACATCTTTTTGTTAATATTTTATACTGAAACAATAGGACATTGTCAAGACATTGGGATCTCATTTACAACAATGATTTGGTAGTGTGTTCATTTGCTGATAATATTATTGATATTCCCCCCCCCTTTTCTTTTCTTTTTTTTATCTTCTCTTAAGTTATTTCATGACAGAGAATTTGGAGGTATTTGATAATATTGCTGATTTGGTGTTGTAGCGCAAGTTTCCTCGTGTTTTTCTTTCATACCCAAAAAAAAATATTTTTTTTAATAATAACCATTTTTCCAAAAAAAATTCAAATCTACTCAAACCACCCCACCGTGGAGCAGTTTGCTACAGTAATTTTTTTTTTTTTGAAATTTGAATGTTTTAATCTAAAAATGAGAAATGAAATAGCAAACAAAAATGTTCAATCTTACTTATGTCCTCAATTTTTTTTTTTAAATCTTAATATTTTCATCTAAAACTGAGAAATGAAAAGTGTTCAATTTTATAACAAACAAAAATTTTCAATCTTATACCATGTATAGAACCCAATCCAAGTACCGAGATAATATACTCTTCGCAAATTTCTTTATCCAACATTAATAGTATTGATGTGATCAAATGTCAGTGACTGCGGGATCCGAATCTGCTGCGATTCTTTACCCATGAACAGTACCTTACAATTCATGCTTCCAAATCTAACTGTTGAATTGTTTCAAGATCCGTGCACAGAAAAATGAGTTGTTTTGAGATACATGCACAGAAATTGTTGGATGGTTGGATTTGGAAAAGCAGAGATTTTAGGATTACTGTTTATAATATTCGGATTGCAGCAGATCCAATTCCATGACTGCGTAGGAAAATAGGCATTATTTACAATGGTAGTTATTCAATATACATTTATATCAGTGTTCTAAATAGCTTGCTATAGCACCGCTATAGCGGTTTTGGACCTCATAAGCTAAGCTACGGAGTAAAACTGCACTAATCGAGCTACGGTCGCTATAGCGGTAATCCGCTATAGGGTGTAGCGGAATAGCGGTCCACTATGCTACATGGGCTTATTTTTCTATTTTTTTTCAATTTAAATGGGCTTTGTGTCTCAGTCTGACTAATCTAAAGAATGGTTGATTTGAATATGTATTAAAATGATACTTAATATATGATAGTAGGATATTTTGAATAGAAAATGTATCGATAGTTTATGAATTATAGAATTAGAGATATTTTGAATGACAATTTGGACTTTGTATTAGTTCAATATGAATATTAAAACTTCCTAATCAATTTGTGTTTTTGATACTCTATGAGATTTTACATAGATAATATTTATTATTAGTAGAAATATAAAATATAATTTTTAAAAAGAAAAAACGCTATGTAGGAAAGCTTTTGCTATAACTCCGCTATTCGCTATAGCTTTTTTTTTCGTCTCCCTGCTACGCCGCTATAATCGCTATTTAGAACTTTGATTTATATTGATACTTTGATAGCGGTTGCGCCATATATATTTATTTGGTCCAAAACATTATTCCAATAGAACTGATTCCTTGAAAAATACACCATATTCCTCAATAAGATGGAAGTTATGTTGAAGAATAACAAAAAAAGCCCCTTAAAATGCTGTGTATTTCTCAATAGAATCAATAATTCCTTTCGTTTAGTGATTCTCAAGACACCTGATTTGCCGCCATTTTTATTTATATCTAACATTAAATATAAATTGTCAACTATATCCACCAAACCCGAGAAATTTTAAACTTACCCAAAACGGCTGTTTAATAGCAAATATTAGAAACCGACGATTCAATAGCCGGTTCCTAATTTTTGTTAGAAAGTGGCTATTAAGTGGCTGGTTCCTATTTTTAATAGAAAATGACTATTAAATAGCCGGTTTCTAATAAAAATATATTATTTTTTTACACCAGAAATCATATGATATTAACACTTGAAAGATAATATTCTAATCAGATTTGTTAATAAAAGTTTAAACACTAGATTTTGCAACGATTTTCTAATCATCTGTATTAATTTTTTAAGTCATTTCTCTCATTTCTAAAGCACCTGCATGTTGTATATATATTTATCTAAGATATCTCTCGTAAACAGTCGAGGTTAGGACAATGAATAAAGCAAGAGAGATGATATATTTACTGAGGAGGCATAAAACGACGACGAAACTTCAAACGGCTATAAAATGGTGCTCGAGGTTCTGATTTCAGCAAATGACGACTTTTTGAAAAGCTGGTGAAAATATGCATGCGTCAGTGCCGGCAATGTTGGGTTTCAGAATTGCAAAAAAAACAAATGAAAGAGCTTCAAAACTTGAGTTGAAGTTTCTGATTAAGATTTTTATTTTTATTTTTCGATCTGAGTAGCTCAGTAAATTGGTCATATAATTAACTTGTAGAATACCAATTTTTACTATTTTTTATGATTTATGAAAGATGACACAAAATGACTTAAAAAGTAAAATAAATTTG